>OY759220.1:14017922-14617922 GCA_963662175.1 Aradus depressus
TGAATTAAAATACAAATATATTTGCATTTACGAAACAAATCTAACATGACAATAATAAATATATGAACAAAACCATGATAAATATATGAAATATTATTTTTAATGTTTTCCATATTTTTAAGACTTAAGTGTACAGGAGGGACAGAAAAACCCCCATGGGGTCTGAAAAAGGGGACTGTTTGGATTGTAAACTGGTTGAACTTCCATTTAGTAATTGTTATGTGGCTGAAGATAGTAGCAATACCGAAAGTACTCCCATATACTTTATACATTTTGTGAAATAGACAATATTTTTAACAAACATACGTTTTTCTTTAAATTTTTTATTAAGTGTTACACAATATCTCTGCAAAAATGTTAAGTATCATATTTCATTCCAAACGCTTGATTGGTTTTGGAGGGAGAGCAAAAACTTAATCGATTAATTTGTGCTGGAGAAGTACATTAATGGTGATTCACCGAAAGCGATATAAAATACAATATACGTTTGTTTTATTTATTCATTATGAGTTTCTAAAATATATCCGCGTTTCACAATTTAGAACCCTTGTTACAGTTGTTAATAGCGTTATTTTTACGGATTAGTTTACCTATGGATCAAAAAAAATATATATAAATTGTTGGAGGAGACTCAGGAGAGAGAGGAATACATTGGTATGAGTATGTTTTAAAGGGTACTGGGAATAAATTATGTAGCCGTCACGTGTGTGGCTCTGACCAGGATTAAAACAGTGGCATGAACCTTATGTAAAGTACTCACATGGAATACCTAATGCCCCTTCTTCATATTATGGTCAATTTAAATATTTTACCGTCAAATTAATATGCTAATGAATTGCCTTAGTCTCTTTATTATTGTGTTTATGAGGAACTAGCAGGTTACCTGACATCGCCTAGAGTAACTTTAACCAGGTTAGTAACTGTATTGGTTAGCAACTATAAGTTACATGGTTCCTTCTAGAAAGGAAATTTTCAATGGGACCGGTTTATGACCCCCTCCCCCCCCCCCCTCCCCCTCCCCCCTTCCCAAATGGAAACTTCTGATGCCTTACTTAAGAGTACTAAAAGGATTTTTTTTTTATTATATAGATTATTTTTATTTAACGTCGCATCGACTTCAGGGCCTTTGCGACGACTATGGTTAATTATTTTAGTTAAGTTTATTATCAAAGAATCCACATGCCACCTGCCTCCCTGTATAAACAATTATTGTAGTTTCAGCTCAGATTTTTTTATATTAATATTATTTGCAAAAGCAAAATAATTAAAATTTTAGTAAGTAAATCATTTTCCCTATCAATGAAATGAGCATTATAATACACAATAATTAAAATAAATATCTACATAATAATCAAATAAATGCCTCTGTAATAGTACTCGTATAAAGATTCAAAAACAGCCAAAGGATTTTTTGTCATAGAATATGAGAAATAAATAAATAAACAAATAAATACCTCTGTAATAGTACTCGTATAAAGATTCAAGAAACAGCCAAAGGATTTTTTTTCATAGAATATGAGAAATAAACAAATAAATATATATGTATATATTTTTTTATATGTACCTGCTATTACAGAATTCAACAAAAAAATATTTATTTATTATTTATTTCTGTCAAACCAAAACATGGTAATAGGATACGTCATCGATAATTGTCCATCTAATAAAATTTAGTATGAGGATTCGTAAGTATCTGAGTGAGATACCTACTGATTATGAACCAAATGGGTAGATTCGTAAGTATCTGAGTGAGATAACTACTGATTATGAACCAAATGGATAGATTAACTGACTTCCCCGTTCGGTGTTGAGTTTTCACCTGTGTTTCAAGTTTCCAGAGGGACTTAGTCGATTAATTCACCGACAACTTATTTACAAAGTTCACCGTTTAATTAGCCTCCAGTTATTTACCCAAAGATATCTCCTTTGTCCAAGGAATATATTTACTACATACAAGTTAGGAATTCTTCCTACCCACTCTGCTATGGAATTTTATTGTTTTAAAAATAATCATAGGTACAATTTTAATTAAAACATTTTCTCCATCCTTTAAGAATTTCTTGCATTTTTCTCATATCTACGAGTTATGAATTTTCAATATAAAATTACTTTTAATTTCAGTATATACATTACATATACGTATATATTTTCAGAGCTTATTATTATCCCAATTTATTTTTGGTCTTTATAACCTAGAAAATGTATTGGGTTTTGACTTTGAATATAAAATTGTTGATATATTCATTACATCTGCAGTTAATGGACAATACATTTATTCTATCGGGAGTTATCTTGTTCACAGACCTACACAAACAGATTTTTTTTATTTTTAGTTTTTGGTATCAGGGTATCAAAAAATATGATCTTCCGATGAATACTGAACTTCGAATTTTTGATAGATTACATAATTTTCTCTATACTTTGTATAGTTGAGGACATACAAAGTATCCAACGATCATCCCAGAGAAGCCTAAGAAACAAATTTAGATTTATTTTAGGGTACGATCCATCTTTTAGGTTGTGGTATACCTTCAAAAATTTATGTTGAGGCCTGAAAGATGTATCAGAAGAAAGGTTATTGATTTTCAATGAAATCGGTAGATTGTGGATGTCCTGTCTATTTTTTTATGAGGGGTCTGGTACACTCTCATAATTTAGACTCGGGGGAGAAGAGACAATTTTCATTTCAGAAGTCTGACTAGAATACAAAAAAGACATCGGTGAACCACCGGATATGCACTTCCCCAGTGCGAATTAACAACTATGCTTTCGTTCCCTTGTTTTGGTACATTCGTTACATCTAAAGTTATTAGAGGGCGCCGGTAGCTCAGTGGTATGCGTGCTTGTCTTCTGGGCTCAAGATCGTGGGTTCGAAACCCAACCGAGGCCCTTAGTTTATTTTATCTTGGAGGTAAAATAAACTTAAGCACGCCGTCCTTCGGATGCGTTAAGCGATGGTCCCGAGTTGGTCATTGTCAGGTATTCTTTAAATAGGCCGCCCTAGGTGAATAAAAATTTAGGCAAAATTTAGGACTCCCACAGTAGAGTGACGAAAGAGCGCTCTGGTAGTAGGCGATATGACCTCGTAATTAAAGCCCGGGCATGAGTCATAAAACCTAACCTAACCTCTAAAGTTATTAAGGTTTTTGAGTCTCCCGTTCCCTTCTCAAATTGGCTAATAATAATAGGTCTCGTCCTTGTGTTTTTTTTTATTTACTACATATAAAATTTCGTGTCAATACATTCAATTCACCGGAAGTTATGGGTTTCTGTGTTAGCCCCCCTAATCCCGGAATTCCCTTTGGCCAATTTGACTGAAAATTGATAAGTGTTTTCCTTGTGGGGTTTTAGATACATCTATAAAATCTCAAGCCGATGTATTCTGAAGTGACCTTTGCTTGGGGGCTTTAAACTTTTATTAATTACTATGAAAATGATTTTACTTTTGGGGTTAACATGCGTACTCAGAAGGTGAACTAGGCTGTAGAGAATTTAGAGAACAATTTATAAGACAACATACATTTATTAACACAATTATTGACATATATTAGTGAGGCGTCCCTCCATAATCGCACATCTGGAATAAAATATCTATCAAACATGAAATAAATTATATAGACTTAAATGTTCTGGTAACTCCCGCAACATGAAGGTGTCTATTGATGATCATCCAGCCATTCGTCTCGATGTCGGAGAAATGTAAAATAAATGATTCCGTTACCTTGTAAGTCTTCTTTTTCTAACCACACTCAAGCCTGTGGCCTCTCCTCCAGAATTCACGACGATTGAGGAACTTCCAGTCCTTTTGAAGTAGGCAGCAGGGATGATTTCCCTCTAGCAGCAAAATTAGAGTCTTCGGTCTCCTACGTCCGGTCAAACAGGAGTCTCCTTCTTCCCACAGCTCAGCCAGGAATGTCTTCTCCCTCAATAGCTCAACTCTGACTCCTTTCTCGTAGCTGAACGAGGACCGACTAACTCCTCTGATAGCTGACTGAAGACTGTCTACCTCCTCTGACACATCAGCCACGACTCTCCTTCATACCGCACTTCAGCGAGGAATCCTCCAATTTCCATCCCCTCCACTTCATGTATCTTCCACTAGTGCGCTTCTCGTGGTCGCTCTCATAACTATAATTAACAATCGTTCTGGGATATGCGATATATCACAATTGCCTCCCTTTGATTAAAAAAAATTGCGGAGATACATTAGTTAAGGTAGCGACGTAATTTTTTTTTTTTTTTTTTTTTTTTTTTTTTTACACTTGGCTCTAACTTCACTCACTTCTGAACACTTCTTATACTACACTGTACAATTTTATACTATATTACAATTTTTTACAATATATAACGATGGATTTAAAAATGGCTTGAATGTCTGTCTCGTACTTTTTCAACTTCGTCCTGTCTGTCTGTCTGTCTCATATTTTATCAGCTATGTACTGTCGGCTTCTTTAATTAATTATTACTTTAAATTATTTATTCTTTTTATTCTCCTTAAATTCTTTATTATTTATTCTTCAAATTCTTTATTATTCATCGATACATGTGCCTTGGTAATAAAATTCCTTTTTTTTTTTTTTCTTTAACTATCAATCTTCATTTTCCTGCTATCATATCTCATTCCAAATACCCCACTTAGGTATCAATTATTAACGACGATCGACGAAGAATGCTTTCACAGCATTAAAATACTAATAACGACGAAATATGCTCTCAACGCATCTATATCCACAATCACTATCACAATTATCGACGAAGAATGTCTTTCCTGACATCGTAGATTGGCCCTATTTCGGCTCACAAAATTCTCATAAACTTTCATATCATTATTTATCGTCAATATCCTTCTCTGTATAACAATTACCATTACCATTTCTTTCTTTACTTCGAACCATATATAATCATCAAGGCATCCAAAAATAACAATGTTAATAAAGTTTTCCTTATTTATCTATCAAAATTTATCAGCCGACAGTGAAAAGAATCAAAATACTCTGTTGAGATATCTTCCAAAGTGGAAGCCGCTATCCTAACAATGTCCTGTCCTGTATCGTCATGTTGAAACCTGCAAGCCGCTATCATAATACCTCCAAATGTTCTGTCCTGTCTGTTCATGTTGAGACCTGAAGCCGCTATCTTAACACTGTTCTAAAATTAATTTGTTATCTACATAACTTGAACAATCCTGTCCTGTCAAGTTTAGACCTGAAGCCCGCCAAATAAAATAACTAACAAAAATATGAACAAAACGAAACGAAAAATATATAAACGCTAAACTATATAATATTTATTTACAATTTTTATTTACAAACATGCCCAGTATGGATATTTTCCTGAATTCCGAAAAATACCCAATTGCACTCAACTAGCCGGGGGTTCGTGGGACCCCAAGAATCCTGGTCAATTCCGTCTGCGGCGTTGATTTAGTCCCGGGCTCTTCCCTGGTCAATTTCCTGCGTCAATTTCGACCCTTTGTTCTTATTTTTTTTCAAAAGAGAAATATGAAAACGTCCCCTTTTTTGTCCTGTATCTGGGTTATGTTTAATTGTTACTAAATAAGGTCCTTCCCAGTATGGCAATAGTTTAGAAGCTTCTTTGTTGTCTTTCGGTATCCTTAATGGTTCAACTAATACTAATCCCCCCATGATTAATTTCTGAGTTCTATGTTGTCTATCGTCTGTACCTATACGGATAGTATCGTCTGTCTTATGTATGCATACCAGTGGAGACATGTATTGGCTTTCTGTATCCTCATTCATTTGTATGCACTCGTTTGTCAGTTCTGTTTTCGTATCTACTATTTCTTTTTCTATCATGTCCCCTTGTTGTACAGTTTCCGTAGTTAATTCTTGTCCCTGAATGTCCATGTCAGTCTGTAATTGTTTATAATGACCGGTCACGTCCTCGGCATTATTGACAACGTTGGGGTTGGTTCATGAAATATGCTGATTTGAACAATGGATAATGGATAGGAAACACCGGTCATTCCAATCCTCCCAAATTAATCCACTGTGCTACATTCCAATGCACTCTGCTCCGCTGTTTGTGTTTGGAAATGGTTAAGTGGAATATGGAGCATTCAAATATGGTGGATGGCCCATCGTCTGCTCAAATAATGTATTATTCTAATATATGGCTCATATGTTCTCATTATTATTATTATTATTATTATTATTATTATTAAATTACCAACCCTTATAAGTCTTGGTAATAATAATATTTATTTCCGTTAAATATTATGGTTATACGTCACAGAATTTTTATATAATTTTTTTTTTTTTTTTTTTTGTCTCAATAATGTTGGTCACAACTGTTGCCATGGCGCAACAACCAGCTACCAAGCGGATTTGATAGATAGTAGATGTCCTGATAGGCGTGAGAGAGGAAGGCTACCCAGCGGTAGCTCCTCAGGGTGAAATTTAAAAACAATGAATATTATGATTATTATCAATGAATATTATGGGGATATTATGATTTTGTTTCAAGAAGTGGGTGGATGCAATTTGGGATTATAATAAGTCACGGTTCCATCTCCTCTTCAATCTCCTGGGAGGATTGTGTAGCAAGTGTGGTGAAGAAAGTGAGAGGATGTATGGATTTGGGTGTGAATGCAATTTGCTATGGAAACGTCTGTAAAGGTCCTGAATGGTGTCGTGAACTGTGTTTATCATGAGGTCATTGTGGAGTGTTCTGTTACTACGTTTCAGGTTAGATATTTTAGCCGAACCGTAGATTTGTGAGCCATACATTCAGAGTGGCTTTAGTAGAAATGTGTAGCAGTTACGCTTTTGTGTTAAGGGTAATTTTGAATGTCTGTGCAGAAGAGAATAAAGCATTTTAAATAGTTTGTTTTGTGTAGTACGTATGAGACTTGTATGAGGGTTCCATGTCAATCGTCTGTCAAGAGTAAGTCCCAAATATCTTACGGTGTTAGTCTAAGGGAGGGGCTTGTTGTAGATAAAAAGGCGGGACATGTATCTCGTCTTAGTTACATCAAAATAGCTTATAAATTATATACATCAAACAATATTAAATCTTAGAATACAAACGAGATTAATAATAATAATTGTATATAAAAGAATAAATTTTGAGAGTGCCGCTAGCTCAGTGGTATGCGTGTTTGCTTACTGAGCTCAAGATCTCGGGTATGAAACTCAGCCGAGGCTCTTAGTTTATTTTATCAGGGAGGCACGCTATCCTTTGGATGGGATGTTAAGCAATGTTCTGTACCCTAGGTGAATAAAAGTTTAGGGTAGGCCAAATTTTGGACTCTCATGCCCACCAGAGTGAAATTTCATGTTTTCCGACCACCTCATACACGAAATTTTATATGTATATCCAGAACCCTCTAAGGACGTCCTCTATTGATTTTCGGGGGGGTGATTAGTGCGAGGTTTAACACAAAAACTCTAATAGCTACCATTAGGATGAATGTATCGTCATGAAATTTCATATTTAAAGTCAAAACCCCTTGACAATATCCGTTATTTTCACTAAAATCGGCCGAAGGAAAGCGGCTTTCAGGGAAGTTCAACTCCGTGAAATTGGTCGACGGGAGGAGGGGACCAAATATCTGCCGATGTAATGAATGTTTAGAGGATTCAGAACCTATTATATAAGTCAAATATTGATTATTAGACCAAACGGTCGATTGATTTTGGAGGGAGAGCGAAACTTTAATTGATTAAATCGTGCTAAGGATGTACAAAACTACATTTTTTATCCTAACTTTAAATCTATCATTCAACGTCCTCCCGCCACTTGAACTTATGCGCCTGACCGAACATTTCTATTTCGATGTCATACTAAGTTTTTCTTTTCAAATTCTGGAACTAGATTTTTCGAAAAATGAAAATAAAAATATACAAAAATGATATAGATCGGATAAGTATTTCTGAAGATATTCAGAGTCCAATAAAGTCGGAACGCAGCCCTCCCTCCAGGGGAAGGAGGAGCTTATATGTCCGGAAATTAGGAATATCTCCAGAAATACTTTTCCTATAAATATTATTATGGTCATTTTTCTTTTGAAAAATCTAGTTTTAGAGTTTAAAAAGAAAAATATAGCGTACATATTGGAAAAAGTTTGGATTGGGTGTCTAGGGGGTAGGAGGAGGTTCAATGATGGATTTAAAGCCGTCGGAGAGTCATCGGCATTTTACAATAAATCAAATTATTTAATGAAGTTGTCGCTCTCCCTCTGAAAAGTCGGAAGTTGTCGCTCTCCCTCCAAAGTCGGAAGTTGTCGCTCTCCCTCTAAAGTCGGAAGTTGTCGCTCTCCCTCTAAAAGTCGGAAGTTGTCGCTCTCCCTCTAAAAGTCGGAAGTTGTCGCTCTCCCTCTAACATGTCGGAAGTTGTCGTTCTCCCTCTAATCAGTCGGAAGTTGTCGCTCTCCCTCTAAAAAGTCGGAAGTTGTCGCTCTCCCTCTAAAAAGTCGGAAGTTGTCGCTCTCCCTCTAAAAGTCGGAAGTTGTTGCTCTCCCTCTAAAACCAATTTACCTTTTGCGCTAAAAATCATTAATTGTCTACATAGAGGGTTCTGATTCCTCATACTAAATTTTGTGTCGGTAGTTATTGAGCTTTTTGAGTTGAGCCCTCCTTCCTTTCGGCTGTTTCCTCTGAAAATTAATAGATGTGTTCCTTATAGGATTTTTAATTTAAATATAAAATTTCACTTTGATACATTCATTACTTCGGCAGTTATTGCTGGTTTTCGAATTGAGTTCCCCTCTGATCCCCCTTATGGTTGGCCGGTTTCACTGAAAATCAATAGGTGTCGTCATTATGATATGTGAATACACATATAAAATTTCGTGCCGATACATTCATCCTATCAGGAGGTATCGTGTTCACACACAGATTTTTTTTTCATTTTTGGAATCAGTAGGTCGGAAAACATGAAATTTCGTCGAAAACTCAGCATCGAATTTCTGACTTGTTACATAACTACCTATGTACTTCGTATAGCTGTGAAAAGTGGTGTTAGCTTCATGTTTGTAACTGCAACCATCTGAGTGAGGGCATCCTGTAAAGTTCTTAACGATACCGTTTTATTTGAGTTGTTTGAAGCAGAACCTATACAACTCAAAGAAGAAATTATTATCAAAATTAGTTAAACAAAAAAACAACCAGAAAAATATTCCAAGTATGTAGTAAATTTTTCAGAACATTCTTTTGATAAAATCAAAAATAAATATGGAGAAAAAGAACTTGTTTATGATAATGGAAGTTAAGAAGAATTGAAGGCATGGAAGGAGCGGGTTTTGTGCGATAGACACTAAGATAAGACTTCTTTACACTCACCACTTGAGGCTCACCAGATGAAATAAAGCTGCCATTTGTTTTTTAGTATTAATTTATATTCAAGAAAAATAAATAATGGCGGAAACAGTGGTTGAGGAATGCATTCTGCATACTAACGTTTGCATCGTAAAGAAAGTTGAAGAAAACTACCTAGTACTCGTACAGCCCATTTGTTAGAAGTATTCTCTCTAAACTCTTCTACTCTTCTGTTAATTTGACTGAAAATCAATGTCTTACTCATACTTATTAAATTATGCATAATAAGATATTAAATTATGTGAGGGCGCCGGTAGCTCAGTGGTATGCGTGCTTGACTTCTGAGCTCAAGGTCGTGGGTTCGTAAACCGACCTAGGCCCTTAGTTTATTTTATCCGGGAGGTAAAATAAACTTAAGCACGCCGTCCTACGGATGGGACGTTAAGCGATGGTCCCGAGCCTGTACGATGTCAGGTACTCGTTAAAGACCCCTACCCTAGATGAATAAAAATTTAGGGTAGGTAAAATTTAGGACTCCCACAGTAGAGTCGGGCTCATGTCCACCAGAGTGACGAAAGAGCGCTCTGGTAGTAGGCGATATGACCTCGTTGTTAAAGCCCGGGCATGAGTCATAAAACCTAACCTAACCTAACCTATTAAATTATGTTGTCCAGTTTGTGTTATTACTCTCCCCAATCCTCCCCTTTCGCTTGGCCGATTTATCTGAAACACAGTTCTGGACACGAATAAAATTTCATATTGCACACAAACACACATTCACTTTTTTACTTCTCCAACTATATAGGGGAAGTTTTGTAATCTGAGAAATTCGGTGCGGATTTTTCAACGGAATTTCATGTTTTCCAACCTTTTGATTCCAAAAAATAAAAAAAATAAAAAATTCTGTGAGTATGGACACGATAACTACCGATAAAATGAATGTATCGACACTAAATTTCATATGTGAATTCAAAATCGCATTAGACGACGTTTCTTATAATTTTTCAGTGGAATCAGCCGAAGAGAAGGAGGAGCTCAGAGGAAGCCTCAACTTAAAAATCCCAATAAGTGCCGATGTAATGAATTTATCGACATTAAATTTCTTATTTAAAGTCAACATCATATGGACACAATACTTGATAATTTTCAGCGAAATCGGCAGAAAGGAAGGGGGGGTTCAGGGGAGGGGGCTCAATTTAGAAACCCTAATACAGTAGAACCTCTATAAGTCGAACATCAAAAGAGACGCCAAAAAATTCGAGTTATAGAGTTTTCGACTTACGCAGATTTTGATTCGACTTGTAGAGGTTAAGATTCATTCTAACTAATTTTGAGTTAGAGAGGTGAAATAAATAAAAATTCAAGTTACAGACGTAACAAACATATTTATATTTATTATAAATCAACATTATTTCAAAACATCCTTAAAATAAAGATACAGATAAACGTAGTATATGTAGTAGGTATTTCAAAACATCCTTAAAATAAAGATACAGATAAACGTAGTATATGTAGTAGGTATTTCAAAACATCCTTAAAATAAAGATACAGATAAACGTAGTATATGTAGTAGGTATTTCAAAACATCCTTAAAATAAAGATACAGATAAACGTAGTATATGTAGTAGGTATTTCAAAACATCCTTAGAATAAAGATACAGATAAACGTAGTATATGTAGTAGGTATTTCAAAACATCCTTAAAATAAAGATACAGATAAACGTAGTATATGTAGTAGGTATTTCAAAACATCCTTAAAATAAAGATACAGATAAACGTAGTATATGTAGTAGGTATTTCAAAACATCCTTAAAATAAAGATACAGATAAACGTAGTATATGTAGTAGGTATTTCAAAACATCCTTAAAATAAAGATACAGATAAACGTAGTATATGTAGTAGGTATTTCAAAACATCCTTAAAATAAAGATACAGATAAACGTAGTATATGTAGTAGGTATTTCAAAACATCCTTAAAATAAAGATACAGATAAACGTAGTATATGTAGTAGGTATTTCAAAACATCCTTAAAATAAAGATACAGATAAACGTAGTATATGTAGTAGGTATTTCAAAACATCCTTAAAATAAAGATACAGATAAACGTAGTATATGTAGTAGGTATTTCAAAACATCCTTAAAATAAAGATACAGATAAACGTAGTATATGTAGTAGGTATTTCAAAACATCCTTAAAATAAAGATACAGATAAACGTAGTATATGTAGTAGGTATTTCAAAACATCCTTAAAATAAAGATACAGATAAACGTAGTATATGTAGTAGGTATTTCAAAACATCCTTAAAATAAAGATACAGATAAACGTAGTATATGTAGTAGGTATTTCAAAACATCCTTAAAATAAAGATACAGATAAACGTAGTATATGTAGTAGGTATTAAAAAAAAACAGCAATTTTTTTTTGCTTTAGATAATTGGTAATCCTATTTATTGTATACTTTCAACTTGTTTTCTAAGAAACAATGGTGTACATTGTCGGCAAATTCTTAATGTCGGTAACTTATTTTTCTTCGAGCTACAGAGGTAATAAGTTTCAAATAATCGAGTTGTAAAGGTTGTAAAATAAAACATTTCTATGTTCGAGATACAGAGGTCGAATTTATTTTTAGAGTTATAGAGGGAAAATATGTACCAAAATGGCTTGTAGGGACTCACTGATTATTTCGACTAATAGAGGGTTGAGATTTCGAGTAATGGAGGTTTTGGGGCTTAAAGGGAAAGGAACAAAACTTTTTTTCGAGTCTTGGAGGTTTTCTACTTATCGAGGTTCGACTTAAAGAGGTTCTACTGTACTGCCGATGTAATGAATTTATCGACACTAAATTTAGTATGAGGCTTTAGGAGCCTTTTTGAAGAGGAAGCAAAAAATTCGTTCTTCGGTGATTCATCGACGACTTTTGGTTGCTTATTTTTGGACTCAGGGGTTTGGATGTAAAAAAGAGATGAAAGAAAACGGAATAGAAGACATGTAGGATTTGTCCATCAAAGATCAGTCGTGAAAATATGATCGTATAGCGTGTTCCAAACTTATTAACACGTTGACTGCCAACTACGAGATATCTCGTAGGTTGTTTACTTGCCCAGGACGCCTACTTCGAGTTATCTCGTCCCTTCATTACTTGCCATATTTGTACAGCTACGAGGAAACTCGTAGCATAACAGTGTAAATATGAATATATGGCCTCAGGAAAGAGAATAAAAAATCAGGTTTGGCTTAAATGAACAGAAAATATAATAATTATACAAAGTTTATTAAAAAAAAAAAAGATATACAAGGAAATAAATTTTTATGTTTTGTGATAATTTTTAAAACAATCTTCCAGGCAAAGGAAATGCTTCTCTTGGCAGATTAGACAGAAGTAACGTGTTTAGCGCCGTTTTTTAACTTTGGTACAAAATCGGCATGGCTTTGTCGGACGCAGTTTTTTTTCGGTAGGTGGAATACTCTGTAAATAATTAAGCTCCTGCGATCCTGTTTTTTTTTTAACTGGTTCAATCTCTTCTGCAATCAACGCGTCGACGAATGCTTCTCTAAACTTTATAAGTTTTATTTTAGAAAATAATTCGTAACATGTTTTTACGAAAAAAAAAAAAACATAAAAACAAACATTTTTTAAGCTTTTTGATTATTACTATGTACTATTATTAAAGTTTTTAATAATATAATATGATTAAATCAAATTGGCTTTTTAGACCGAAATCGTGAAAAATTCCGTGGCAGTCAACGTGTTAAAAATATTTCAGAGATGTTCGGAGCATGCGTGCATTTAAGGATTTGAATCCTATAATTTTAGATGTATACATCTCATTTGCAATCGTAATAAAGATAATGTGTATGGAGCTGCCATCAGACACTGTTATGAGACCTGCTAAGTTAATAACCAGGAAATGCAAGGAAGATATTTCAGAAATACAAGTTATTTTTGATCACCCTCAATACATGGTATTTACAAAACGCGGAATACAGTGGGTGCAGGATATCGAAGGCCAAACGGATCATTAAATTCGCCTCTTGAAACGCTACCTTAAATGTTAGTCAATTAAGTATATTTTTATACGACTTATTGTAAAGGGAATATTATAATCGCGCGAAAATCCGAGATCAAGTTTTCAACGGAATCTCATGTTTCAAGAAGATCCTTTGAATACTTGTTATTCGTTTTTTTGATGTGTCTGTGATTAGAACATTGTGAGCGCTCTATCAGAAACGATTGTAGCAATGAACATGAAATTTAAAATGGAGATATCACATTTGCTAACTAAGATATGATAACACTTATGACCGAAATCGGACGCCACTTAAAATTGAGGCCACTTTAATCGGGCCTAAGTACATTTTATCAGATAACGCTTATACTTATAGCTTCATTATTACCAATTATCATTTTATTATATTTTATCATTACCAATAAAAGTTATAGAGAATACATTGTGCCACATTTTATACGAAATACATTTTTCGATGTTCACTCGATTTGCGAGATAAATGCTGAAAACCGTGCTAAAATGACATTTCGAAACACTTTTTTTTTAGTTTGCTCGGTTTATGCGAAAACGGTTAATATAATCGAAAACTTAGTTCTTAACAAAAATGTTCCTTATTAAATTTTCAATTTCCAAATGCCCTCATTTTTGAGGTAGGACCAATGTGAACAAAGTTATACCCACCCAAACAATGTACAATAAATAATCTTAAGAAATTTTTAAATTGTAACGCCGCGAATAACCGACGACCTTAACTAACTTGCTAGTTTTTCTAACTTGTATTTACGTTAAACTTGTGAAAATTACTATGGAAATACCCGCGAGTTATACAACGTGTTTGTTATAAAAGGAGTGTAAATTTCATGAATTTCAACTTCAATTTGAAATCCACTTTCTAAAATGAAAATTTACATTGAAAGGATTGGTTGACTCTATGAAAGAAGTCGTTTTGTGGTACGCATCGTTGATGTGTCTATACTAACAAAATACACACCCTCTCTTGTTTCGATATACAAGAGCAAAATAAATAACACAATAATATTTTAGAGTAAGCTCGGTGGTCGTGCGGGCTAGAGATTAGGGCTTTGGTTGCATGGTCTCACAATGGTTTGCGGGTTCGAATCCCGTCCGGAAGTGAGTTTTATATCGTAGATAGAACTCCCTCCCGGGGCCATGGATGATGTAAATAACTAGATAGCAACTTCGTAAGAGACATGGCTAATATGCGAAGTACATAAGGCCAAAAAAATAATAATAATAATTGTAACGCATAGTAACGAATTTTAAAATATGTTTTTATTATTGGTATTTTTTATTTAAAAAAATAAAGAAAAAAATATTTTAGTTCATCAGTTCATCTCAAAGCCTTTCTGATATTCGATCTACTTTCTAGAAAATATAGCATGCTTTCAACATTCTCCATGGTACTCCATCCTCCGTTTCCATATCTGTTATGTTAGTTAGTTATTAAGACTCATGCCCGGGCTTTAACTATGAGGCCATATCGTTTTCTACCAGGGCGCTCTTTCGTAGCTCTGATGGACATGAGCCCGATTCTACTGTGGGAGTCCGAAATGTTGCCTACCCAGTTTATTATACCTAGGATATGGGCCTTTAACGAGTATCTTACATCGTACAGGCTTGGAGCTATCGCTTAATGTTCCATCCAAAGGACGGCATGCTCAAGGTTTTTTTCACCTTCCAGATAACAAAACCTAAGGGCCTGGTTTCGAACCCGCGATCTTGACCATAGTAGACAAGCAGGCTACCTATGTTTTCCAGAGCATTCATTCAAGTTCCGTTCACTCCCATCCGTCTTCTGGTTGAGCTGCCGTCCCCACTCAGTTATCTCCCAGCCATCTCTTCATTCCCCATGGGGAATGACTTAATAATTCTCACCCCCCGTTCCCTCTATTTTCTCAACGTGTCCCACCCATCCTTTTTTCGTTTATATTCCGGAAATTAGGTTGTGTTCTTCTCTAAACCCTCTTACTTTCCGTTCCAATCTTACATTTTCCTTTTTCTTCTCCAAGTCTATTTTTATTGAGGCGAAAACATGTTCCAACGCATTCTCCAAAAAATGTATTGTTGTCACTCATGAACTTGTGACGACACAGCAAACATAACGAGATTATAACAAAATAAATAAATAAATTGACCAAATAGAGAAAATTTTCTCTCTCTAGAATGTCCAATTCCAGATCTCTCCGTAGACTGTTTCTCACTATTCAAAACAGCTGATCGTCGTCTTTTGTTATTCATTTCGTTTTAAAACAAAATTCGACTAGTCCATCTTTGTATATTTATTCACCAATTAAGTTACTTCACTCCTAACAGCTGTTTTTATATAAATAATAATAATTGATTCTATAATATTTTAATAATCTTAATATGTGTAAATTTTTACATCACAGTCCACATCACTAACTATTGATATCTTAAATAAACTTTTTGGTTATTATTTTCCAAAATGGACGCTGATGCTCATACAGACCTTCCTACTCCAGGAAAGGCTCCTCAAGATGTCTGTACAAAGAGGATATTACTGACGAAAGGATCCTTCAAGGAGCTCATTATGCCCGCTCAGACCTCTCCTCATTTTCCTCTACCCACGCTGTCTCCTGTGAATTTTTAATTTCTCAGCTATGCAAAGTATAAGGAAAGTTGTGTTATCGGACAGAAATTTGATGTTGTTTTCACTGGAATTTCATGTTCTTTGACACACTGTTACCAACATGAAAAAATGTACTTCCCCAGTTTGAATTAAGGCAGTTAACTAAAAATCAATAGTTGACTTACACCCATTAAATCCTCCCTTCCACTTGGCCGATTTGGCTGAAAACCTTCTGGTGTTGTCCTTATAGGGTTGTGGATATACCTACAGTAAAATCCTTTTATAACGATTCCTGATATAACGATGTAAAACCTGTATCTAGTTTGGTTTGCTATTTAAAAGTGAAGAAATAAATCCGGATATAACGATGTTAGGTATAACGATATTCCGTATAAAACGATTTAAAACATGAGAAAAAGTTTTTTTTTTTTTCATTCCGGTTATAACGATATAATATGTATGTACATACGCACATACATGCATAATTGAGTAAAACCGTATGAGTTTTGAACGGATGAAAAATACGAACATTATAGAAAAGGGTTTTAAACGCGGTTCTTGTTTACTCTTTCCGAGCGCAATGAATCATTCCATTTCCAAACATACCATTTCCCCCTTGTTGAATTTTCTTCGAACTCCCTTCTTCCCTTCTAGTGCGTATATTCCTAGTTTCAGATTAGTCTTTCATTTGCCTCCGTAGGGATCGTGACAGTGTAAAAATTGAATTGAAAATGACTTCGAACAAACGTCGCGCATTTTTTATTGAACAAAAGTGAAAATCATAAATAGGATTGAGAAAGGAGAAACAATCAAAAACTTCGTGTCGCAGCTTCAAATTTCCCAGTCAACGATATCGACAATCTGGAAATCCAGAGACAAAATCAAAGAAATGTTTGAAAAAGATGTGACTTTGAAAAAAAAAAAAACTTAGAAGCAGCCAACATCAAGATATAGAAGACGCACTTCTTATAACAGTTTGATTCCGGATATAACGATGTATTTTTCTTGGTCCCTTGAATATCGTTATAACCGGATTTTACTATAATTTCATATCGATACATTGAGTCTCTCGGGAAGTTATTGTGTCTTACACGATAATAACTCTCGATAGACTAGAAATTTTATACGTGTAACCATGAACCTCATATGGACGGTACCCAACGATTCTCATCTAAATGGACCTAAAGGAGATGAGGGCTAAACCCCATAAAACACCCAATAACTGTCAATGTAATGAATGTATCAACACGAAATTTTATATGTAAATCCAAAACTCTTTAAGGAAGACACCTGTCGATTTTTACCGAAATCTTTTAACTATAAACAATAGGATCTCAAATAAAAAAAACATAATAACTGTCGATGAAATAATTGTATTAACAAGAAATTTAGTATGACGATTTAGAAGTCCCTGAAATAGACAATTATTTATTTTAAAACAAATCGGTGAATTGTTTTCTGAGGGAGAGAGAAAACTTAGTTAAATAATTAGCGCTGGGGAAGTACAATGCCGGGGATTCACCGAGAGAGAACTTGAAAATTTGACGATAAGCTATCGGTAGTAGGCGTATAGGGGGCTTTCCACTATCGCTCTAACAGGCAGAACTTTAGACAAAGGAAGTAATGAATACTAATGCGTTTCCGTCAGACTGAAGTGGGTGCTCACCAAAATAAATGGGAGAACTTTTTCTAACTTATTGTTTGATATATTTTAGATTCTATTATTGTTTGCTATATTCTATCTGGCTAGCTAGAATTGAGAAATGTTCACTCTTCCTTATTTATTTATGTATTAGTAACCCTCCAATGTTAGCGTGAATGCAATTTAGACATATGCACTTCCTTTCAACACTTTGCCGACTTCCCATGAATAATAATATTTATTTCCGCTAAACCATAACATGGTAATAGTTTATAGAAATGTATATACCAAGACAGCTTTTAAATTTGATATTCTAGATATATTGAAGCCTTTAGGTTTTTTTATCTGGGAAGTGAAAAAATCTTGAGCACCCCGTCCTTCGGATGGGACGTTAAGCAAGTCCCGACACTGTACGAGATGTAGCAGTGTCGGGTTCATGTCCAACAGATCCGGTAGTAGGCGATGAGTGATCCGTTGGAAGCACGGTTATGAGTCACAATATCTAACAAACTAACTACTAGATGACTTAGATATGAACATCTGTTAAATCTCCGAGTTGGAAAAACGATAATATTAAGAAATAATTCAAAAATGAATTAATAATAGAAAATAAATTAGTATTAAGATTATAATACAAATAATATAATAAAAAGGGAAGATGCAAGCGGATCCAGGTTAGTATAAACCTGGAAAAGGGTAATTGTATTGTATACTACTAGTATTATATCGTATAATTTCGATCATTTATTTTTTGACTTCTCAAAAAAAAAAAAAAAAAAAGCAATTACAAATAATTTTTGAGAAGGTATTTAAATGTAGAAGTCGTCAATAAATATGTTCTATAAAATGAAGATTCTGATTAACAGAAGGAATAGTTAACCTTAAGAACACACACATGTATTATAGATACCTACTGACGATGAGAGTGCTTCCAGAAACGTTTGTAATAACTAGGTACTTTTTGAGAAGGCAAAAATAATGGGAGAAGTGATATTGTAATAATATATTATATATGAATTAAAAATCTCCTTACATTACCCAAAAGTAAAAATTTTATTTGTGTTACCAGGCTATATTATTATTAGTAGTAGTAGTAGGCGAGATGATCTCGTTTTTAAAGCCCGGTCATGAGTCAACAAACTAACTACTAGATGTCTTAGATATAAACATCTGTAATAGATATTTAGTATAGTAAGTATCATAAGTAGCATAAATATTTGTATAGATTTTAGTTTGATTTATCATTATTATTATTATTTTTTATTTTTTTTATTTATTTTTTTTGTATTTTATTTTATCACTTTTGTGAAAGGCACTAGAATGCCGGGCCAAATAAATTACTTTCTTTCTTTCTTTCTTTCTATAATTTAAATTATAATAAATGTTTTATTTAATTATTGTTAAACTGTCTTATTCATAAGATATTCCATGATGTTCTTACGTCCCTTTCTCAGGTCAGAATGTAAGTACGAGAATAGAAAAGAAAGATGAAAATAAAGAAATAATAATATACTTAAAAAATATAAATAAACCAATAGAAATAAAATAAACGCATAAAAAATAATTATATTAATATTGAAAATACTATACAAAAGTTAATTTCCGACTCTACTGTGGGAGTCCTAAATTTTGCCTACTCTAAATTTTTATTCACATAGGATAGGGGTACCTGACATCGTACAGGCTCGGGACCATCGCTTAACATCCCATCCGAAGGACGGCGTGCTTAAGTTTATTTTACCTCCCAGATAAAATAAACTAAGGGCCTCGGTCGGGTTTCGAACCCACGATCTCAGAAGACAAGCACGCATACCACTGAGCTACCGGCGCCCCCTATTTTGAATAATCTCTGATATTATTATAAAAATATTGAATGATATTGATGTTTTATCCCATCAGTAATTGTAATTAATGATTAAGTTATTCGGAAGATTCAATTTCATCTCATGGGTTTTTGTTAAAATAAATTAACATAAATCAGGTTTAATTACAAAATTAAGTCCGAAATACAGCCTCATTATTCCTAAGCTTTTAATTAAGAACATTTAATTTGTGTAACACTTAATTAATTTAATCGTTAGGTTTAGAGGAAAGTTTACAATTTGGCTAGGTTTGTCTTCAGGATTAAAATCTATGTTCTAGCTTTTTACTTAATGTCTTTGCTGCTACCTAAAAAATCTAACAGTTTTTTAAACGTTATTTTTGCGTTATCTTCTAATTTTTTTTTGCTAACTTTCATCTTATTCTTAAACTTTGATTTTATCTGAGCAGTATTATTCTTATTTACATGTTTCCCATATTATTATTTCGCAGGATGTCAAATATAAGGTAGTCTGACCTCTCACAGATTTTTTATTTAAGTAATAGCTAGCCGGCTTTCGAGGTTTCCCTCATCATCAGGCAGTCTGATAAAAAATTTTGAATAAAACGAAATAATAAAAACAAATAAATAACAATCTGCAACAACAAACATTAACAATTTAAAATATCATGGATAGGGACAGACGAGTTATTCCTGTCCACCATCTGAGTCACAACCAGGACAGGAATAACTCGTCTGTCCCTATCCATGATATTTTAAATTGTTAATGTTTGTTGTTGTAGATTGTTATTTATTTGTTTTTATTATTTAGTTTTATTCAAAATTTTTTATCAGACTGCCTGATGATGAGGGAAACCTCGAAAGCCGGCTAGCTATTACTTAAATAAAAAATCTGTGAGAGGTCAGACTACCTTATATTTGACATCCTGCGAAATAATCACTTCTCACTACATCAGCCATCTTCATATTATTCATATTATTATTCATTTAAAGACTCTCATTGTTTGATTTGTCTTATGTGTATATATATGTATATATGTTGTTTTGTGTGTGTGTTATTGTGACTCTGGTCCTGGCTTCAACTACGAGGTCATATCGCCTACTACCAGAGCGCTCTTTTGTCACTGGTGGCCACGAGCCCGACTTTATTTCGGGAGTCCTAAAATTAGCCTAGCCTAAACTTTCATTCACCGACCGGGGCCTCGGTTTCGAACCCGCGATCTTGAGTTCATGATCGTAAATGATTTCTTACATTAATTGAATTTATTTGCAAAGTATTAATTTAAAATTATGTATAGAACTAAAATATATAACCTCTTCGACGAACGAAAAGTACATGAAAATAACATACCTTCTTGCTTAATATTTCAAGGCTCTGCTATAGGCTTCAGAAGTAGCAGTCTACTATTATAGAAAGTGAATAACAGTTGAAAAATAACATATTGCCAAATGGTAAACCATCACCAGAGTGCATGTTCATAGATAGTGGTTTATTGAAGAGAAGCCCCGACGTAGAAAACCGACAGATAAGAAAGACAGTAACAAGGGCTGGTCTCGTTGCTGATATCAAATGACCCACTTTTCTCATACTGCTCCCGTCAAACCGTCCTCACGCTATGCACCTCCCTATCAGGACAATACTCACGCCATCAACGGCTAGTATTCTATTTTTTAATATTTTACTTATCTAGTTATACGAAGTATAGGGGAAGTTACGTAATCGATCAGAAATTTGATGTTGAGTTTTCAGCGGTATATTACAGCAAAAATTGTATACTGCTGTACAAAGAGACAAAATGAAATGATTTTGAGAAGGGGTCGAGAGAGAGAGAGGGAGGGAGGGAGAGAGAGACAAAAAGAGTGAGAGAGGGAGGGGGAGATAGAGGCAAAAAGAGTGAGAGAGAGAGAGAGAGAGAGACAAAAAGAGTGAGAGAGGGTGGGAGGGCGAGAGGGAGGGAGGGAGGGAGGGGGAGATAGAGGAGGGAGAGGGGGAAAGAGAGAGAGTGAGAGGGAGGGAGAGAGAGACAAAAAGAGTGAGAGAGGGTGGGAGGGAGTGGGAGATAGAGGAGGGGGAGAAAGAGAGAGAGAGAGGGAGGGAGGGAGAGAGAGACAAAAAGAGGGAGAGAGAGACAAAAAGAGTGAGAGAGGGAGAGAGACAAAAAGAGTGAGAGAGGGAGGGGGAGATAGAGACAAAAAGAGTGAGAGAGGGAGGGAGGGAGAGAGAGAGACAAAAAGAGTGAGAGAGGGTGGGAGGGCGAGAGGGAGGGAGAGACAAAAAGAGAGAGAAGAAGGGGGAGGGGGAGATAGAGGAGGGAGAGGGAGGGAGAGAGAGACAAAAAGAGTGAGAGAGGGTGGGAGGGAGTGGGAGATAGAGGAGGGAGAGGGGGAAAGAGAGAGAGTGAGAGGGAGGGAGAGAGAGACAAAAAGAGTGAGAGAGGGTGGGAGGGAGTGGGAGATAGAGGAGGGAGAGGGGGAGAAAGAGAGAGAGGGAGGGAGGGAGAGAGAGACAAAAAGAGTGAGAGAGGGTGGGAGGGAGTGGGAGATAGAGGAGAGAGAGGGGGAGAAAGAGAGAGAGGGAGGGAGGGAGAGAGAGACAAAAAGAGTGAGAGAGGGAGAGAGAGACAAAAAGAGTGAGAGAGGGAGGGGGAGATAGAGACAAAAAGAGTGAGAGAGGGAGGGAGGGAGAGAGAGAGACAAAAAGAGTGAGAGAGGGTGGGAGGGCGTGAGGGAGGGAGGGAGGGAGAGACAAAAAGAGAGAGAAGAAGGGGGAGGGGGAGATAGAGGAGGGAGAGGGGGAAAGAGAGAGAGAGTGTGAGGGAGGGAGAGAGAGACAAAAAGAGTGAGAGAGGGTGGGAGGGAGTGGGAGATAGAGGGGGAAAGAGAGAGAGTGAGAGGGAGGGAGAGAGAGACAAAAAGAGTGAGAGAGGGTGGGAGGGAGTGGGAGATAGAGGAGGGAGAGGGGGAGAAAGAGAGAGAGGGAGGGAGGGAGAGAGAGACAAAAAGAGTGAGAGAGGGAGAGAGAGACAAAAAGAGTGAGAGAGGGAGAGAGACAAAAAGAGTGAGAGAGGGAGGGGGAGATAGAGACAAAAAGAGTGAGAGAGGGAGGGAGGGAGAGAGAGAGACAAAAAGAGTGAGAGAGGGTGGGAGGGAGGGAGAGACAAAAAGAGAGAGAAGAAGGGGGAGGGGGAGATAGAGGAGGGAGAGGGGGAAAGAGAGAGAGAGTGTGAGGGAGGGAGAGAGAGACAAAAAGAGTGAGAGAGGGTGGGAGGGAGTGGGAGATAGAGGAGGGAGAGGGGGAGAAAGAGAGAGAGAGAGAGGGAGGGAGAGAGAGACAAAAAGAGTGAGAGAGAGAGAGAGAGAGGGAAGGAGGGAGGGACAAAAAGAGTGAGAGAGGGAGGGGGAGATAGAGGAGGGAGAGGGGGAGAAAGAGAGAGAGTGGGAGGGAGAGAGAGAGAGAGAAAGAGAAAGATATGTATATATAGAGAGAGAGGGGGGGGAGAGAGAAATTGTGAGAGGGGGGAGTGAGAGAGAGAGAGTTTGAGGGGGGGGGAGTGAGAGAGAGAGAGAGTGAACTGCAAGCATGGTTGGTATAAGAAAGGTAATGGCCACATCACATATTCTCAAACGCTTGCTTGATCTAGTTTTGATTAATTATCATATGTTTTGTAGATAATTAAAAAACAAATATGAACTTTAGGTTTTCGGCGACCCCTCAATATAAAAATAAAAAAGCTACTTTGGAAGCCCAGTGGTACAATACTGTTCCACCCATTTTCTGGGTACTTTTCCTACAATTTATGGACCTCAGATGTTAATATATCCCTAAATATTTAAAATTGAAGGTATAAAGAAGTGTTCTCGACCTTGGGTTAAAATTTTTCAAAAGGACTCTACCCCCGTTTCACCCTCTCACCCCAAGGTTTTCAAGCCCCCCTCGCCTAAATCCCTAGAAATTTAGTCATTGGTGAGATAAGGATCCCATCCTATGCCTCTTAAGTTTGCTGCCATTGGAGCGCTCCTTTGAATACCTGATTCAAGGGATTTAGCAAATCGATGTATTGCTTGTTGTTATTCTTCAGTTCATCTCAGTACCTTTCTGATATTCGATCTACTTTCTAGAAAATATAGCATGCTTTCAACATTCTCCATGGTACTTCATGCTCGGTATAAGGTTTCCATATCTGTTATGTTAGTTATTATGACTCATGCCCGGGCTTTACCTCTGAGGTAATATTGTCTACTACCAGAGCGCTCTTTCGTCACTCTGGTGAACATGAGCCCGACTCTATTGTGGGAGTCATAAATTTTGTCTACCCTAAATTTTTATTCACCTAGGGCAGGGGTCTTTAACGAGTACCTGAAAATGACGGCGTGCTCGTGGTTTTTTCATCTCTCAGATAAAACCTAAAGGCCTCGGCTGGGTGGGTCTCTTCTCTATTATGTTAGACTGATATTTATTCTCTTTTAGCTTGTTATACCTTTAGTATAAATAAATCTTGTAATCTTGCGAAAATCCGAGGTCGTGTTTTCAACGGATTTTCACATTTCAAATTCCCTGACAAGTTTTGACCGTTTTTACAATTATGTTTGTCTGTGTGAGTGTGATTGGAACTTTGTGAGAGCTATAGCAATAAACTCGAAACTTGAGTTGGAGATGTCAGATATGCTAACTTATTTCTGATTAGATATTGGCTTTTTACTTGGCGACTTAAGTACATTTTTTAGACGTTTGCTTGATTTACGCGAAACGGACTACATAAAATTGGTCGTAACCATAAATGTGCTCTCGGATTTGAGATAGGACCAATACAACCAAAGTTACAGCGCCTCAAAGAATTTACAATAAATTTCCAACAATAAATGTTTAAATTGTATCGCACAGTAACGCATTTTAAATTTTCTTTTTATTATTGGCGCCGGTAGCTCAGTGGTATGCGTGCTTGCCTTCTGAGCTCAAGATCGTGGGTTCGAAACCCGACCGAAGACCTTAGTTTATTTTATCTGGGAGGTAAAATAAACTTAAACACGCCGTCCTTCGGATGGGACGTTAAGCGATGGTCCCGAGCCTGTACGATGTCAGGTATTCGTTAAAGACCCTTACCCTAGGTGAATAAAAATTTAGGGTAGGCAAAATTTAGGACTCCCACAGTAGAGTCGGGCCCATGTCCACCAGAGTGACGAAAGAGCGCTCTGGTAGTAGGCGATATGACCTCGTAGTTAAAGCCCGGGCATGAGTCATAAAACTTAACCTAACCTTTTTATTATTGGTAGTTTTTTATTAAAAATAAAGAAAAAAAATATATACCAACCTTTTTTGTATAGATCACTCTCCCTCTTCACATTTCTGTATATTTTCGGACTTAATTGTTTTTCAAAAAGACAGGAAACGTACATTCGTTTCAAACTGTTAGTAGGGGAGAAAAGGGGACTCTGGCGCAGGGCTAAAGGGCAACTGGGTTAGTATCCTTTTTCAGTGCAGGGGCAACTCTTCCCTCCTCCCACCGCCCCTCCTCATCATCCTTACTATATTAATACCTTCTTTATACTAATTCATCACATTACCCCCCTCCCAATTTTTATTTCATGATTTAATCTTACATCCCCTCATGTCAGTAAACACATCCAATGTGCTTCCCCATATTGATTGTAATCTCCTCTAATATTTTATTGTAATCCTACTTCCCCACATCAATTATCCTAAAATCATAATTCGTAAATCCTGTTTCCTCAGATCAATTGTACTTCTCCTTCTAAACCTGGAATATTTTCAGAACAACCTCAATAGGAACCCTTACACCGGCACCCCATCCAAAATATTTTTCAAGACCGGCATACATTCACTTTTACTTCCTCATACTAATCCTCCTTCAACCCTCAGTTCAGCGGTATAGTCAATCCATCTCAATTTTCTCACTTATACTTCCCCACATAAATTGTCTAATTTTTTTCTCTACTTGTCTACATCCGAGCAATTTTCTTTAGATTTCATCATAGTCCAGTAATTTTAGCTTCGGCACCATCCTGCTTCGCCCAACTCCTACAACCTCTCCTCTAGATCGGCTAACATTTTCATCATAACCCGGTCTACCCATACATACACCTACACCCATTAACCTCTCACTCGCTCTAGGGCTAGGTCTAGGTCCAGAGGTCTCATGGAAACATTCTTAGGCGGTATATTTAACTTACATTTATTTTCTTCGTAGGCTGCTTCTCATCTCCAACACTTTCTTAGGATGATTCTCACCAGCATCTCTACATCAGGTATCTGTAACAGACTTTACAGGGGTGTGTATTTCTTTTAGTTCGCTTTATTGATTAATCAATAAACCGGTAAGCCTCTTCACCAGCGTCAAGGTAGAAATACGTCGAAGAGGTGGGGTGGGATTAGGGAAGGAATAAAAGCTCGAGTCAGGGCTTCTCTTCAATCTTTAGGTTTTTCTTTTGTACAGGTTTACGGGTTTTACACCACGCCAGTGACCAATTAGGTTTACGGGTTTTCACACCACGCCAGTGACCAATTAGGTTTACAGGTTTTCACACCACGCCAGTGACCATTCAAAAACCAAGAGATATCAGATCAGTCTAGATTAAGCCTCAAGAGGATTTTAGGAATGGGATGGGAATAGGAATGTTTTCCGATATTTAAGTGCCCTCGGAAAAACGGGTAGCCAGGTTATACCTCCCAGCACTAGGTTTGAATTGAGTAATGTCCATGAGCTAAGGTATGAACCCCATCAGATAAAACTACTCTTTTGTCATCCTCGGGGGATAAAGCTTTTTTATTTATTCTAACGCTAAACAGCTCATGTTTCTTAGACTGAATCATTTTCATGTCTGTATATACTATTTTTCCTTCAAAAAGTGATTTCTCAAAATCTTGCAACGATATATTTTTTTCAACGGCTGCTTTCTTAACACCTTTAATACATTTTTTAATTTTTTTACTTATATCCATAGCATATATCTTCGGTTTTAGTCCTACGAATTTATTAATGATAACCCCATTAGTCTCATCTTTAAACTTGCCTAGAATTTTTTTATTTAAAACAGAATAGCAAGGATGATTCTGCGGGAAATCAGACGTATCAAAATAATTCTCCATCGCTTTCATGTCCTGATACCAGTCGGGTGTATTAATTAAATAAACTAAGCTGTCCGTATCTGTGTACATTAATTTTAGAGTATTAGGATTATATTTTTTCATCATTACATTATAGTGAAAATCGTACATCACAGTTTTGGACAAATCTAAAATCGACATGCCTACATATATAGGCTTATTAAATAATAATTTTGTTTTACTCATAGTTACAGATACTAAGTTTTCATGATAAATTATCCTGTCTAGAAAGTTAGCTTTGGCGATCAGTTTCATTAATTTTTTAGAGTCTGTAACTAGCATCATGTTCATACGGTTTCTTATGTTCTCCATAGTTTTCCCGAAGACAGCGTTATTCAAAAGTTTGTAAAAATCTTTTTCAAAGTCATTTTTCGCCTTTTTACGAAGCTCAGTATTACAATCAATGTATGACTGTAACCAACGAGACTGTCGAAATTGTATCGCTCTATGAATTTTTTTAACTTTTAAGCCATGTTTAATCGCTTGCTTTAAGTTGACGTAATGCACAACATATCGCTCGCGAGGATTGAAATGAGCAACTAATTTGTTTACTTTCCCGCCTGGAGGACTCACTGTCTCAGGTAAAAATGGTAAATCGTTATGAGCTGTGTGTAACTCGGAGGGGTAGACTACGTCAACCTCCAGAATACATCCTAATTCTCCATTATCAGCCAAGTTTTCAATATTTATGCTTTCGGGGTCTTTCACCCATTCAAAACCCCCATAAGGTAGAGGTCTACTCATCGCATGTCCATAAAGATTATTTGCGTCTAAGTATGCAATATAAGAGGATTCCTTTTCCGGATCATACTCGGGCATATAACTATTATTAGCACTCGCATACCGGTGGGATACTTGACATAAACCTCCCCTGATCCCCCGCTCAAAGAATAATATCATGTCATAATCCATTAATTGTTCCAACTTCACCTTAGTATGCTTCAACATCGCATCCCATGTCATCCCAGGAGCAGTGAAATAATGTGCGGGGTCCACCTTATGACTATTAAGCATAACATCTCGGAAATTCTGGAAAATATCCGCGAGGATGAGTACATCCGTTTTAAGATAGATGTCGCTGTATTCTCCAAGGGTAGAGCACTTGAACATATCCCAAACACGTAGCCCACGCTCATAGTCCTCTTCACTCAACGGGGTATCAGTCAAAGTATTATAAAATTTTTCCCGGGGAGGTAGACATTTCTCATCCAGTTTTTCCCAAGCATCAACATAATCGTAACAGAAAACCCCTTTTTTGATCACAAGAGGAAGCTGATCCTCAGTAAAGTACTTAGAGGTTTCCCTAAAGGCTGTTTTTGGAAGCACGCTAGCCATATAGTCAAGACTACGACCTAAAAAGCGATAAGAGTCGATAAATCGAAGCTTAACACCGTGAACATGCTTAGTGAAGCTTATATATTTCTCCTCAGTATTTGGAATCACATCAACCCGCTCTGAATCTTTACCCAGCTCCATAACTATAATGTTTGCATCATAATTCGATAGATTATGAAAAATTACAGGTATATATGAGGGGGTTTTACACCGTAGGTTGCAACTATTACAGGCTGCTCCTCTATATTTTCCGGTCAAGTGATCATGATCCTTTACTTTAGGATTAATCTCAGAGAAACTCCCTTCACAAAGGTAACAATTTTGATCTTTTTCCCACTTCATCTCCTCGGCTTTGGTTATAATGATGGGAATATTTTTTTTATAAATTTCTGAAATTTTGAAAGCTAATGAATCGATGTACTTGATAAAGTGAGCACCCGCATCTTCACCTCTATAAATGTATGGAGGTATATTCATAGAACCATCGGATACTACGTGCACGCAAAAAGACATGGGCACATGTCGCTGATAAGGAACAGTCGCCTTTGATGTATCTTCAGAGAGGGGAGTCAACATGGTTTCAAAGTCAGCGTAAATTACGAAAGGGAGTCGGAGCTGCCGCTCAACATTTTTGAATTCCAAAATGGAGTCCTTAGGGAGCTCTATTCTAACAGGGCTGTTTTTATCGCAGTATATCTTATGCTTCCTCAGTTTTTCCTCCCCCGACTTACCGTACTGATTGTCAAAATGCTGAAAGCATCGCTTGCAAATTATAATTTTGTTTTTATGCTTAGTAATTTGTGACCGTACGAGCCTTTCGAAATTTTTAATGTATACATAATGCTGCTTAACACCATTATCCAACAGCAACAAATCGCGGTGCTGGGTTTTTTCGGTTTCGACAATTTTAATAGGGTACACATTATTGTTTTCGTCCAACCCGAACACATTTATAGAAATATTATTGATTTTTTCAAATTTTTTTATTTCATTCAAAGGAGTCGGGAAAGATACACAAGAGAAGTCATACCCGTGCTCCAAATTTTTATAGTTATTTACCCGCTGAGGATCCTTTCCTACAAATTTTGCTAGGATGGAATACTGAAAACAGAGGTGGTCCAAGTTTTTAACATTTACACATGCTTTCCGGGCTTCAATGTTTATAGGTAAGGGAATGTAGGTACTTCCACGAAGAGGTTGGTATCGATTTATACGCATCCTTAAGCCATCCACGGCAGTAAGAAACCATCCGCTCTTCTTCATTTGCGCTTCTTCCATCTCAACAGTTAATCTCTTAAAAGATACATCTAAGTATTCGTCTATATTGGTATCCTTAAAGATAGGACGATTTTTAGTCTTGAAAGCTTTATCCGTTAGATCGCCTACGACATTTTCAAACAAGCACTCTACTAGGAAATTAACTTTTAAAGCCGAATGGATCTGAAGTTGTTCCAAGATTTTTTTCTTTAAGCAATCACGCACATCTTCCAAAAAGCATGCCAGGTCCCCGTGTTTATTGGATCTTACAAAATAAGACTTAACTCTACCCTCGAAAGAAGTATCATAGAGAACCAGATTAGACTCATTAGGTACAAGCTTTAATAAAGTTTTCTTAAGAGGCTCATTTTTAGTTGTTTTCATAACCGGAACATCATTACACACAGACTCATGTCGACTACCATTAAACCTATTGGGAAACTCATGGCCGCAGTGTTTACACTTACAGACCTTTCCACAACTAAGTTCATGTCGCTTTAGGTGACAGGATTTATTGAAACTCGACTTGCAATGTTTACACACAAAATTATTAGGTCTAACCCCATGATTTAAAGCCATATGTATGTCAAAATCCATTTTAAGGAGTATTTCATCTCCACAATAATTGCACTTATGCATGATAAATCAGTATTTACCCCAAGATAACCGAATGTTTAAAGTACAATTCACCTTCACAGATCTCAGCGATGTTGCCACCTCAAAGTCTCAATGAAGACTGAAACACAGCTTATTCTTATAGGATGGAGGAACCGATCAAACCTGAAGGGAGCCGCTTATAGCCGAACACATCCGATGATAGACGAGTCAAACGATTGCTGACACCTGTTAACAACATATATATTAAATTTAATAAAACTATAGAGAAATTCAATATTTAAAAAATTACTGAATACAACACGCTTTGAATTATTTTTTAATTTAATACATAGGATGGCATTCTCAAAAGTGTAGGTAGATGATTTTTCCCACATATTCTCCAATCGGAAAAATTACTGAATACAACACACTTTGAATAAGATTTTTAATTATAATACATGTATAACACCGAAGGACGGCATGCTCAGAATTGTAAGTAGACGCTTCTTCCGAATATTATCCCAATCGGAAAGTTTACTGAATACAACACACTTTGAATAAGATTTTTAAATGTAATACTGTTTAGCGGAGGAGGGTATACTGAGTCTCCATTGGTAACGTCACTGCACGGGGCCCTCGTTACAGACAGGGATGGTGTTCCGATGATTACCCTGGCTTTAGCTGGATATATTCAGTATATTAGTAGGGCTGTTCGGGAATTTCTCGAACCCTGAGTGAGAGTCCACTAGTTAGACCAATTGTATCGAAAGATTCCAACTAGTTGCCTCCTTAACCCAGAGCTGCCGAGAGAGCAGGAGCCGATGATAACCGAATGCCATCTCAATAAGCCTATTTTTTGACTACATAGACTTAGTACACAGAGATAATAAAAAAGTAGGTAATATTCGGTTAAATTCAATATTTTACATAAATTGGGATAATTTCCGGAGAAATAGCTAACTTTATGTAAACGCTACAATGTCAAATATATAAATCACCCACCAAAAGTTTAACTGAAATATGTAAAATATAGGTTAGCGCAAAAACAAAAGTAAATATACAAGAAAACTATATCAAAAACATGGTACACAGACCATTTAGCTAAAATATGTGCAATAATCACAGAATAGATCATCATAAAATTAATAATATTAAACCTTAAAATATAAATAGCCAAAAGTATACTAACTTGATAGAAAATTGGCTGATTGCATTAACAGATCAACCAGAAAGTGTAATACCTCATTAACGCCTGCTGACCGAAGAACACAAAAAATTTTTTTTAAATAAATTAATGATTTTAAAAATTAAAAATAATATGTTCTCCTCCAATAATATTGAAAGCAAAAGGTGAGTTTAATATAAGTATTTCAATTCACTAGTTCTAATGTAGAGAGCGTCCTTATTGAGATAGAGACTTGTATAGACTGAAACATAGGAGCAACGCTCAGCGAAGGGGAGAGGGGGGACTGCAAGACTCGACAGGCACTGACATGTTCTCTGAACCTCGTCACCTAGAGACTTTCACTATATCAAGGATTTACATACACATTATAAGCACATTGATTATATAAGAAATGATTCTTCATATGTTATTCTTATCGAACACATGTAAAACATTATGAACATAAAGAAGAAAAAATATATATACGTGATGTGGCCATTATAGAAGGTTCTTCTACCAGCCACTCAACTACCAGAGAACATGAAATAAGTTTTGAATAATACTATTCTTATAGAAAAGGTTGAACACAATACCAATTTATTTATTTATTTTTCTCTGGTGGCTAATAAATTGGGATAATTTCCGGAGAAATAGCTAATTTTATGCTGACCGAAGAACACAAAAAAAAAAATTTTAAATAAATTAATGATTTAAAAAATTAAAAATAATATGTTCTCCTCCAATAATATTGAAAGCAAAAGGTAAGTTTAATATAAGTATTTCAATTCACTATCTCTAATGTAGGGAGCGTCCTCATTGGGATAGAGACTTGTATAGACTTAAACATGCATGGTCTACAGTTATCCAAACATGGGTTAGAGCTGTATGAATTAAAAAGCATGTAGTGTGGCTCCTACCGAAGGATGGTGTGCTCAGGGCGTTGAAATGCATGACTCCTGCGAGGTAGCTGAAGGATCCTGAAGGATGGTGTAGATGATCCTGTGTTCCTGTGGTAGAATGTGGGGAGGAGTGATCCTGTGTTCCTGTGGTACAACGTTATGATGGGGTGATCCTGTGCTCCTGTGGTAGAATGTTGTGAAAGGGTGATCTTCTGCTCCTGTGCTCCTACCAAGTAGATGGGAGAGGTATGATGAGGGTGATCCTGCGCTCCTGTGGTGAAAGGGTGATCCTGTGCTCCTGTGCCAGAACATACTTCTCCCATCTACTTGGTAGGAGCACAGGAGCAGAAGATCACCCTTTCACAACATTCTACCACAGGAGCACAGGATCACCCCATCATAACGTTGTACCACAGGAACACAGGATCACTCCTCCCCACATTCTACCACAGGAACACAGGATCATCTACACCATCCTTCAGGATCCTTCAGCTACCTCGCAGGAGTCATGCATTTCAACGCCCTGAGCACACCATCCTTCGGTAGGAGCCACACTACATGCTTTTTAATTCATACAGCTCTAACCCATGTTTGGATAACTGTAGACCATGCATGTTTAAGTCTATACAAGTCTCTATCCCAATGAGGACGCTCCCTACATTAGAGATAGTGAATTGAAATACTTATATTAAACTTACCTTTTGCTTTCAATATTATTGGAGGAGAACATATTATTTTTAATTTTTTAAATCATTAATTTATTTAAAATTTTTTTTTTTGTGTTCTTCGGTCAGCATAAAATTAGCTATTTCTCCGGAAATTATCCCAATTTATTAGCCACCAGAGAAAAATAAATAAATAAATTGGTATTGTGTTCAACCTTTTCTATAAGAATAGTATTATTCAAAACTTATTTCATGTTCTCTGGTAGTTGAGTGGCTGGTAGAAGAACCTTCTATAATGGCCACATCACGTATATATATTTTTTCTTCTTTATGTTCATAATGTTTTACATGTGTTCGATAAGAATAACATATGAAGAATCATTTCTTATATAATCAATGTGCTTATAATGTGTATGTAAATCCTTGATATAGTGAAAGTCTCTAGGTGACGAGGTTCAGAGAACATGTCAGTGCCTGTCGAGTCTTGCAGTCCCCCCTCTCCCCTTCGCTGAGCGTTGCTCCTATGTTTCAGTCTATACAAGTCTCTATCTCAATAAGGACGCTCTCTACATTAGAACTAGTGAATTGAAATACTTATATTAAACTCACCTTTTGCTTTCAATATTATTGGAGGAGAACATATTATTTTTAATTTTTAAAATCATTAATTTATTTAAAAAAAATTTTTTGTGTTCTTCGGTCAGCAGGCGTTAATGAGGTATTACACTTTCTGGTTGATCTGTTAATGCAATCAGCCAATTTTCTATCAAGTTAGTATACTTTTGGCTATTTATATTTTAAGGTTTAATATTATTAATTTTATGATGATCTATTCTGTGATTATTGCACATATTTTAGCTAAATGGTCTGTGTACCATGTTTTTGATATAGTTTTCTTGTATATTTACTTTTGTTTTTGCGCTAACCTATATTTTACATATTTCAGTTAAACTTTTGGTGGGTGATTTATATATTTGACATTGTAGCGTTTACATAAAGTTAGCTATTTCTCCGGAAATTATCCCAATTTATGTAAAATATTGAATTTAACCGAATATTACCTACTTTTTTATTATCTCTGTGTACTAAGTCTATGTAGTCAAAAAATAGGCTTATTGAGATGGCATTCGGTTATCATCGGCTCCTGCTCTCTCGGCAGCTCTGGGTTAAGGAGGCAACTAGTTGGAATCTTTCGATACAATTGGTCTAACTAGTGGACTCTCACTCAGGGTTCGAGAAATTCCCGAACAGCCCTACTAATATACTGAATATATCCAGCTAAAGCCAGGGTAATCATCGGAACACCATCCCTGTCTGTAACGAGGGCCCCGTGCAGTGACGTTACCAATGGAGACTCAGTATACCCTCCTCCGCTAAACAGTATTACATTTAAAAATCTTATTCAAAGTGTGTTGTATTCAGTAAACTTTCCGATTGGGATAATATTCGGAAGAAGCGTCTACTTACAATTCTGAGCATGCCGTCCTTCGGTGTTATACATGTATTATAATTAAAAATCTTATTCAAAGTGTGTTGTATTCAGTAATTTTTCCGATTGGAGAATATGTGGGAAAAATCATCTACCTACACTTTTGAGAATGCCATCCTATGTATTAAATTAAAAAATAATTCAAAGCGTGTTGTATTCAGTAATTTTTTAAATATTGAATTTCTCTATAGTTTTATTAAATTTAATATATATGTTGTTAACAGGTGTCAGCAATCGTTTGACTCGTCTATCATCGGATGTGTTCGGCTATAAGCGGCTCCCTTCAGGTTTGATCGGTTCCTCCATCCTATAAGAATAAGCTGTGTTTCAGTCTTCATTGAGACTTTGAGGTGGCAACATCGCTGAGATCTGTGAAGGTGAATTGTACTTTAAACATTCGGTTATCTTGGGGTAAATACTGATTTATCATGCATAAGTGCAATTATTGTGGAGATGAAATACTCCTTAAAATGGATTTTGACATACATATGGCTTTAAATCATGGGGTTAGACCTAATAATTTTGTGTGTAAACATTGCAAGTCGAGTTTCAATAAATCCTGTCACCTAAAGCGACATGAACTTAGTTGTGGAAAGGTCTGTAAGTGTAAACACTGCGGCCATGAGTTTCCCAATAGGTTTAATGGTAGTCGACATGAGTCTGTGTGTAATGATGTTCCGGTTATGAAAACAACTAAAAATGAGCCTCTTAAGAAAACTTTATTAAAGCTTGTACCTAATGAGTCTAATCTGGTTCTCTATGATACTTCTTTCGAGGGTAGAGTTAAGTCTTATTTTGTAAGATCCAATAAACACGGGGACCTGGCATGCTTTTTGGAAGATGTGCGTGATTGCTTAAAGAAAAAAATCTTGGAACAACTTCAGATCCATTCGGCTTTAAAAGTTAATTTCCTAGTAGAGTGCTTGTTTGAAAATGTCGTAGGCGATCTAACGGATAAAGCTTTCAAGACTAAAAATCGTCCTATCTTTAAGGATACCAATATAGACGAATACTTAGATGTATCTTTTAAGAGATTAACTGTTGAGATGGAAGAAGCGCAAATGAAGAAGAGCGGATGGTTTCTTACTGCCGTGGATGGCTTAAGGATGCGTATAAATCGATACCAACCTCTTCGTGGAAGTACCTACATTCCCTTACCTATAAACATTGAAGCCCGGAAAGCATGTGTAAATGTTAAAAACTTGGACCACCTCTGTTTTCAGTATTCCATCCTAGCAAAATTTGTAGGAAAGGATCCTCAGCGGGTAAATAACTATAAAAATTTGGAGCACGGGTATGACTTCTCTTGTGTATCTTTCCCGACTCCTTTGAATGAAATAAAAAAATTTGAAAAAATCAATAATATTTCTATAAATGTGTTCGGGTTGGACGAAAACAATAATGTGTACCCTATTAAAATTGTCGAAACCGAAAAAACCCAGCACCGCGATTTGTTGCTGTTGGATAATGGTGTTAAGCAGCATTATGTATACATTAAAAATTTCGAAAGGCTCGTACGGTCACAAATTACTAAGCATAAAAACAAAATTATAATTTGCAAGCGATGCTTTCAGCATTTTGACAATCAGTACGGTAAGTCGGGGGAGGAAAAACTGAGGAAGCATAAGATATACTGCGATAAAAACAGCCCTGTTAGAATAGAGCTCCCTAAGGACTCCATTTTGGAATTCAAAAATGTTGAGCGGCAGCTCCGACTCCCTTTCGTAATTTACGCTGACTTTGAAACCATGTTGACTCCCCTCTCTGAAGATACATCAAAGGCGACTGTTCCTTATCAGCGACATGTGCCCATGTCTTTTTGCGTGCACGTAGTATCCGATGGTTCTATGAATATACCTCCATACATTTATAGAGGTGAAGATGCGGGTGCTCACTTTATCAAGTACATCGATTCATTAGCTTTCAAAATTTCAGAAATTTATAAAAAAAATATTCCCATCATTATAACCAAAGCCGAGGAGATGAAGTGGGAAAAAGATCAAAATTGTTACCTTTGTGAAGGGAGTTTCTCTGAGATTAATCCTAAAGTAAAGGATCATGATCACTTGACCGGAAAATATAGAGGAGCAGCCTGTAATAGTTGCAACCTACGGTGTAAAACCCCCTCATATATACCTGTAATTTTTCATAATCTATCGAATTATGATGCAAACATTATAGTTATGGAGCTGGGTAAAGATTCAGAGCGGGTTGATGTGATTCCAAATACTGAGGAGAAATATATAAGCTTCACTAAGCATGTTCACGGTGTTAAGCTTCGATTTATCGACTCTTATCGCTTTTTAGGTCGTAGTCTTGACTATATGGCTAGCGTGCTTCCAAAAACAGCCTTTAGGGAAACCTCTAAGTACTTTACTGAGGATCAGCTTCCTCTTGTGATCAAAAAAGGGGTTTTCTGTTACGATTATGTTGATGCTTGGGAAAAACTGGATGAGAAATGTCTACCTCCCCGGGAAAAATTTTATAATACTTTGACTGATACCCCGTTGAGTGAAGAGGACTATGAGCGTGGGCTACGTGTTTGGGATATGTTCAAGTGCTCTACCCTTGGAGAATACAGCGACATCTATCTTAAAACGGATGTACTCATCCTCGCGGATATTTTCCAGAATTTCCGAGATGTTATGCTTAATAGTCATAAGGTGGACCCCGCACATTATTTCACTGCTCCTGGGATGACATGGGATGCGATGTTGAAGCATACTAAGGTGAAGTTGGAACAATTAATGGATTATGACATGATATTATTCTTTGAGCGGGGGATCAGGGGAGGTTTATGTCAAGTATCCCACCGGTATGCGAGTGCTAATAATAGTTATATGCCCGAGTATGATCCGGAAAAGGAATCCTCTTATATTGCATACTTAGACGCAAATAATCTTTATGGACATGCGATGAGTAGACCTCTACCTTATGGGGGTTTTGAATGGGTGAAAGACCCCGAAAGCATAAATATTGAAAACTTGGCTGATAATGGAGAATTAGGATGTATTCTGGAGGTTGACGTAGTCTACCCCTCCGAGTTACACACAGCTCATAACGATTTACCATTTTTACCTGAGACAGTGAGTCCTCCAGGCGGGAAAGTAAACAAATTAGTTGCTCATTTCAATCCTCGCGAGCGATATGTTGTGCATTACGTCAACTTAAAGCAAGCGATTAAACATGGCTTAAAAGTTAAAAAAATTCATAGAGCGATACAATTTCGACAGTCTCGTTGGTTACAGTCATACATTGATTGTAATACTGAGCTTCGTAAAAAGGCGAAAAATGACTTTGAAAAAGATTTTTACAAACTTTTGAATAACGCTGTCTTCGGGAAAACTATGGAGAACATAAGAAACCGTATGAACATGATGCTAGTTACAGACTCTAAAAAATTAATGAAACTGATCGCCAAAGCTAACTTTCTAGACAGGATAATTTATCATGAAAACTTAGTATCTGTAACTATGAGTAAAACAAAATTATTATTTAATAAGCCTATATATGTAGGCATGTCGATTTTAGATTTGTCCAAAACTGTGATGTACGATTTTCACTATAATGTAATGATGAAAAAATATAATCCTAATACTCTAAAATTAATGTACACAGATACGGACAGCTTAGTTTATTTAATTAATACACCCGACTGGTATCAGGACATGAAAGCGATGGAGAATTATTTTGATACGTCTGATTTCCCGCAGAATCATCCTTGCTATTCTGTTTTAAATAAAAAAATTCTAGGCAAGTTTAAAGATGAGACTAATGGGGTTATCATTAATAAATTCGTAGGACTAAAACCGAAGATATATGCTATGGATATAAGTAAAAAAATTAAAAAATGTATTAAAGGTGTTAAGAAAGCAGCCGTTGAAAAAAATATATCGTTGCAAGATTTTGAGAAATCACTTTTTGAAGGAAAAATAGTATATACAGACATGAAAATGATTCAGTCTAAGAAACATGAGCTGTTTAGCGTTAGAATAAATAAAAAAGCTTTATCCCCCGAGGATGACAAAAGAGTAGTTTTATCTGATGGGGTTCATACCTTAGCTCATGGACATTACTCAATTCAAACCTAGTGCTGGGAGGTATAACCTGGCTACCCGTTTTTCCGAGGGCACTTAAATATCGGAAAACATTCCTATTCCCATCCCATTCCTAAAATCCTCTTGAGGCTTAATCTAGACTGATCTGATATCTCTTGGTTTTTGAATGGTCACTGGCGTGGTGTGAAAACCTGTAAACCTAATTGGTCACTGGCGTGGTGTGAAAACCCGTAAACCTAATTGGTCACTGGCGTGGTGTAAAACCCGTAAACCTGTACAAAAGAAAAACCTAAAGATTGAAGAGAAGCCCTGACTCGAGCTTTTATTCCTTCCCTAATCCCACCCCACCTCTTCGACGTATTTCTACCTTGACGCTGGTGAAGAGGCTTACCGGTTTATTGATTAATCAATAAAGCGAACTAAAAGAAATACACACCCCTGTAAAGTCTGTTACAGATACCTGATGTAGAGATGCTGGTGAGAATCATCCTAAGAAAGTGTTGGAGATGAGAAGCAGCCTACGAAGAAAATAAATGTAAGTTAAATATACCGCCTAAGAATGTTTCCATGAGACCTCTGGACCTAGACCTAGCCCTAGAGCGAGTGAGAGGTTAATGGGTGTAGGTGTATGTATGGGTAGACCGGGTTATGATGAAAATGTTAGCCGATCTAGAGGAGAGGTTGTAGGAGTTGGGCGAAGCAGGATGGTGCCGAAGCTAAAATTACTGGACTATGATGAAATCTAAAGAAAATTGCTCGGATGTAGACAAGTAGAGAAAAAAATTAGACAATTTATGTGGGGAAGTATAAGTGAGAAAATTGAGATGGATTGACTATACCGCTGAACTGAGGGTTGAAGGAGGATTAGTATGAGGAAGTAAAAGTGAATGTATGCCGGTCTTGAAAAATATTTTGGATGGGGTGCCGGTGTAAGGGTTCCTATTGAGGTTGTTCTGAAAATATTCCAGGTTTAGAAGGAGAAGTACAATTGATCTGAGGAAACAGGATTTACGAATTATGATTTTAGGATAATTGATGTGGGGAAGTAGGATTACAATAAAATATTAGAGGAGATTACAATCAATATGGGGAAGCACATTGGATGTGTTTACTGACATGAGGGGATGTAAGATTAAATCATGAAATAAAAATTGGGAGGGGGGTAATGTGATGAATTAGTATAAAGAAGGTATTAATATAGTAAGGATGATGAGGAGGGGCGGTGGGAGGAGGGAAGAGTTGCCCCTGCACTGAAAAAGGATACTAACCCAGTTGCCCTTTAGCCCTGCGCCAGAGTCCCCTTTTCTCCCCTACTACTGTTACTAAAATTACTAGACAAAATATATAAATTATTTTGAAAACAAAACCACTTATATACAAGGCAGTACTGAAACCTATATGATCAGGATCAGGGTCGGATTTAGAATCCTGAGGCCCTGGGGCCAGAGCCTGGTGGAGGCCCCTAAAATTTTCTGGGTCTGAGAAAGAATGAACTCAATTATAAATCCAATAAATTAGAAATGTTTATTGTCATAATTTTGCTTACATACAATTTTTAGATAGTTAAATGTAAAAAAACATTGCGAGATTTTTTATTCGCAAAAGTGGTTATAAGTTCATCAAAATTCGAATTACGAAGAATATCACTTACTAAACTGAGTAGCATGAGATTTGTTGGGCGATTTTCATTCATACGCGATCTAAATCTGTTTTTGATGAGCTTCAGTTTCGAAAAAAATCTTTCCCCGATGCAGTTTGTTACCATTATTGGTAAATACATGAGAAGAGCTATTTCTGCATTACAAAAGTAGATTGTACATTATTTTGCAAAAATTTCTTTCAAAACGATTTTCTGTATTTTTTGGGGTTTCAGACCTTTTTTTTTGGTTCGAAAGTAAAAAATGTTTGCAACCACTTGTAACTTGGTGGAGGCCCCGGGGCCATGGCCTCGCTGTGCCCGTGCTAAATACGGCTATGTATTTTGAATTTTTCTGGTTTTATAAAATAGAAGACTTATGAAAAGAAGAACATTGTAGAAAAAAAAAAAAAAAAAAAACTGTTTCCACCCTCTTAACCGATTTAAGAGGAAAATGGGGGAATAAATGCGAGGGGGAACCGGGTGATGAAAAGTACTTCACAGTTTTGAGGGATCTTGAAAAATAATGAAAACCACTCTTCCAAATAAGTGAAGGTATATTTGCCCTAAAAATAAGGGAAAAGTATAGAATTTGCGTCGGTGGACTTAACAGTGAAGTGCGCCACTTAATTAAGCTCTTAAGTTAGGGTGGAAGTATGTAATAACGACGTAAGTAGGTAGTTCTTACAAATAAGCCCAGGCGAGGTAGATATTATGGGAGGCTGGCTGCATATTGTTCATCAGATGCTCCACAAACTAGTCAGGACAGAACATCCCCATATTTCCCGACAACGGGACTCGTTTAGAAGGTTTCGCTTGTGGATTTTCCACAGATCGTATTCTAAAAATAACATATCTTCAGAATATAGATGATTTAAAAAGATTTTTTTTAGTTTTTACAACATATATTATTTTGGGCTGTTTATGTATCTCAGTATTTTCTACAACTATTACTTGAAAAGATTTTTGATTAGGTCATAAAGCGTATTAGTTATAAGGGGTATCTTGTCAAATGTAGTTCATAATGGCCACTATTTATAATTCTTTTATGTTTTGGGCATATATACATATAAATAAAAAGTACGTACTTCCAAGTTTTACTCCTTCATCTCCTCTACATTTTCTCTCACTCAGACTGGTTCACTACTCCTTAACCCTAAAAACATTTCTCTCTCTAGATTGTCCACTTCCACAACACAACCTAGACTGTTTCTCACTAGTTAAAACAGCTGATCGTCTTCATTCGTTTTCCATTCATTGGTTGTTCACATTTCGTTTTAAAACAAAATGCGACTAGTCCATCTTTGTATATTTATTCACTATTTAAGTTACTTCACTCCTAGCAGCTGTTTTTTATACAAATAATAATAGTTGGTTTTATAATACATTAATAATCTTAAATGGGGGCCATGGTGGCCGTGCGGGCTAAAGCGTAGGGCTCTGGTCGCATGTGTCTCCCCATGGTTTGCGGGTTCGAATCCCGTCTGGGAGTGAGTTTTTTTTTGTAGATAGAACTCCCTCCCGGGGCCATGGATGTCGTGACATGGCTAATATGCATCGTACCATAAGGCCAAAAAAAAAAATAATAAATAAAAAAAATTATCTTAATGCATGTAAATTTTTTACATCACAGTAATGACACGAAATTTTATACGTAAATTCAAATTCCTATAAAGACGTCATTTATAAATTTTCAGCGGAATCTGCAAAAAGAGAGATGGGATCAGAGGGGCCTAACTCAATAGACCACCGAATGTAGTTGACACATCATATTATATGTACCAGAATTGTGTGAGGATAGTGATAAAAGCCACTGTGTGGGTCAAATATTGAGTTTTAGCCCGGTTGATTGGCTTTGGAGAAAGTGCGAAAATGTAATAGATTAATTCTGCCTGGGGAAGTGCATAGCAGGTGATTCATCGACGACTTTTAAAATAAATAGTATGTCCCTTCCAGAGGTGGCTAATTTTATAGGGCTCAAATGGTCCTGTCTTGTGGAGCATCGTCATATTTTTAGTACCATGTATTTTTTTTCTCAGTCGTATATTCCTTCAGTGTCTGTGAGTGTCGCCGAATCCCATGACCATCAAAGAATTTAAGTTTCTTCTTTTTATGTTTTTAGCTATTCCCTTTTGAAATGTTGCCTGTTCGATAACGTGTACCAGTACATCTTTCTGGTCTGGTTTGCTTGGGTTGGACTTTTCTGCCGCTCGATTCCTTCTACCGGATCTCTGATCTCTGCACTTACCTCTAGTCTGGGGAAACCAGTTCTTGTTAACTTATGATCGAATACTTCTGACCCCAGGTAGATCAAGCGGGGATTTGACTTCTAACTGTTCCAATCATGAACTTCATTTAGCGCTTCGTTGCACTCTTCTAGTCTCCTGCACAAGATTTATATTTTATATTTTCATGTTTACTTTCTTAACTAACTTTAGTATAATGAAGTATTGTAATCGTGCGAAAATCCGAGATCGAGTACTCAACGGAACTTCACATTTCCATGTAATCGAAACACATTTGACCATTTTTGTTTGTGTGTGTGATTGAAACATTGTGACTCTAAAATTCAGAAACGATTTTTTGATTAGATTTAGGTCAAAATCGGACTTGAGATCACTTTACTTCGGGGCCTAATTACATTTTACAAGATACAGCTTATATTTATGACCTAATAAAATATCTCTTCAAATAAAAGTTGTGGAGAAAACTGAAGTGCACTTTTTATATGAAATGCGATTTTTTGATGGTCGTCCGGTTTGCGAGGTACAGCTGAAAAACGTCCTCAAGTGATTTGAAACCCTTTTTTTTTTAAGATTTCCTCACAAAAACGGTCAGGAGAAGAGGGATGTATAAGAAAGTCCTGTTATGGCCACATCACATATATTTAATTTTTTCTTCATTTGTTATTCTTTGTAATTTTAATAAAATTATAACGTGTTTATCTTAATGAACTGTGGTCTTGTTAACTCCAACCTAAATATTGTGGTGTTGTTGTGTTTCAGATGAGGAAAAGACAATGATGTGGGAGGTGGACTTAGGGGACGAGCTGAGCTCTGCGCTGTGCTCGCTCAGCCCCAGAGCTCCTCTGGCCAGCCTGGAGGCAGAAGACGAGGACGTGACCAAGCCCATCAGGAGAGAGACCGCCTTTCAGATAGCAGTCAAGGACCAGCTCCTCATGACCGTCATCCTCGGCAACCAGGGTCAGACCAAGAAGGAGTCCAGCGACTCCGGCAAAGAGTCATCCGACTCGGAGAGCTCCGAAGAGAAGCAGGTCGACGAAGAAGGTGACGAGATCTTCGAAGATTGCGAGGACTTCGAAGCACGCACTGACTTCGGTTGGAGCTGTTTGGATACTATAGAAGAAGAAGAAGAGGATTCGGGGAATGATTCAGATCTTGAGAAGTCGGAATTGGAGCAGTTTGAACAATTAGAACAACTTTGCGAACAAGAAACCGTTCAAAGTACCAACCGTAAGGAAGAGTTATTGAGAGAGCCGACAATCAAAAGCTATCATGACTATAAGAAGTCATTAAGTCAAAGTGTGCGTATCGGAGAATATAAGAATCAAGTCGTGGTGGAGAAAAAAGAAGAGAAGATACTGATAAGGCCAGCGGAGCCAGGGATGGATTCAAATGTTGGCGGGAGGCGTGTAGGATCGATAGAAGATGAGGAGAGCGTGCGCGGGGAAACAGAGACAGCTGAGATCAATAGGGCAGTCTCCGGAGGGGGCCCCATGAAGCACGAACCAGAATCAAAGCCCAAATCTGCTCTCAAGAGGGCTTCCTCGAAAAAAAGGAAAAAGTACAAAGTCCAGTTTGACGAGTCGTTGAACAAGTTCTTCGAGGCGGACTATGTGATTCTGATCCGGGAAGAGTGCGGCGGGGGGGACTGTGACTGCGGCGGAGGGGACTACTGCTACGCGGAGCAGGAAGATGAAGAGGAAGAAGAACTGCGGAGTCTGGACCTGACCCCTTTCGATCCTCCAGTTGAGTTTGTAGACCAGCTCACCCTCAGTCCTCCCGATGGCTACAAGGACTACTGCATCCAAACATTCCCAGGTCAGTACCTTCCTCTATCTTTGTCTCCGCAGTCTAAACTGTGCACTCAACTCACAGACAAGTCATCGAAAACTTGTCCTAAACTGTCATTTGCTAGATATCATGTCGAAAATTGTTGTGCCTTTTTCTTATCACACAAAGATAACCTTAAAGTTTGTTTTGTTTGGGTTGAACGACAGAACTTCAGTTTTGCCAAAGTTTTCATTATTTACTTCTACATTTCCCCTTAAAGCTTCTATCCGATTTCCACAGAATTTAAATGAATACCTCGTAATAATTTCCATATACATTGTATGGCCTATTTCCATATACATTGTATGGCCTATTATCTTCAAGAAACCGTAATTAATTAAAAATGTTTTTTTAATAGCAATTAAACAAAATTTCAAATATTATAGAAAGCAACTCAGTAACGTAATATGACCACATTGTTTTAATGGCGTTTCAGTAAGAATAAGGTGGATAAATTATATCAAATATATATTTTCATAATAACTTTCAATAAGTTGAACTTACCTTTCTAGCTTAAGGTTCATTGGTCATTCATAGAATTTTAACAAAATAAAGAAAAACTAATGTTTTTTAAAACATTGTTTATTTACAAAAGTTTTTCATTGTATGATTATTTCACAATATCTCTACAGAAATGTCAAGTATCATTGATAGAACTGATCTGCAGTATGTCATCAAATGTAGGTAACTACTTGTTATTCAACAGATCTTAATGGTATAACGGTTCTATCAGCAATATTTGTAAATATTGATATGCAATTTGAGTTAACTTGGTTTTTAGAAACAGTATGGTTTAAGACATTTTTGCATATTTCTTTAAAAATCAGCTTATGAAGAATCCACAAACCCCCATCATATTTTCATCAAAATATTTTTAACATTATGATAAGTATTTTCTAATAACATTCTGAAATTATATTTGGTAGAATATAGATATTTACTACAAAGTGTGATATTTACTAATTATATAGTTGGGGTGCATCCAGCCGAATTATGGATCGTTGCTGGATGTTTAGGTTGGAGGATGTTGAGGTAACGTGGCCTGACCTTGAGGTTAGGTTTACCAACCAGACCTTGTAAAAAGTGCATATAAAGTGTAACATTTTGCAACATTTTAACTTCAGAGAGGAAATTATATAATACCTTGACGTTTTATGAAATTTCCTGCCCCTGATGGATACAGTTTATTATTATCATAAAAAAAACCTGGTCTTTTCCCGTTGTTTTTTTTTTTCTTTTACTTCTCCAGCAATATGATGTAAAGGGGAAGTTATGTAATCGGTCAGAATACTGAGTTTACATCGGAATTTCGTGTTTTCCCACCTCCTGATTCCAAAAATGAAAAAAAATATCTTTCTCTTTGTGTGTCTGTGAACACGATAACTCCCGATAGAATCAATGTATCGACTCGAAATTTTATATGTGTATCCAAAACCTTTTAAGGACGACACCAGTTGATTTTCAGCCAAATCGGACAAAGAAAAGGGGCGATTAGGGGGGAGGCTTAACAAAAAAAAAAACAATAACTGCGATGTAATGAATATATCGAGATGAAATTATATATTTAAATTCAAAACCACAAAAGGATGGCACCTATATTAATCTCCAAACTCCATAGCGACCTCAGCAGTATTCTTGATGGATCGGACCATGGATCCATCTTTCTCTCGAATATCTCAAGTCTTCTCTTGTTTGCCTTAGTCATTGTCCTTTTCTCTCTACATAACTCAGAACAGGCCTCACCAGGATTGGGAGTTGATCTTTGCTTGCTTGGTTTGCTGTCGAGACCTGAGGTGACGCTGGTGCCCATAGTTGCTTCGATTGGTCGCAGCACCTCTCTCACCTTGCTGTCGAAGCTGACACGTGAGCCCAGGTATAAAAACATTCGGACATGATTCTGTCTTACTCCTCTACCTGCCGCCAGGTACTTCGTCTTATCTTCGTCCACCTGCAGTTGGCTGCATTCTCAAGGGCAAGGAAGACTGTATGAGGAAGTAAAATGGTTTAAATCGATGCAGACTATTTCAGAAAGTCTATAACTAGTTAATATATGATTATTTATGTAATGTATAAGTACATAACTCGTATTTATATGATAAATTATTTTTCTACTGATGACATAGCTGGTTTATTTTTAGGACGGCGCACAATTGACACACATATTAACACTAACTGACCAAAAACCAATCCCGATATGTATTGTCTTATCATGAAAAGAAGGAACTCAATAGAGAAGGTTCACAAAGGTTCCTCTTTTATTTCTGTTTCATGTAGTCCTCTGACAAGAGTACCTCTTTGTTCGTAATCCGAGAGAGTCTACTTTTGTTTAAACATTTCTTTTATACACAAAAGCTTTCAACTAATCATTTAACTAAACTGTTTGTGTACATTTTCTACAGAGTGCAACACAGTCATATTTCCTTGTCACAGTTTTACTAACTGTTAGATATAAAATTGTGTAAGGGAGAGGAGGTTCAGTTGATAAATGAAGACAAACGAAGGGCATACAAAGGACATTTGTTCGTGTTCACCTTTTATTACTTCTCCAGTTATACGTATAGGAGAAGTTATGTATTGAGTTTTCACCGGTGTATGTCCGGGCTTTAACTACGAAGTCATATCGCCCACTACCAGAGCGCTCCTTTGTCGTTCTGGTGGACCTGAGCCCGACTCTACTATTGGGAGTCTAAATTTGGTCTACCCTAAATTTTTATTCACCTAATTGTACGGGGTTTTAACGAGTACTTGACATCGTACAGGCTCGGAACCAACGCTTAACGTCCCATCCGAAGGACGGCGTGCTCAAGGTTTTTTTACATTTAAGACAAAAAACCTATGGTCCTCGGCCGGATTCCGAACCCGAGATCTTGAGCTCAGTAAGCAAGCACACATACATTTGTGCTACCTGCGCCCTCAAATTTTATATATGTACCTATATATATTGATTTTCGGGCTAATGTCTTCATCCCTCTCCAACCCCCTTTCCTCCTCCTGTTCAAAATTTTGTAAAAAAAACATATGTACAATGAATATAATATGATAAAATTACTACATCATTACACAATGGTTATTTGGCCGTCTGTCGGGTTGGAACATAATCTCTCCTAGCTACTGTTACTATGGCTGATATTAGTGGAATTATTATTTTATTAGCTTATGAGTATTTTTTTTCTGTAAATAAGTTTATTATATTGTCGTATTTTATTAGTGTATTATAAAGTATACCTATTAAGTGTATTTTCGCCAATGTTATAGACTTTGTGAAAATCCAGAATCTGGACGAGCTCTAGGATGTGCGATGTTGAATTGTTATTTTCATAATATGAAAACTATTCTCCCAAATTAAAGAACCTACCCCAAAAAACAACCAGTCTGACCTCATCTATCAGATACCCTGTTCAGATTGTTCATCATCTTATGTTGGCATGACATCTCAATATTTAAAAAAGAGATTATACCAGCATGAGTATGATTGTAGAACAAAAACTGACTCCGATAATTGCAGCGCCCTAATCAAACACCATAGCCTGAACAAACATAAGTTTGATTTCGCTAACACCAAAATTCTCGACCGAGAAATCAATTACTATAAAAGGCTGACACTGGAAATGGTGTATATTGCCAAAACCTCAAATACTGTCAATTTCCGCACTGATACCAATAACCTGAGCAACATTTATGCCAATTTGCTTCAAAACTGCTGAATCCATAGTTCTGTCTCCAATTATATTTAATATTTAAAATTTAGATTAATTTCATTGTGTGTCTATTTATTCTTTATTATGTATTATTTCATTTTCGGTTAGTGTCACTTCTGTCTAAAATTCTTCATTTAATTAATAAGTTAAATTATGTTACTATTTATATAATTATAGAGTTTTTATTTTATTTTATTTTTTCTCAACATAGTAAAATATCTGTTAGCCAGTAAGTAGTTCTCTTCAAATTTAAGTGCCGTTAACTGGGGTTTTCCCCGGATTTATTATCTGTTACCCTCGACCCTTCTGTACCCTCAGTTGAACGTAAGACCTCACAGTCTTCATGCCTTCTCCTCAACCATCTATATTCATAGTAAGTTTCCTTGTTGTTCATCAATGTGTATATGTAGGTGAATGTATTAGGATGTATTTATGTGGAGTTGTATGAGTGAATGAATATTTATGTACCTATATATAATTTTAATCGATCACCCATTATATTTTTCTAATCTTGATACCCCCATGTTTGTTAGGCCCTGATGATGATATGAAATATATCGAAACGTTGGCATTTGAATAGTGTTTTCTTCATTGACTGACCCTCAATACCCCCAGAATTTTGAAATCTACAGTCGCTAGCAAACATTTTCATAATATGGTTTTGTTGTGGTTAGTATTTGTCATCAGGTTTATATTTACTAGTTATTTATTATTATTTATTTATTCTTATTCTTATATATTTTTAAAAATCGTTGGTACTTTATTTGTTGATGTTGAAAAAACTAAAAAAAAAAAACTGTTATGTTCACCATTTCATAGATTCATATACCTAAGTAATATTTAGTTAAATTTTGTACAGTAACATGTAATACCGCAAGGTGGAACATGTGGAAAATAAATGTTCCCTGTTTTAGGGTTACTGGGCAGGAAAAGGTGTATTATAATAATAAATAAACATACGATATATGATGATATATATGATTCTTGAGGAAATTTTAAAAAAAATCTATAAACAAAATGGGGCAAATTGTCATCTAATGGAGTAAAAATAAACAACAAATATTTATAATTATATACAAATAAATAAAATTTATCTTAAAATTTACAATAAAAATTAAATTATCTACAAGATGATGTCTATATTGCGATACAGTTCTTTCCACAGTTCTCCCTGATTCCACATTGCCTATATTTCTATCGGATTTGATATAAATCTGATTGATCGTTATAGAGCTCTGTTTGTTTTACATTTTGAGCCCCCACAACCTGGGTTTGTACCGGGCTTATAATGATGCTACTTGTAGCGGACTTCAAAATGTTATGAGCAACCTGTGTAGATAACGGACTTCAAAATGTTATGTGCAACCTGTGTAGAGCACTTCAATTAGTGCAGAAAAGTTTTTTTTTTTTTACAAGCTTCAAAACTTCCTTTAGCACTTTCCAACTTCTCTCATGAATTTTTTTCTTTTTTTTTTCTTGTTTTTGACAACTTTATTAATTATTCTTCATAATCTTTCGGCTACTTCTTAACTCTATATTTTTTGCTTCAGTTTAACTTTGCCTCGAGCCTTATTAAAAAGTTTAATTATTTTTGTATTTCTTAAGACGAAAGACGTACAATCTCTTGCATAAAATCTCCTGATGCAAGATATAATAGATATTTCGAGGGCGCCGGTAGCTCAGTGGAATATGTGCTTGATTACTGAAGTTCAAGATCGCGGGTTAGAAACCCGGCCGAAGCCCCCGTTTTCATCTGGTCCAGAGCCTATGGGATGTCAGGTACTCGTTGAAGAATCCTTACCTTAGGTAACTAAACATGGATAAGAAAAATTTAGGACTCACATTATAGAGTCGGGCTCAAGTCCATCAGAGTGGCAAAACCTCGTAGTTAAAGCCCGGGCATGTGTCGCAATAACTAACTATAATTTAAACTAAGTGATAGCATGATAGATAACACGTAGGAGTACTCATTTTACTGTTTTTGTCATGGATGTACAAAGAAGACCTGTTTTTCTTCAGGTTAGCCCTGACCTTTTGTGTGTTTTGATTAGGTTTTAATTAAGTTTACCCTGGAAGCATTGCTTCATTCACAAAGCAGTTAGAAGAACAGTTACAAACTTGTTTCATAATAAAAAGTAGCAATTATCAATGATAACAGGTACCAGTTTGAGGAGCGGAAGTGCAACTAGGGAAGCCTTAACTGCAGTTAGAGCTCGTGGCTTGGCATGTCCCAATTACTTCTAAGATATTTTTACTTCGACAGCTATACGAAGTATATATAGGGGAAGTTATGTAATCGGTCTGAAATGGTGAGTTTTCACCGGAATTTCATGTTTTTCCGGCCGTCTGGGATCAAAAGGTGTCTGCCAAATCGACCGAAGGGAAGGTGTGATTAGGGGGAGGCTTAACTAACACCGATTGGTTTTATAGGGAAACAACTTAAATGATTAATTCGTTCTGAAAAAGTAAAATAACTTTTCGAGAATAGTCAATAAGAACGCATCGCTTTCTGTGTCATCGCCTGAGAAGAAACTTATATATTTTGTCCAGCTTGGCATATCTGATGAGAGGGAGACCCGATGTCCTTTGACGAACCACGGACGACACATTGAGAGCGGTGTGATGACGTACTTGGAGTGCGGACTGCATCAGACCTGATAGTGACATTCCAGGTTGTTGTAATTAAGGAAAGGACAATAGCCAGTTTCAACATCCTGACCGCCGGCCTCGGCTACTCTTCGTGTTGGACAATCTACACTGGAGTATTGTTAATTGTAGCTGCTGTCGGCTGATGGAATCGCCCCACGAAGCAGCGCATGATTCTGGTGCGAGTTCAGAGAGCAGCTGTCTCAACGGCTGCGCTACAGGTGCTAGTGGAAGCCTCTCTCATAGACTTGGTCTTGGATGGTGTTGTTGCCTTGTACTTCTATAGATGCATTCTGTGGCGACATGCCAGAACCAGTTATGTCCAATTTTTTTGAAAAATGAGATAATCACGGAAAGTTGTATATTTTGACGTGAACTTTTGTTTTTTTACGAAAAATAACCGATTTTGATGAACGTTTTTATAGTAATTCTGGGAAAACTTAATCAGTTAACTGCCATTTACATGCCAAAACCAGTTAACTCCATTTTTTCATGCAAGAACCGATTAATTGGATCAAATTCGATATCATCACGCGTCGTGATTTTTCTGTGTAATGAACAACAAATAAACTCATTTTAATATCTCTGAGCATCTTTTTATAATAATTAATTAACCAGATAAGGTAGAATAACATCACTAACGGCTACTGATTAGTGCCACGAAAAGGAAACGCGCGGCGCCACTGTCAAGCAACTGCTCCAAATCAAAACATTGTTGACATTCTCATATAATATAATATATTATATGACTATATTATAGTAATACATCTAATATGAACGAATTCATAATCCAAATTATCAATGAAAAATTAAAATTTTTTTTTTCGTAATTAAATTACAATAATTATAATTTTATAAAATTATTCGAACTTTTTAAAGGCGTAAACAATATTCAAGAATAATTAGAACTTTTTATTTGAATATAACAGAAGTAACACAAAAAACTTTAAACCGTAATTTCTCAAAATCTCGTTTAATGGAGTTAACTTGTTCTGGCATGTAGCCACAGCATTATGCCTTTAAGAGCAGATAAGCAGAGCGTTGCAAGGACATCGTCCAGAAATAGTGGGAAAACGACGTACGCATACTTTTCGAACATGGACATGTACATGGGTATAGTTTGACCCTTGGTCGTCCAAGCGTTTTCTTTAAGTGGAAGAACAACCCGAACTGTTCATGCGGGCTCATCGAGACTGAAAAAGAAATGCAATCGAATGTTCGCTGTACGACTAGGCCAAGGTGGAGTTCATCATACCCGGGACTGAATCTGAAGCAGTTTGTGACGGAGATCAGCTACTATGTAATGTTCAGCCGGCTCCGGGAGGGACCTCTCACAACGTTCGATTGACGGGTCATATTGCACATGTGCAAAGTGCAGCACAAAATGTTAATAAATAATTATTTATATACATTTATATTTATATACATTTATATGTATTTATATATATATTTATATATAATATATTTATATACATTTAATTATAATTAAATATTGATTAGCTAGGCGCCGTGTGAAGCCGTCTATAAGGACCTCCTTCAGGAAGAAAGGCCAAGGCTTGGCTTGAGGAGTCAAGGACAACATGCTCCACCCTCACTTACATACTTACCGAGATTAGCTATCTAGCTGACTTACATATACCATTTGTTAATATGTAAACAACCTGGCGCGCATGAATCTATAATAAGTATGAGAGATTTCATTACCATTTCCTGTATTTTATAGTTTCTCAGAATCCTTAATAATTATTGTAATATGAAACATTTAACTGTGTTCATCACTTTCTAGTCAGAACATTTTGTTTGCTCAAATATCCTCGAAATAGTTTTCTTGCTGTTTATTCAGAGTGCAATTAAAGTCGTTGTGGGACAAGTTCATAGAGAAGTATGGCTAAAGAGACTTGGTGTATTGTACCAGACAGGGACGGTTGTAGCTATCCATGCGCCTATAATATTTAGTATAGAAAGTCTTTAACTTCCCTTGTTATTAATTTCATAAGCAGTTACAGCGTAGAGGCTAAAGAACTACTGACTACTTGCTTTTAAACGTAATAATATGTTTTTTTCTTAAATTTTTTCTTGGGAGGTGAAAAAAATCTTGAGAAGGCCGTTCTTCGGATGGGACGTTAAGCGAGGGTCCCAGGTACTCGTTAAAGACCTTTACCTTAGATGAATAAAAATTTTGGGTAGGCCAAATTTAGGACTCTCATAGTAGAGTCGGGCTCGTCTATTATTATTATTACACTATTAACTTTAAATATCAAATTAGAAATAGTAAATAAAAAGTTACTCACTATAGTGTAGGTTATTTATTGTCACAAGAAGAGACAGTATTTAGAAGTTTGTGACAGTATCATATTTATTTTTTCATATTTCTTATTACATATATATGGTCTTAGCGGAGGGAGAAACAAACGGAGAGCAAAGCGATATCATTATTAACTCAAAACCGTATATGTTAGGGTGAATAGTTGGTTTTGGTTAAAGTTATGGATATGTCAGCACAAAGTTAAGTAGAGCTGAGCTGGCAAGAGGAGATGGTTCAACTCGAGGAGTAATAGAACTGCCAAGAACAGTGGGCAGAGGGTCTGTCGCTCGAGGTGAAATGTGGCCGGACTACTCTACACAACTTGGCACTCTAGTTAGGCTCCTGGGTGGCAACCTCTGGATGGCCGGCTTACTGCTTATGTTAACCATTATCGATATTAGTACTGTTGACTAGTTAATGTTGGAAATATGGTGGTTTCAACCTTAATTTCAGCGGTTATCTAGTCCTCCTAGCCTTTCTCAGCAATGACTGTCGACCACTGTTAATGTCAAAGATAGGTTCTATAAGATAAGACTATCGGATTTCAATATATTATTTGTAAATGTAAACATTCTTTTTTTTTTTTAATCTTCTTTAAGGCATTTCGACCACTTTAGCTTATGAATGCAGGTCTATGGGGGATCCAAGCGGGTTTACTTTCATGGGCGCAAATTAATAATAAAGATGTAGAATGCAGTATGGGATAAAAATGATACGTTATCTTCTTCATGCGATTCCGCTGAACAAAAGTGTCGTTCTCATTGAGTTTTGACTTCACATATAAAATTTTGTGTCGATACATTCATTACAGTGACAGTTATTTGAGTTAAGCCTCTGCCCTAATCCACCTTCCTTTTGACCTATTCGGCTGAAAATCAATAGGTGTCGTTAGAGGGTTCTGGATTCACATATAAAATTTCGCGTTGATACATTCATTTTATTGGAAATTATCGGGTTCACAGACAAACAGACAGCACTTTTTTTTTTCATGTCTGGAATCTGGAGGTTGGAAAACATGAAATTCCGTTGAAAACTCCACATCGAATTTTTGGCCGATTACGTAACTTCTCCTATACTTCGTATAGCTGGTGAAATAAAAAAAAATATATATTGCATACATGGTCGGTTATAACCTCCGTTTTGAATGTGGCCATATCTGCCCAGTGTTACCTACAGAACCCTTCAATATAACAACACTTGACTAAAGTGTACACAAACTTAGTACTTTGAAGTCAGTTTAACTAGAGAGGGGGTGCACCTTATTAGGGTCAAATTACCGAATCAACGGTGATGAAACTTTGAGAAAGGTGAAGGTTGAAGGCCGGGCTTGATGGGTATCGAACAGTCAGCTGCTTTGTTCCATGGAGGTGCAGGTACTTAAATCAGGGACTTACAAGAGGATGTGGCTTTGGGAAGGGCTTACATCGATTGGGATTACAAGTTTACTAAAGGGACTTTCCGACCCTAGGTTAACTTCTTTCGGTAGTAATGGTCTTATGGCTTGTTGATACTTACTCATTTTTTGAAGAGATATTGTAGAAAATAAAAACGTATGTTTTTAAAAAATATATTGTATTTTTCACAAAATATATGGTCCTTACAACCCCCCTCCCGTTCAAAATTTTGGACAGCACATAGCCTATTTTTCAATCTGGCTCAAAAGGATGCTACATGTGAAGTTTCATGAAAATTAGTTCAGCCGTTTAGGTGCGATGTTGAAACAAATCCACAATCAATCAAACAAACCCCGTTTCAGCTTTATTAATATAGTTTCAAAATCACTGCTACAGAAATCATCTTCAGAAAAAAAGTTGATAAATAGGTTAGAAAGATTGTCCTAGAGTAGACCGCATTTTGCTACAACTAATAGCTTTCAATGGGATTCCTGTGGTTGGTTGATGTTATTGGCTATTTGACAAATCATCAGAAAGCTGTGGTCACCAAATGGCTGGGTGCCTCCCGCTAAATGGATTGGCAAACCGCAGCAGTAACTGCTCAAAAATCTCTTCTCTTGTTGGTATAATGAAGCGGAGACCTCATCTGGAGGTAGATAAAAAATGAATAAAAAGTTTTTATTAAAAGCACTTGGTAAATAACTTCAGAATGTTATTACAGTGGTTGCAGCTACTACAAAAGTCTATTATAATAGGCTTGACACTAATTTGCAGTTGGGCCGAGAGAGCTGTAACAACAGCTAAACTATCAAATAACACAAAATGGTTTATGTTTCTCAAAAACATTGATACAACTGATGGATCATAATTTTGGGGGCCCTGAAATTTTTGCTTTTAATGAAGCCCCCCTCACTAGAAATTTGTTTATGAAAACATTTTGGATGAGATTAGGTGGGATAGAGATAGAAGTGAACCAATATACAAAATATGTATATTTTCCTTTATCGTACTTCTTTCTATATTTTTACTTTCTTATAACTTTAGTATTGTTATCTTCCGAAAATCCGAGATCGAGTTTTCAACGGATTTTCACGTTTCAAATCGTCCTCTGAATATGTTTTATATGTTTATGTGATAGAAAATTTGTGAGCGCTCTGACTCAGAAACTATTGAAGCTATGAATTTGAAATGTAGATGTCACATGTGCTAAGATCTGATTAGATTTAGACCGAAATCGGCTAAAAATAATAATTTCGACTTAATCAACAACCTTTTCAAATAAAAGTTGTAGTGAAAACTGAAAATCACATTTTGAATTAAATTACTTTTTTCGACAGTAGCTCGGTTTGCGAGATACATGACAAAAACCGTCCTAAAATGTCATTGTGACACTCATTTTTTTAGTAGTTTGCTTTATTTACGTGGAAACGGTCAGTCCAATCGAAAGTGGTTCTTACCAAAAATTTGCAGATATAAATGTAAAAATAAATCACTTATTACATTATTGTCGTTGTTATAAATACAAAATAAAAAAACATAATATAGGAGGGATATGATCCTATGTATTTTTTAAAATACAAAAAGAAAGCATAAATAAATACTCCTGTTCGTTTTTGTTGATTACTTTTTCTAGAATTTCTTCCAGAGGTGTCTTCATTTTGGGACACCTCCATCTAGTAGAGGGCGTTATCGGCAAATTGAAGGTTGGTTATTGGGTCTTAATAAAAAAATTTAAATCTTATTTCACAAAATGGCTGGGTATCCCATTTCTTTCCATAACTTTTTATGTTCCTAATATGTTTCTAAAATAAATATAAACATATGTATTTATAAAGTAAAATTGTATTGAATATATAATATGCATTTTAGTTTTCTCTACATCTATTACTTCAAAAGATTTTTGAATAGGTCATAAACATTAGAGGTATCTTGTAAAATGTAATTAGGCCCCGGTGTAAAGTGGTCTCAATTTTTGCCCGATTTTTGCCAAAATCTAATCAGATCTAAATTAGCACATGTGACCCCATCATTCCAAATTTAAAGTTCATAACTACAATAGTTTTTGTGGAAGAGCACTCACATTTTCCAATCACATAAACTCACAGACATCATCGCAAAAATGGTCAAAAGGCTTTCAGGGGATCTTGAAACGTGAAAATCCGTTGAAACCTCGATCTCGGATATTCGCACGATTACAATGATCGTTACAGTATTATTAGGGGATATCTGGACTACGATTGGCTAACACCCAGTGATAGGTGTGCTGTGGAGCGACGACTCAAGATGTAGTTGGCTAGGATAGATGTGAGATAGTGTCAGGGAAGGTCGGACCATCCATTAGATAAATTCCACCTGCCTCCTGGATCAGTGCCAAATAGAGACACTCCATCAACGGCTTTTTCACACATTTACAATAATAATAATAATAATTATTGTTATATTTATTTCTGTAAAACCATAAGATGAAATAAAAATACATTTTTATTCTGGGACCGAGGTACCCTAAGAATAAATACATAAAAAGTCAAAAATAAAATAAAAAATAAATATCAATAAAGCCTAAGTAAAAAAAAGAAAAAAAATTAAAATAATACTAAAGGGGAAAAAGAAACATACAAAAATAAATATAAATAAATAATTAAAAAACAAATATTATTATCAACTTAATGTTCTTTGATTAATATTATTTATTATTCTGAGTGCTTTCTTTTTTCTTTAAGCCTGAAAATATTATCACTAGAGCTAGAAGCTTCTCAATGTATTAACATTAATTAATTATAGTATGGAAATATGCATAATGTGGTGGAAATAATGTTTCCTCTAATGCAAGTGCAATGTTAGATTTTCAAGTAAGAAACATATGGAAGATAGTTTTGAAATGTAAAATGCTTGTTTTGATGATGCTTGTAAAATGCTTGATTCTCAGCCTTTCGTTTAATGATACTTAACATTTTATGCAAAGATATTGTGAAAAACCTAATAAATAATAATGTATTTGTTAAGTCCTGGCTGAAGATGGTAGCAATACCGAAAGTACTCCTATATCCCATATTTTATATGTATATATATTTTTTTTGTGAAATATACAGTATTTCTTATTACATTTCGTTTCTACATAAATTCCGATGTAGTTCTGTCTCAGATTGGCCAGTTGTCTGATGTGAACAGCTAACGGTGGCTAAGATTCTATTTTATATAGAGGAACGGTCAGCTACATCCATTCATCCTTCTGGGATACGTTACAACTGCAACTGGATTTTTTGGATATATTTTGTAAATTCAATATTATTTAAATTATATATATATTCATTGGTGTCACTTACACGAGATGCTCGGAGACTACAACTCATCTGTCGAATGAACTTGAAAGAAATAAAACTTGTTTATTTATGATATTGTCTAATTTCACCAACTATATTTCGGTATTTCTACCATCCTCAGCCAAAAGCATAAGAGATAAGTCAGTCTTATCTCTTATGCTTTTGGCTGAGGATGGTAGAAATACCGAAAGTACTCCCATGTAAATACAGTTGGTGAAATTAGACAATATCATAAATAAACAAGTTTAATTTCTTTCAAGTTCATTTGAATTATTTCACAATATCTCTGCAATAATGTCAGTTTTCATCTGTCGAAGCCGTCTTAAGCTCAATGAAGACAACCCACCTCATTGAATTTATTTAACCACGTGTACGGCGTCAAAAATCTATGACATTGGACGCCGACCAATAAAACTATTCTATTCTATTCTATATATATTCAAAATAGCATATGAATAAAACATGCAAGTTACATGCATTACAACACATATCAAAGGAAAGGAAGGAGACTCAAAGCTGAAAGAACTGAAGGTACTATGTAGTCTGACCTTTCACAGATTTTATTATTATATGCTAGCCGGCTTTCGAGTTTGTTCTCATCATCAGGCGGCCTGATAAAGCTATTTGAAAAACGTAATTTAAAAAGTAAATGAATAAATAAAATAAACTTTCAATAAAGAAAAACTGAGAATAAAATATAATTTGATGGTCAAATAATATAAAAAGCCAGTACCTCAAAGGCAGATGAAGATCGCGGGTTCAAAACCCAGTCGAGGCCCTTAGGTTTTTATCTGGTAGGTGAAAAAACCTGGAGCAAGCAGTCCTTTGAATGATGAGTTAAGCGATGGTCTCGAGCCTGTACGATGTCAGATTAAGATCCCTACTCTAGATGAATAAGACTGGCTAGGCAAAATTAATATAGAGTCGGGTTCATGTCCACCAGAGGGATGAAAGAGCCTTCTGGTGGGATAGGAGATATGACATCGTATTTTAAGCCCGGGCATGAGTCATAACTATCATCAAATCTATGTTAGCACACATCGCGAAAATGGACAAAACGAGTTCAGAGAACCTTGAAACGTGAAATTCCATTGAAAATTCGTATAATACTTCCTCATTCTAAAGGCATAAATAAGAAAGTAAAGAGGGATGAATGTCTGAAAGATCAAGATTAAAATAATGAGAAGTCAACATTTTTTTTTGCTCCTTAGAATAAATCCTCAAAAATAATAATTTTTCGTCAAGTTCTTTTAAAATATTTGCTGAATATTTCAAAAATGATTAGTTGGTTGTAACGTTATTTGAGTGGGTGATTGTGATGACTATGAGTGAGGCAGGGACTGGGGCTGGCTAGACTAAATGTGGCTGAGATAGACAGGCTAGATAGAGATAGAACTGGGCCGGGGTGGTTATCAGTGAGTAGCCTCCCTGGAGGATGGCACTTGTTATCAGATAGCATGTTTCCTACTCTCCATTGTAGACTCCTCAACAAGTTCATATCTATCCTACCTCGCCCTCGTCTACATATCATTCAATAGACGTCCAGGAGAGGAGGGCCGGATCTAGGGGATGCCTTGGGCGATGCCAGCATCACCAAGCAATAGACATAACAAAGAAAAAACAAAATCGATGGGTCACCGGCAATGTACTTCCCCAATCGACTTTTGTGCTAAAAATCAATTGTGACTTAAACAGGGGCTTCTGAATCCTCATATTAAATTTTGTGTCGATACTTTCATTACATCGGCATTTACTAGATTTTTCGGTTAAGCCCCCCTCCCTATTTCCCCCTTCCCTTCGACCGATTTGCTGAAAATGAATAGGTGTCGTCCTCAAGGGGTTCTGGATACAAATATAAAATTTCGTATCGATACATTCATTACTCTTCCTGTAAGACAGTCTAGTCTGTACTGGATGATTCGTGGCTGTAGCTAGGCACGCTATTTTCAGCTGATGGCATACTCCATGTTATTTATTAATTATCTTTTTTATGACGTCAACGAACATAGGATGAAACGTAGGCAACCCAACCTGATTTGGATAACCACCTGGAAGGTTACACTGCATTCACAATTTGAATTTACATTGGAAACAAATAACGGGTGTTTGGTAGGTGCCCTAAAACCAATGCTAAACTATTTTGCTATATTTTATTGCTTAAGAAAAAATATCCATAGAGACATATAGTCCAATTCTGGTCACGCGATGTACGCATACTCTCTGGACGTCGGGCTACGCCTCGACTCGGGTACATCCTGATCACTGGTCAACCAAGCTAGGGTTGATTTCCTGGACTGGATCTATGGCAGCTGTTGAAGACCGACTACCCGTTTTTCTGTGGATTTGTCTACTCCTGGCAAGAGCAGGAGGCACTTTAAGACGAGCTAGGAACGGCGCAGGTTGTTCCGTTGATGACAGGTCCGCGCCGCGTCCCTCAGTAATCCTCCCTCCACTTATATTATATGCTGCTTTATTACAAAGTGCTCCCTTTTTTAAAATGAAATAAATATAGGTTTATACTATTGTTTACGAAATGAGTAGTGAAACTCTGGCTTTATAAGTGGACTTTTAGTATGATAAGTTTTACGAGAAAACGTTACTTAGCTTACTCACGATAACCTAACTGGGAAGATAAACAGAAAAATGTAGGCTTGGTAATAGCCTTTTGTGAGCATACCTCACTAATTGTGGACATTGTACAGGGTTCTGGGCATTAAACAGAGTAGTGTAGGAGATAAGGCATTATCATACAGAGGCGGAGATGGATTTGGAGTTTCGTCCCGTTATTTCTTTTACAAAATTCTTAACAAAAACTCTGGGGTACATAGAATGTTAAGAAATTTATTGTATTTAATACGATTATTTATTTTCACAATATTGAGACAATGGTAGATTAAGTTATTAAGAAAATGTAGAAAAACTGGGAACTTTCCTAGCTATACGAAGAATAGGGGAAGTTATGTATTCAGTCAGAAATTCGATGCTGAGTTTTCAACGGAATTTGAAACTGACCCATTTGATTGATTCCAAAAATATTTTAAAAAATCCTGTCTGTGTCTATGAATACAACTCATAGAATGAATGTATCGACACGAAATTTTAAGTATGTATTCAGAACCCCATAACGACGACACCGATTGATTTCAATAGTTCTATTGACACTAAATTTTGTATAGTGTCGTATATTGTACGGGTACCTGGGATCGTACAGTCTTGGAACCATTGCTTAAAGTCCCGGCCGAAGGACAGCGTATTTAAGGTTTTTTCACCTCCCAGATAAAAAAAAAAAAATAACTAAGAGTTTCGGCTGGGTTTTGTATCAATGTACCTAATATAATTTGGAGAGGAGGAAGAGAGATCCACACAAATGTTTTTTCTTAATTTTTGCATTTACCTCCATAAATTTAAATTTGGGAGTTATACTTGCCTTAATTTTCTGTTATTTTTTATTTGAATTGCAAAAGTTCTCAAGCGGAATCGCTAAAGTTAGGTGGTTTGGGCCCATTAGTACATTGCCCAGTGGAGAGGAAATACGATTCTAAAGAAGGGCGTCTTAATTAACGGTTTTAGGGCAAACATTTCTCGAATAGAATCTTCATTCAACACAAATCCTTACTTCTGAATTACTGTTCTTAGAAACTAAGTTTTCAATTCCTTTTGTATAAACTAAGTTTAACTCATTTAAATGGAATATTAAAGGCAGAAAATCTGCCACAAGCACGCAAATTAAAATAAAGAAACAAGAAACCAACAAGTTGCTTGGAATTTTCGAAAACAAATTTTTCGCATGGAGTTTTAAATGGACTGAAGTGACCTTTTTCTAAACCCGTTCTGCCTTCTGAAACATAATATAAGTTTGTTCTAGTTGATGATCCTGTCGGAAATGTGAGAAATGATCTTTGGGCAGGAATGTCTTTTAGAACAATTTTATGATTGAGGTCAATCACTTGTTTCTGTCGTTCTTTGTCACGCCAGAGTCACATTCAGGGTTGATCGTTTCTCAAAACAGACAAATGACATCTCGTCGTGAAAAATATCAATGGCAAGTGTGACAGGGTAAAAGAGATTTCGCATAAGGTTTTGATGTAAGCATGATGTGACTGAACTAGCTGACAGTTGAACTTTGAAAGCGGCCCCACAGATAGTATGTAATCAGTAGATGTCGTTCAAACTCTCAAGAATAGTATTTTTCCGAAATATAACTAAGGGCAGCGATAAAGAAATTTTCTCTCATTATGGGGCATATGTATTGCTCGTAAGTGCTACAATTTTAGCATTTTAAATATGTGAAACTACGTAAGGGGGGGGGGGGGGGGGGGGGGGGCACGCAAATTCGGAGGCTCCATGGCCTTCATCTGGTCCAGTATTTTAAACGTGTTAAGAAATAATTTCTTATGAATCAATTTTTCTGGGATAAACTAGTGGTAATGCCATGAGTGTGGAGGATCCTACATAAGAAATTTCATGGTTGGTTTAAACACTGCCAAATTATAGTGCTAAAGTTTGCTAATAACCCTCTGTTATTAGGACAGACTATCAACATTTTCACGACGAACTCCATCATCACGTCAATCCACTTATTCAACAATTATCTACAAACAGTATTCCAACGAATCCACTCCGACGCCTTATGCGGGCATGGCAGAGTGACCTGCTTCAGGACTAGCCTGGACTCCTCACGTACCTCAGCAGTACAGCCACGCACTTGACACTGCTCAACTAATCACAATTACTAATGGCAAATGTTATGTCGTAGTAAATATTAAAAAAAAAAAAAAAATGACATTTTTTTTGTTGGTAAAATCACATATATGAGCGTCTGAATACTTTCCGCGATATGTCTTGATATAGTGGAAAGGTATAAAATAAATTGAAGCAATGTTTAACTTTTATATTTAATTCCACAAAAATATGAGTTGTACCGGTTTCGGGTTACGCCTTCGCCAGCACTAAGTTCAACAGTGACACTTAACTTTTCTAGGTTCTTCATATTTATACACAATCCTCTCAGGTTACCTCAGACGTCCCAGGCAGGGAAGTCTCTAGGGTTGAGGGAGGGGAGTCCTACCTTAACATAACATTTACAATAATATAGTAAAATAAAGAAAGTATAATAATATATAGTAAGAAAAAATAATTTAAAATGTCTTTGTTCACTCATGATATACATTTTATTTGTGTTTATATAAAATATTTTAGTTTGTTTTGGTCTAAATATTTAAAAGTTTTTTGGTTAGTTTAGTCACATTTAGTTTTAGTCTCATATCTTTTTTAATTTCTAGCATATATAAACTCACTGATAATATATATTTTTTAATACAGTCCCTGAAGAAGGCATAAGTGCCGACAGCTTGGTAGAAATTCTACAAGTTTGTTTTTATCGACCACAAGCCTCGACTCTTCTCCTTCCTATAAATGATTCAGTTCTTAAAAATATTTAAACTCTTTGGACCAATTTCTCCAGATACTTTACAACCTACTCTGTTGTGAAGTAACATACGTTTTTGTGAAACAAGTTTTTCGTATTTGGCTATTTTGTCAAATGAATAAAAAAAAAGAGCAACGCGTTTGTGTCAAGTTTTGTGTGAAGTTGGGTAAAACTTTTACAGTTTTCTTCGATTGGAAGAGTGTTGTCTACTACAAATTTTTACAGCGAGGTGAGACAATTAATATTAATGTCCAACAACTTGTAAATGTTGTTAATACATTTTTTAAAAATCAGTCTTGGAACTTATTGATCACCTCCGTAACACGGTTTCTAGATAAACAGCTGCCAGGCTAAGGAAACACCCATCAATACACACAGTAACTGATAATTTAATTGGTGATTATAAGTAGTGAAACAGGAAGCCCAATTCTGAGGCTGGTTTGAAAACAGGAACTGTAGTCTGAATGAGGAGATTAGGGAAGGTGTTAGCTGAGAGGGCTGAGGGTGGGCTCGACTATCGGATTAAGTCGCACCCTAACCACCTCATCCACCCTTCACCCTACACCCTTAGCAGGCTCCCAACCAACTTTCCAACTTCCTCCTTCTCACTCTCTAGTACAGATATGGGCAAACTTTTGTAAGAGCGGCCCGGATAAGAAAATTCAAACCTTATATGGGACAAACTAAATAAGTAATGATAATTAACATTTTCGCAGAGATATTGTGAAACACATAATGAAAATATAAAGAAAAACGAATGTTTTTTGAAAAATATTGTACATTGTTTTCACGTAAATTGAGGAAACTATTAAAAACATTTGGAGCATGCATTCTGCAAACCGGGCGGTCTTAGAAAAATGTATTTAATATAATATAAAACGTGTCTCCTAGTATTCTCTACTTTAATTTGAAGAGATTCGTGATTGTCATATATATAAGCTGTATTTTGTAACATGTACTTAGGGGCCGAAGTAAAGTGGTCTAAAATCTAAAAAGATCTAACGACATGCGACATCTACAATTCAAATTGACCAATGTCCGTGTAACACCCCAGTGATAGTCAACAACTCATCTGGTTTTCCAAGGTTCATAACAAACAAAAATAACATTATGGAGACTAGAGGACAACAGATACTTGGGTTCCTCTCTCTTAATGTCGTAGCTAAAGAAGAAGAAAAAACAGGAGATACTCAAGGATAGTGCATAATAAATGAATAGGCCACCCTAAAGGCAGCCATGTTGGGGGAGGACCAACTGATGGAAGAGCACTCATCTGATATTTATGGAGGACAACACGGGGGCTGGGTAGCAGTAGACAGTGTTCTCATGTCTAGCCTACCTCGTCATTTAGTCCTTATCAGTTACTATAGTAATAATTATTATTTCCGTTAAACCATAACATGGTAATAGGATACGTCATAAGAATGTATACATTAAGGTAGGTTAGAAATTATATACCTACATAAAGAGATATTAACTCTTAGAGTCTGTCATACATGTGATGAGTAATAACAATACTATTAAAATAATGATGAAATTAATAAAAAATGAATAAATACTTGAAAATATATGAGCAAAAAAATAATAATACTAATAAGTACAGTAGATATAGTTAGATTAAATATAGTTAGTTATTGTGACTCATGCCCGTGATTTAACTACGAGGTTATATCGCCTACTACCATAGCGCTCTTTCGTCACTGATGGACATGAACCCGACTCTACTGTGGGAATCCTAAACTTTGCCTACCCTAAATTATTATTTATCCAAGGTACCCTTAACGAATACCGGACATCCTACGAGATGAATTAGATATATATATATATATATATATATATATATAAAATATATATATATATATGTACTGTATTAAATCTTAGGGTCGGAAAAACATGTTATTGGTAACAAAAATACTAAAAAAATAAAATAAAATGAATAATTAAATTTCAGAAAATTAATTAGTATGAAAATAATAATATTAATAAATACAGTATTTAATTGTAATTATGATAAATATTTTTTATAATTCTTCCAAAAGTGTCTTTTCACGACGATATTTCAGGACGTTCTTCCGTGCCTTCTTCAGGTCATCATGTGCAAAATACAGAAGAGAAAAAAAAAACAATAATAACCATAATAATAAAAATAAAATAAATTATTAAATAACTAATAAAAAATAATTATATTATTAGATTTGACAGACCTTATAGGAAGTATATCTCATCATAAAAAAGACCGGACCTTTTGATACAATTATTGAAATAATAATTATAATTATATCCGTTAATCCGTAACATGGTAATTATTTAGGTATCAAGATAGCTTAAAAATTAGATACAAAACATTTCATAACTCTTAGGGTCAGACAAACAGGAGATAACAATAATAGTTGAAAATAAAATTAAATAAATGAAAATTGAATAAATAAATACTAACAATAAATGAGTACAAAAGTAATAATATTAATACAATAAACACAATGGATACATTTTTTAATTAAAATTTAAATTATGATCAATACTTTTTATAATTCTTCCAGAAGTGTATTTTTCAGGACGATTTTTCGGGGCGTTCTTAGATCCCTTCCTCTGGTCACATTGTGCGAAATATAGAAAAGAAAAAAAACAAAAAACAAAGCAATATAAAATAATAATAGTACATAACATTTATAAATAAAAAAGTCGTCAGTGAATCACCGGCAATGCACTTCCCCAGAACGAATTAATCAATTAACTTTTCGCTCTCCCTCCAAAACCAGTCGACCGTTTGCGCTAATATTAAACAGTTGACTTACATAGATGATCCTGATGAATTCCCATTCTAAATTTTGCGTAGATAAATTCATTACATCGGCAGTTATTAGGGTTTTCGAATTGACTCCCCTTGCCTTCAACCGATATCGCTGAAATTCGACAGACTATGTCCTCATTGGATTTGAATCCAAATATGAAATTTCATGTCAATACAATCATTACATCAGCAGTTATTTTGAGTCGAGCTCCCTCTGACGCCCTCTTCCCTTCTGCCGATTCTGCTGAAAATTTCTGGGTTTACATGTAAAATTATATAATATAATATAAATGTCGATATATTCATTCTTTCGGGAGTTATCGTGTTCACAGACCCATTATTTGTTTTTTCATATTTCGAATCTAGAGGTGGGAAAACATAAAACTCAGTTGGAAACTCCGCATCGAATTTTTGACTGATTACATAACTTCCCCTATACTTCATATAACTGGGGCAGTAAAAATAGATATAAAAGAAATTATTTAAATAATAAAAAATAATGAAAATACCAAACAAAAAGTAGATTGGACAGACTTCATAGGAGGGGAGGAACTCTGCAAGAAAATATGAATTAAAGCTAATTATGAAATAATGCTTTTGTATATGAAACGCGACTTTTATATCAGGTTATTTTATTAATTTTGAACAATGAGAAAGAAATTTTTTCCAAATAGGTTTCCTCTGAAAATCACGGATAGACCCTGAGCCTGGATCTGCATACACTTAAATTGCTGCTGGTTATCGCTCCTGGCAACGGTCTTTTTGTTAATAAAAGAAAATAAATGTAAAATTAATAACCTTTCTTTGAGAAATTCATTAACGAAAGTTAGTGACTTATGCATAAATTTGCATGTTTTTATAATAAGTACATTTTGTAAAAGACATAATTGTGTTTAATAATTTCAACGCAGACAAGCTCTTTCCTTTTACCTTGAATTTGTCAGGTTTTTTAACTGAGATTATTTTCTCAATTATACTAATAGCTTATGAAATTTCAAGATTCAGAAACAACTCCTATTTATTGTTTACAAGAATCGACTGATTATCCTCCTCCTAATTTCAGGTTTCCAGTTTTTCTGGAAGTTGCTCAGAAATCCCCGGACATACAAACTTTCAGTTGCTCCGGGTAGTCACTAACCAAGAAGTGGTGCATCGTTAAACTGCATTCCTCCACATGGGTGCACATTGCCTAGGTTAATTTCCATAAGTTTACAATTACTTACCCTAGATACATGTGCACTTAAAATCATTGAAAATTTCAACTTATTTCTAGAACCATTTAACTTCAGATTATTAAACATTCAGGAAGCATTTGCCGTGCTTTAATGTTTACAAATTTTTAATTATGATTTTCAGATTCTACACCTAAAAATTAGGTTTTACTATTTTTTAGTTTTCTTGTACGAGCAATAGCTTTCGAGATATTGGTTTTTGAAAGTTGAGTCCTATGTAAAGTCAATTGGAAGTTGATTCATCAAGACCTCAGTACGAAGAGTGGGAGGTGACCTTGAAGAATCGCTAAGTAAACAAAGACTTTTACTCAACCTGTACTATTATATTAACCTTGATTTTTATGGAGATATTACTTCATATCTCTATGGCTATTTTAATACAAGTGATAATATGATTCTCATTTAGAGTTTATTTACTTAGTAAGTTACTAATAAGAAAAACGATATATCTTAATTTTTATTTGATTTGACCAATATTTCTTGAAAATCAATAGTGAAGTTGTACTGAACTTTATGGAAAGAAAATAAAAGTAAGGGGAAGACAAATTGTTGTAAAATTGTTGAGAGAGGGGGAGAAGACTTAGTTGGTTCGCTTCCTACGTGCCTCCCCTCACTTCGTTTAGTCGTCTATGTCAACATTAACTTTACACGCCCCCCTACCCACTACCACCAAAAACAAACTTTTTTCCTTCTTCATTCTAGCCAATTTCACTCTTTTTTTCTCTCTTCTTTTCTGAACTTATGATTTTTTTTTTTTACTTTCCCGGGTATACGAATTATAAGGGAAGTTATGTAATCGGTCAGAAATTCTATGTTGAATTTTAAGTGGAATTTAATGTTTTCCGACCCCCGGATACCAAAAATAAAAAAAAAAAAAACATTAAGGCGTAGTCAAGGTCCACGCCGTAGATTTTCCGTTAAAACGTCTTTGCGCCGTTTTTTCATTTTCTTTTCGATGCTGCCATAGCTCTTGCATTTTCTCGGCACTAGACTTTTTAGGTTTTTTAAATTCTTTTTGATGCGAGCTTTCCTCTGATTTGCGTTTTCTATTATTCCGCGCATATAAAGACGACATCTTTATTTTTTTTGCAATTTTCAGTTTAATATAGATTGTTACATATATTTCGGTGAATATTTTTATTGTTTCACTTTGAGTCCTAGTAGTGCTCCTCAAGCTCTTTTCAATGACACCCGAATCAACGTCCTATCTAAACGCGTTGTCACGCTACACTAATTTCTAATTTTAAAAACGCTAATTCGCAACAATCATCCGCCGGCGCCCACACTAGCCCGATAACGTCACAGGTGAAAAAACACTGCACAACAAACACGTACAGACATGCTCTATCCATTGTGACCTCAACCGCTGTTATAGCATTATTAGTCTCGTAGTTATTAGCGATTGGAATCTGACGGTATTTTGTAACAAAAGAAAATTTGACCGGCTATCATTGTGCTTAACGAGCGAATAGACGTTTTCACGTCAATCCTGCCTGTCTATGCGTGATTGTATACTCGATAACTCCCAATAGAAAGAATAAATCAACCCAAAAATAATAACAACTGTTGATGTAGTGAGAGCTACGAAATTTAGTTTGAGGTTTCAGAAGTCTCTGATTAACTCAGCTATTGATTTTTTTTAACCAAAACGTTCGATTGGTTTTAGAGGAACAGCCAAAACCTAGTTGAATATTTCGTGCTAAAAATTTAAGACCCCCATAGTTGAGTCATGTCCATCAGAGTGACGAAAGAGCGCTCTGGTAGTAGGCGATATGACCTCGTAGTTATAGCCTTGCATGAGTCATAATAACTAACTTTAATAATTTTATATTTAATTTAAGTTATTGAAAAGAGGGAAGCAAGTATTCCAGACCAAACAAATTCCTTAACTGTACATCATGAGGATTTCCTAGTCAAATTTCCTACTACTTTCTTTACCTCATCACAGTAGAACCTCTATAAGTCGAACATCAAGGGAGACGCCAAAAAATTCGAGTTATAGAGTTTTCGACTTATGGAGGATTTCGACAGGCGGATTTTGATTCGACTTGTAGAGGTTAAGATTCATTCTAACTAATTTTGAGTTAGAGAGGTGAAATAAATAAAAATTCAAGTTACAGAGGTAACAAACATTTTTTATTATTGTTGACAGAGTACTCATTGGTAGGCCAAATTGTTCAGCAACATCTTTCTTCTTTTGACAGCTCTTCACAGCTTCGAGCACTTCAAACTTTTCAGCGAGACTCAAAGTTTTCGGTTTACGTTTCACAGCACTCACGTTTTAACAATTTTATTCGTAAACTGTTGTGAAAATTGATGTGTACTGCGGTAGAACCAAACTACTTCTGACAATTTTTCAAATGACTTGCTTCGCTAAAGTTCAAATGAAATCAATAATAGTATCCTTTATCATTTCTTAGAATTGGTAATCCTATTTATTGTATACTCCTAAATTGTTTTCTAAGAAACAATGGTGTACATTGTCGGCAAATTCTTAAAGTCGGTAACTTATTTTTCTTCGAGCTATAGAGGTAATAATTTTCAAATAATCGAATTGTAAAGGTTGTAAAATAAAACATTGCTATGTTCGAGATACAGAGGTCCAATTTATTTTTTCGAGTTATAGAGGGAAAATATGTACCAAAATGGCTTGTAGGGACTCACTGATTATTTCGACTAATAGAGGGTTGAGATTTCGAGTAATAGAGGTTTTGTGGCTTGAAGGGAAAGGAACAAAACTTTTTTTTCGAGTTTTGGAGGTTTTCGACTTATCGAGGTTCGACTTAAAGAGGTTCTACTGTATAAGAATGGTTCGCACTCCCAATGGTGTAATGTTGCAACCGGTAGATTGTGTATGTAAAATGTCCTTGAAATAGACAATATTTCAAAAAGAATTTTCTTTTATTTTATTATTTGATTGGAAAGTAATATTGTAAAAGATTTAAAACCAAAAATATACAGTTGGAGTACCTACAAATGCGCTGAAGTTGAAAAGCGTACTCACCTCAATTGGACTTTTTCATGTAAAAAGATAATATAGTATACAAAAACAGGGGGGATTAAGAGATATTCACAGTCGGGTGATTATGGCAGGGATATAGGGCGGTGACAAAACAGAGCCGTTTTTCAACAAATGGGCTGTCCCATTATGTGATATAGGAGCTCTGGCCAAGACAACGCGCTGTTTAACGTCCAGTCCCGCACCATTAATTCATACTACACATCTTAGATTTATTATATTTTTAATTGTTTAGACATTTAGTATGAAATATTGTAATCGTGAAAAAATCTGAGATAGAGTTTTCAACAAAGTTTCACGTTATAAAGTCTCCTGAATACGTTTTGACTATTTTCACGATCATGTCTGTGTGTGTGATTGGAACTGTTTTATTAGAGTATTTGTGTACAGCCTCTCCCCTAAACCCGCTTTCCTTTTGGCCGATTTACCTGAAAATTGATAGATGCTGTCCTAATGGGGTTCATGCCTCTGAATTCAACATCGCACAGGCTCAGGACCATCGCTTAACGTCCCATCCGAAGGACGGCGTGCTCAAGTTTTTTTCACTTCCCAGATTAAACAACCTAAGGACCTCGGCCGGGTCTCGAACTCACGATCTTGAGCTGAGAAGGCAAGCACGCTACCCCTGAGCTACCGGTACCCTCTATTCTCTACAAAATATATACAACACCGAAAATACTCCCATGTATTGGATAGATTTTGTGAAATAGATAATACTTTTACTTCCTCAGCTAGACGAAGTATAGGGAAAGTTATGTAATCGGTCGATTCGATGCATAACTTTCAACGGAATTTGATTTTTTCCTTCAAATTCCTATATACCTCGATAAGTCGAAAACCTCCAAAACTCGAAAAAAAAGTTTCGTTCCTTTCTCTTCAAGCCTCAAAACCTCCATTACTCGAAATCTCAACCCTCTATTAGTCGAAATAATCAGTGAGTCCCTACAAGCCATTTTGGTACATATTTTCCCTGTATAACTCGAAAAAATAAATTGGACCTCTGTATCTCGAACATAGCAATGTTTTATTTTACAACCTTTACAACTCGATTATTTGAAACTTATTACCTCTATAGCTCGAAGAAAAATAAGTTACCGACTTTAAAATTTGCCGACAATGTACACCAGTGTTTCTTAGAAAACAATTTAGGAGTATACAATAAATAGGATTACCAATAATTGGTATCTAAAGCAAAAAAAAAATTACTGACTTTTTTTAATACCTACATATACTACGTATTTTTTATTTTAAGAATGTTTTGAAATAATGTTGATTTATAATAAATATAAATATGTTTGTTACCTCTGTAACTTGAATTTTTATTTATTTCACCTCTCTAACTCAAAATTAGTTAGTATGAATCTTAACCTCTACAAGCCGAATCAAAATCCGCCTAAGTCGTAATCCTCCATAAATCGAAAACTCTATAACTCGAATTTTTTGGCGTCTCCCTTGATGTTCGACTTATAGAGATTCTACTGTATGAATAAATCTGTCTGTGTGTGTGTGTGTCCTATTGATTTTCAGCCAAATCGACCCAAAGGAAAGGGGGAGGCTTATTAGTCACAAAAGCTCTAACTGCCGATAAAATGAATGTATCGACACAAACTTTTATGTGTGGCCAAAGCTCCATAAGGACCACACATATAAATTTTCAGCCAGAGCGGCCAAGGGGAGGGGGGAGAGGCTTAACTTAAAAACTCTAATAACTGTCATTGTAATAAAAGTATCGACACAAAATTTCATATGTGAATTCAAAATCACCTAAGGACGACACATTAATTTTCAGTGGAATCGGCAGAAAGATGGAGGATGAAAGGTTTCTCAACTCAAAAACCCCCAAAACTGCCGATGTAACGAATGTATAGGTTTGAAAATTCCTATTAGTAGTCAAAACTAAATGATGAATAAACTGTCAAATTTCAGCGTTATCGGTCGAAAGGAAGGATGAATTTATCGATACGAAATTTAGTATGAGGATTTAGGAGCCCTATGTAAGTCCTATTAAGAATAGCGCAAACGGTAGACTGGTGTTGAAGGGGGAGCGAAAAGTTACTTGATTAATTCGTTCTGGGGAAGTACATTGCCGGACGATTTTTTTAAAATAGATTTTTCTCTATTTTTATTGTTTCACATTGAGATGTTAAGGATCATGAAGCTAATGGTTGTTTGTTTACCAGCGAACCCAAGAGCCTTTGCTTGTATGCTGATAACCAACTGCAGCACCCCAAAAATAATTAGTGACAAGCTTAACTTCTACTTATCTGCTTATAAAAATAAGTATACTATAGTAGTGAATTGAGCATGAAATGGTGTGTACATGTAGAGGCACAACTGAAAGACCAAGGCTAAGGTGTGACCTCATGGGACAGGTATGTCAACATTACGTAGTAAACATGTCGATGTTGGCACAAATAGACTTGAACTCTTGACTTAAAAAAAAAAAAAAGAGAAAACAACAAAAAGAGGTGAGATTGTCACTCACTGCCAATCAACAATACTTCCCTAACTCGGCATTTGTTTGTATTTTTTGAATCGTAGGGGCGAGAGTAGAGAACAAATTTTCACATTTTTTCTAAATATTATCTTCCTAGTGATCGCTTCATTTTATTCATTATTTAAGATTGACTGCTCTACATAAAAAGTATTAATTGTCGATGTAAAGAATATATTAACTCGACATTTACCTAGTATGATGATGATTCAGAAGTCCCTCATATCTGGTGATCTTTTTTTAAAATTTTGGAAGAAAAAGAAGAAAATTTCTGACGGATTACATAACTTCCCCCATACTTCGTATAGCTGTTAACTTCCTATAAGTTTTTTTTAAACTTTTATTACTTTTTTTTAAATTCGTATAAATATAAGAAATTTCTTATTTTTTTATTTTCTTCTTATTTTTATTTTATGTAAATTTATTTATTTATTACATTTGTTAAAAACATCCCGACATATCGTCTTGATAAAGACTCTTCCGGAAGAGTTATAAAAAAATATTTACCTTATTTTTTATTAAATTAAAAAATGTATCTACTATATTTTTTAATATTATATTTTTTGATGTAACATATTATCAAACCCTCAGACTGATAACACAGTGCCCCCCATACATAAACAACAGAACACTTCATAACGATCTTATGGTACTAAGGTACAGTACCCGACACAATACAAACTACTTACATACGTTTTTTTATGGAAAACTTTACACAAATACGTAGTTTATCTTCACAACACTTACCACAAAACCCCCCACGAAGGTTGAAGAGAAGATGGAACCGCCACTTACTGCCACCTTAAATCCTATTCGTTCTTAATATTTTTTATTTTTTTACATTAGTTTCCTTCACTTTTATCATCTCTCTTACCCATCCATCAAAATTGTCTTTCGATTCCTTTTAAATTTTTTTTTTTTAAATTTATTTATTTTTTCTTTTCTTGTCCTAATAATTAATATAAATTTTCGTCCCGAGGACCTACCACTGGGTGGCCTTCCTCTCACATGCCATTCACTCCAACATGTCAATCCTACCATCATAGATGCTGGTTGTTGCACCCTAGCAACAGTTGCATCTTTCTAAATAAAAGACAAAAAAAAAACATATCAAGTAATTATTTATTAATTTCATTTAATTTTTTAATAGTATTGTTATTACTAATCATATATGTGTCAGACTCAAACTAGTTATAGTTGTTTATAGTAACTAATTTAGAAGGTATCTTAATGTATTCATTTTTATGAAATATCCTATTTACATAAGAGTGGGTACTAGTTTCGCCGTGTTAAGGCATTATCAAGAGTCACTTACAAACTGACAGAATTGGTTGACAGGGTAGAAGGTACAGTTATGGAGGGGGTTTTTAGGTAATGACGGGGAATCCCTTGTTTTTGTTACTCTATACATTCCAATAAACAGATATTTACAAGATAGTAATAAATATAAAATAAAAAAGAAAGAAAAAAAAATATATATATAAAATCTAATAAAGCGAATCTAACAGTAAAGTGTCCTATTTACATGTTTTCGTATGGCAATAAAATATTATTATTTCTTACGCAGTTGTTGCGGCGACTAAAGGATAACTCTGTACAGAATATCTCTGTTTTGAATTGTAACGTATTACCTCGAGGAAGAAAAAATTAAATTGATTTTGTACACTTTCACTGCCAAAAAAATAAAAATAAAAATGTTGAACGGTGGCCAAAGATCAGTACCGGGGTGAGTGACAGGTGCAGAAGAAAGCGTGAGGGAGGAAGAGATTCCACCCCTAACTGGAGAAAGTTTCCACTGGAGCGAGCTGCAGGTCGGGGTAGAACCGACCTTGACTGGCCCACATATCCACATCTGACGTGACGCAGCCTTTCCTAACCACATCATTGTCCCTCCATTCAAGGACAATACCATCTTCTTACCTTTAAACTCATCCTTATTTGTACAAACAACTTGGTTGTTAGGGTAGCATTACATACATATTTGTTCAAAAATAATAAATAAACCATAATATAAAAACATTATTTCATATTTAGCTTTCCTTTTTATCTTATTGGCCGAGTCCTTTCCCATATTTACTCCTATAAGGACTCTGGAAATTACTTTTTGTTTACATTTTTCCTTACTAATATCATTATCTTTTATTAGATATTTACTCATTTATGTTATTTATTTATTTTTTATATACCTGGGAGATAAACTACACTTTCTCAAGGTTTTTTCGAATATGAGGTATTTACATGGTTTATCTTATTTTTTTGAGTTCTTTCCAGAGGCATAATTAAAGAAAGGAGTTTAAAGTAACATATGTTTTGAATGGTTTTAAAGCAAACTTTCTACGGATTTCTGGATGAATTACCGCAAACATTTCTTTTTCAGTTATTTAGACTAGTTCTATTTAAAAAGATAAGATAAGATAAGAAAGAGGGAGAAGCTATGAAGATGAAAACACTAAGGCAGACAGACCTTTTTGAGGCTTCAAGAAAATATGGTAGTTCTGACATTGGTAAAACTAAAATTTAAAAAAATGTTGGTGAATTTTTTTTTTTTTTTTTTTTGTCTTTTATTTATAAAGATGCAACTGTTGCTAGGGTGCAACAACCAGCATCTATGTTGGTAGAGGTATGAGGTATTGATATGTTGGCGTAAAGGGCATGTGAGAGGAAGGACACCCAGTGGTAGGTCCTCGGGACGAAAATTTATCTTAATTATTGGAACAAGGAAAAAAAAAATAAATAAAAAGGAATTGAAAGACAATTTTGATGGATGGGTAAGAGAGATGATAAAAGTAAAGGAAAATAATGAAAAAATAAAATAAAATAAAAATATTAAGAACGAATAGGATTTAAGGTGGCAGTAAGTCGCGGTTCCATCTTCTCTTCAACCTTCGTGGGGGTTTTTGTGGTAAGTGTTGTGAAGATAATGTACGTATTTCTGGGTTTGTATGTGTGAATTTAGCAAAATATTTCTCAACTTAGAATTTATTATCTGATAATCTGGGAAAGGGAGAAGGGTGGCCTCTGGAAATAAGTAAAGTCCTACCCTTTTTTTCCCCCTCAAGCTGCCCAAAAATTGTTCTTAACAGTTTCTCTTAACTGATATAATTGACATAGCAATTAGTAATCTCAAAATATTAACTGTAACTGTTTGAGGTCAGTGTAATTAACGTGAAAGAGATGAATCCTTGCTGATGACCGGACTGGAAGTGAGCACATAATGTAGATTATAGCAAGGTGGAGGGGAGCGGGTACCGTCACGGCTGAGATCCTGGAGACAAACACGGGAAACGGAAACAACAGCAGTGGCTCCACTCCTATCTATCTCGTCCCTCGTCTCGACTAATTGTACATCAAAAATTATAATAATAAAAAGTCCGTGATTCACCGGCTATGTACTTCCCCACCACAAACCAAGATTTAGCTCTGCCTCTAAAGCCAATCGATCGTTTTGGCTAAAAATCAATAGTTGACATCAGGGAATTCAGAATACTAGTATCGATAGATTCATTACATCGGCTGTTAGAGGGATTTTTGAGTTACGCCCTCTTCTCTGCTCACACTTCCACTGAATAGTAATATATGTTTTCCATATAATGTTCATGAATTCACATTTAAAATTTTGTGCCAGTCGGCTCTTATTAGAGTTTTTGTGTTAAGCCTCCTTTAACCTCCTCTCCCCTTCGGCCAATTTGGCTGAAACTCGATAAGTATTATGGATAGACATAGAAAATTTCGAGTCGATACATACATTTTATCAGGACCGTGTTCACAGTTACACTACGATTTTTTTTTTCATTTTTGAAATTTGGGAAGTAGATAACATACAATTCCGGTGAATACTCAACATCCAATTTCTGACCGATTGTATAACTTAGCCAGTACTTTGTATATCTGGGCAAGTAATAATAATATTGAAAATAATTAATTTCGAGGATAAATATCAACTTCAGGGCGCCGGTAGCTCAGTGGTATGCGTGCTTGACTTCTGAGCTCAAGTTCGTGGGTTCGTAACCCGACCGAGGCCCTTAGTTTATTTTATCTGGGAGGTAAAATAAACTTAAGCACGCCGTCCTTCGGATGGGACGTTAAGCGATGGTCCCGAGCATGTACAATGTCAGGTACTCGTTAAAGACCCCTACCCTAGATGAATAAAAATTTAGGGTAGGCAAAATTTAGGACTCCCACAGTAGAGTCGGGCTCATGTCCACCAGAGTGACGAAAGAGCGCTCTGGTAGTAGGCGATATGACCTCGTTGTTAAAGCCCGGGCATGAGTCATAAAACCTAACCTAACCTATCAACTTCATATTAATTAATCACGAAACGAATTGTTTAATATATTATAAATTAAGGGCCGAAACACGAATTTATAATAACTAAACATTGTTCCTCTCTTTTTGAAAATAAAAAATTAACCTCATTAAAGGAATCTACTTCTTCAATTTTCTTTTCCATTTCTTGAAAGCAACAGAAGATAAATAATATATTCAATTAAAAATATTTATGTTAGCGGAAATCCATTCATTGGAAACGGATTTTTTTTCTCATTGTTTAAAATGAAAAAAAAAAAAAAAAAATACCATCATATAAATGTTTTGTTTCTTATATAAGCATTAATTGTTACTTTGCTATAAATACTATATGCATTATTTACCTTCAGTATTGATCTCCCCATAAAGTGTTTCGCCATCAACTTCACTTACTATGGCCTGAAGAGCTATAACAAACAAGGCAAAAGAATGAACAATGGGAGTATCTACTTTTTTTTATTTTTATTATTATTTCATTTATTCTACAATCTGTATAAACAATAACAATAAGCAGAAGTGATGACTATAAGATTATATGATTAAATAATAAGTAATACAAAATATTTAAAACATAATAAGAAGCATAAAAGAAATAAATAATACATAATAAGAGCTAATGAGAGGTTCGAAACCCGACCGAGGCCCTTAGTTTACTTTATCTGGGAGGTAAAATAAACTTAAGCACGCCGTCCTCTGGATGAGACGCTAAGCGATGGTCCCGAGCCTGTACGATGTCAGGTACTCGTTAAAGACCCTTACCCTAAGTGAATAAAAATTTAGGGTAGGCAAAATTTAGGACTCCCACAGTAGAGTCGGGCTCATATCCTCCAAAGTGACGAAAGAGCGCTCTGGTAGTAAGCGATATGACCTCGTAGTTAAAGCCCGGGCATGAGTCATAAAACCTAACCTATTATATTAAATAATGAAAACCAGAACAATGAACTTGTATTGTCTAATTCTGTATTTAATACACTGTATGTACATAAGCACCGGTTTCGGCTTTATATTGTGATATATATTAATTATAATCTACCAAATTAATGGTATAATATTTCTCTTTTTTTTCTTTTGTTTCAGGTAAGAAACTAAATTTGAATTTCAATCAGGAGACAAAAGCCTTTATGTAAGTTTTTTTTCCTTTCTATATTCACACTCTTTTTCACTACTGCAGTTAATTCACTTAATTCCCGGAGACTCGCTGGATAATGAAGGTACGACCGACATGAGCGATGAAAGCCCCTTCATGAAAGGTGTTCCGTTTGCAGCTGTGTATTTGTAATTGCAGCACTCTTTGACTGAAGGGGCACCATTGTTAATATTTTTTCTTCTTTTCTTTCCCCTATTTATGTAGATTTACCAGATCATATTGCATGAGTCTGCCATCATAGCTGCGGGTGAATCTTCCATACATGCCTCGTTCACGTTACAACACCATCTCACTCATATTGAGAACTGGTACAACACCTGGTGGAAAATTAAACTCAAACCGGACAAATCACAGCATATAACATTCCCACCGTTTTTTTTAAAGCCAACAAGCCCTCCCTCAGGTTAAAACCGTGAAATATTTAGGACTTACACTAGACAAAATAGTGACATGGAACCCTCATACACGACTCTTGAATGCTTTATTCCCTTCTGCACAGACATTCTCTGTGCCCTATTACCCTCAAAATTACCCTCAACACTAAAGCGTAACTGCTACACATTCCTACTTAAACCATTCTGGATATATGGCTCGCAAATTTCGGCTCAAACATCTAATCTGAAATGTATCCAGATTTTTCAGTCCAAAACTCTCAGACTCATTACACTTGCCCATCATACGTAAGCAACAAAACACTTCACAATGACCTCTTGATAAACACAGTAGACGACACAATTTTTTATACTTAACCTTTACAGACGTTTCCATAGCAAAGTTCATTCAAACACAAATATACATATCCACTCACTTCCTTTACCACACTTGCCACACAATCCTCCCAAGAGACTGAAGGAGGTGGAATCCTGATTTATTATAATCCCAAATTGTAACCCCTCACTTCTTGAAACTCGACATCATAATACCCGCATTCATTATCTCGCTGGGTAGCCTTCCTGAGTGAGTCATTAGCAAAGTTCTAAATTACAGTAAAGTCCCAAAGAGGGCCTGGAGTTACCCATATAAATGTTATATTCTCCCTTTGCTACTGTTGCAGCATGTGGCCCTATGCCATGCCTCCCGCTATAAGCGACCACAACTCAAACTGTTAGAAGGATTCACTGTGTTGGTTGCACGGAATCATCCGGGTGTAATTCCCCTTCCTAACACTAGCCCGCTATATACGTTGCAGTGTCCATTCACTGAAACTAATTCGGGGGAGCATCCCTATGATTTAGATGATATGCTTGTCCCTACAGGAATCAAGTAAAACCCAAATAACAAAATCATTATGTAACAGAAATAGTGTTACGAAAGAGAACCAGTAATACATAAAATATTAACGCACGATGACTCTGTTCTTTCATTTTGATGCTGTGTTTGTTTAGTTATACTTAGTATGAAGGGAGGGACCAGGCTTGTGGCCGATCAAAAATAAACTACAAGAATGTCTGTCAAGCTTTCTATTAAATTATATTATATACGTTACTATTTATTTAATATGCGAGGCGTTTTTTTGTTCGCATAACTTCCCCTAACCTACTGAATAAATGTCGATGATCAAGATGTAATTTGAAATGGCTTGAAGTGTAGATGTGCCAAATCTATGTGTATTTTGTATACGTAACTCCTACTAAGCTGCTTAATATATTTTGATGACTCTTTCAATTATATTAATTCTACTTCGTGTGTTCGGGACGGTTCAGGATGGTCATGAATATGAACGTTTTTAATGTGTTTTTCAGTAGTACTTTACCAATTTGTCTGAAACAATATTTTATGCATTATTTTTCTTTAAAGTCCTGTTGAACTTTTTCGTTTATCATAAAGTGCATTCGGCTTGGGCTTGAGTAACCCAAATAAAGTGTTATGTAACATTTTCTTGTAAACAATGCAATGCCCGAATACATTTTGCCATCGATGTTGATGTTGTGAAAAACAAATAACTTTTTAAATATTTATATTGTCTAATTCCCCTCAAAATATATATAGTGTTCCGGGTTCGGCTTGTCTCAACATAAACTTCAAAAAATTGTAATAGCAACAAATTGAAATGAACTAAAGAAATGGTATTCATAATACAATACGTAGTATTAACAATGAATAAATGAAGTACTGGCAATATGAAGTAAAATCGAAGTAATGCGAGAAAACAAAAAATAAAATAAATAAATGTGTACATAATATGTATAATACATAAATACACAACATATATTAAAAAAATAAAAAAAATTGGCATTAACGAGGTTCTAAAATTTCCATTATTCCTAGTCCTATTGATCTCTTGCTGTTCTATAGAGTACAGTCTACCCTTTTCAAAAAAATTGAGGTACTTGCAATATGTCTTATTTTTGGTTTGTGTAAGGAGATTCTTGATTTATATACAATATATTAACGCAGCATCAATTCTTCCATTTATTTTTTGTCTTCTCAAAAATGGAGATTAAAAAAGTTTCGGGCATTATTCCCATCATCAGTGTCGTTTTTCCTCATTTGTTTACATTTAATTAAGAAAAATAACTTCATATGATGTTCATGATTCATGTTTTTCAGGTTTTATTTATATATAACTAATAATCAGTTTTGACTAGATGTTTGATGATTGATGATGTACGATTTGACAGAATAAAGCTTATTCAATATATAATATATTTTTTAAATTGAGGGGTGAGTTTCAAAACTCGTTCTTTTGATGAGAAGTAATATTTCAGAAAATATAAAAAACTGTCTGCACTCAACGAAATCAAGTTTTGTACATTTTCTTTTTTCATTTTATGTTGTGCACTCCGAGCAAGCATCTATTGTTGGACTTTTAAAACATGGTTGAAAATATAAAGAAAAAAAGCACACTTCATCTTGAGCTTCTCATCCGTAGTAATATTACAGTCATTCTTCCATATACTTTTTACGGTACAATCACTTGTTAGATACTTTCTCGTACTTTTCTCTCTTGTGTAGTGAGATCCGACGAAGTGCAAGCCCCTTGTGCAGTTTCTGTCGTTTTCTCGTTTAATGTGAATAGAAAGACGTGGAAGTGTCCCGAAATATTGTCAGAAAAAAATAAAAAAGAAGACACCTCTGGAAGAAATGCAGGAAAAAAACAACAATTCAATATTCCAGAGAAGTTTAAGAAACACATTGAGAAACTTCTTGGCAAAGTTTTCTACTCGAAACCTTGAGATGTCCAATATTCCTAAGTAGGCCTTGGAGCAAACCTGCAAACGAAAATGTCAAATTCATTAGATAACTATCGCAAGAAAAATCATTATCATATAGGCACCTATTTCTTACAGTGTACGCAAGTAAGTAGTGGTTTGAACTTAAGTAATCCCTCATTTCTATCTGAGAAAAATAGGTAGGTAACTACATCAAGAGGGAGAAGAGACATTTTTACCTACTTATTTACCTAAGATAGCCGGTTTCTTGTTTCCAGTACGTAATTTAGGCACTTTCTGTACGATATGCTTGATGATGAAGTGATATTGCTCAATTTTGTTGACTGAACGGTAAAAGCTTTGGTGGAATCTCCTGACATCTTGAGGTGGGATCTCTGTACAGCTGAAACACAGCCGCTTTGCCTCTTTACAGATAGGCATTTCTGGCAAATTCTTTGATTTATACCTACAAAATCATTAATGCATTTTCAATTTTTACCTAGATCAAAACAAGAAGTAAATACCGGTGATTGAAATTAATGTTCTAATAAATATCAACAATAGAAACTACCTTACCTCTCACTTTTGGCGATGTTTTTCCACAAATCTTTATTTGTTTTTCTTTTGCGTGTTCTCTCCATTTCGTATTTCCGTTATTCTTGTATTAGCAAGAAAATTACTGAATGAAAATAATAATTAAGCCACAAAACTAAAAAATAGAAAAAGGAAAACATCGCCTAACCCCAGAATTGTCTAGAACTAGGTAGGCACGCTTTGAGCAGGTTACCTTACCAAAAGAAAGAGTTTTGACACTACCTGTCTACGCACAACTTTGTAGACACGGCAAGCTCTCTGTAGTGGACTGTATTCGATAGTGCTGGTTCCGGGAGAAGACCAGCTTAACATAAATTGAGGCAACTCAGGACCAAAACATTGATCCTTAACATAAATTGAGGCAAATTCTATTATTCTAATATTTCCTTAAACTATGTACTTACAGATTGCAGTCTGCACTGTGGTCCAGTCGAATCTATAAGATACATAAGGTGGGGGAACACTGATATAATTGAACTACTTATATATTGCCTGGCCAGGCTATACAGAAAGAACAGGGCTTTACTATAACACTATGAGTGGCTATGACTCCACAAGAGATGGCATGTAAAACCGTACTCTTACACGATAGGCACACTTTGAGTAACCATTAACTATAATACAGAACGGGACGTAAAGCTGTACTGTACCCACGACAGTTAGACTGGTACTCCACTAGACTCACACAAACTTGAGACTAACACGCGAGAGTGGCTGGGTCAAGCTCACACGTTGACGCCAGGGCCGAAACTGAACACGAGAACGACCAGGGCCAACCATACACGTTGACGCCGGGGCCGAAACTGAGATGGCTAGGGTTGTACTCTGTACCCTAGGTGCAAAGGGTGGGGAGAAATTCACCTATGTATTTATCCGCCTTACCCTAGCAAAAGTAGGCCCAAACACTACCTATATCCTAAAACTAAAAGAACGAGTTTTGCTTCTCACAGCTCATTCAAAAGAACGAGTTTTGGAACGAATCTTACTTTTTAAAGCAGTTTTCAACCCAGAAAGAATGAGTTTTGCTATTTTCTAACTTTATATATGGAAAAAATATGGAGTGAGGAAAATCCTATAAGTATCCACTGCTAACTCACCTTTTGTAAAAAAAAATTAGAGAACGATTTTTGGAACTCACTGCCTCAATTATAAATGTTACACAGGTTCCAAAAAATAGAGCTTCTGAGTAACGAAAGGAATAGTTAACCTAAAGAACAGATATATTGTAAGTTGGAGGGGGCGCCGGTAGCTCAGTGGTATGCCTGCTTGCCTTCTGAGCTCAAGGTCGTGGGTTTGAAACCCGGCCGAAGCCCTTAGTTTATTTTATCTGGGAGGTAAAATAAAATTGAACACGCCGTCCTTCGGATGTTAAGCGATGGTCCCGAGCCCGTACGATGTCAGGTACTCGTTAAAGACCCCTGCCCAAGGTGAATAAAAATTTAGGTTAGGAAAAATTTAGGACTTCCATAGTAGAGTCCGGCTCATGTCCATCAGAGTGACGAAAGAGCGCTCTGGTAGTAGGCGATATGAACTCATAGTTAAAGCCCGGGCATTAGTCATAAAACCTAACCTATTGTAAGTTGGTTAGCAATTTTGTGATTTATAATCGTTGAAATAAAATTTGAAAAAACTGACGAGCTTTATACGTTGTTGTTTTTGTTAATTAGATGTAAAATGGATTTCAGAAACTTAGGATGGTAGTGATCCCAAAACGATTGTAACCACAATTTTTTGAGAAGATAAAATATAAATGGGAGAGTTGATGCTATACATTGTATATGTCAACCCTCGAATCGCTTGTTTTACATGGAACCAACAAAGATCATGGCATGAAAAGATACATAAGTTATCCATAAAGAGCACCAGGGTACTCACTTTTATTATTTTTTTTAAATGAGGTGAATGGAGAATGTTCACTTTTCCGAACATGAATGTGCATCTATTATTGGTGCATACTAGTTGTGTCCCAGAACAACATTTCTATCCGAATTATGAACTATCTCCTGTCTGGAGTTAATCTCTCGGAAAACCAGAATTTCGTTCATTGTTGCAAATTAATTTTTTGAACGCTGCCACCTGCTAACCAAAATGTGCTCAGCGCTTGCGCTTGACTACAGGTTACAGAGGGGAGGATCGATGGACCCCATTGCCAAGCCTAGAGTAATTTACTTGTTTCTACTAATTAGTTAAATTGGTTAATTCTGTTAATTGCACAAACATATAGATAGCTCCCTCTCGACCCCACCCTCTTTCACTGTAGGTAAAAACAGAATCACTAAATTCAATCATTTTTGTTATTTTCTTGTTCGTTTCAACTGTATTTTATAAATCAGATTAAACTGTCAGTTAAATGTTGAAATTTTGATTAACAATTTTGCGATTAATATTGATGTAATGAAAAACTAATACTACACCATATTTCAACAAAATACATAAATATAGTGTATCGGTGTCTGTTTACGCGATCGTCAAGATTCGTTCAAACAAGTTTCATCGTTTTTATTTGCAGGAAATATTAGCTTCTTGTAGAAGATTAGGACGCTATCGAAAATTGTTAAATGCTGTCTTTTGTTTTGATTCTTTATGTAGAAGCATAGGCGTAGAAAGATCGTTTTTGTTGTGAGGGTGAACTCAATCGCACCAACTCTCCCCCATGATCCACACTCTTTCTGCCAAATAAAACAATCTAGCCGCTTTAAATAACAATAATGCTACATAATAATAATTAAACAACCATAAGTAGAATTTAATAGTATATTGTACAACTAGTGTGGATAAGGGGCTTATATCGCACGAGGACAAAATGGTGAGGGTTTATTTTTGCCCACATCGATCACACGTGTTGCACATACGTTTTTTCCTATAATAAATTGTTTTATAAATGAATCTACGCCTATATACACACAACTACATGAAGTATAGGTGAAGTTATGTAATAGGTCAGAAATTCAGTTTTCTTCGGAATTTCATCCAAAAATGAAAGAAGTTCTTATCTATGTGTGTGTGTGTGTGAACACAATAACCCCCGATAGAATGAATATATCGACACGAAATTTTAAATATGTATCCAGAACATGGTAAGGACGACACCTATTGCCTCCAGCCAAATCAGTCAAAGGGGATTGGGTGAGGGGCCTAACATAAAACCTCAATAACTACAGATGTGATGTATATGTCGGCATGAAATTGTATATGTATATCCAAAACCCCATAGGGGCGACACATTACTTTTCAGTCAAATCAACCCAAGAGAAGTGAGGGATCAGAGGAAGGGGCCCAACTCAAAAACTCTAATAACTGTCGATGTAATTGACATAACACGAAATTTAACATGATGGTTCAGAAGTCCCAGAATATGTATTAATTGTTTATACCCAGAGAGAGAGAGAGAGAGCAGAAACTTAGTTGATTAATTTTGGTTGGGGAAGTAGATTCAATGTGATTCACCGTGTCATACAATAAATCTCATGAAAAGAGGCGAGAGAAGAGGTGCAACAAGAGATAGGTTCTCATGTGACTGACACGGCTGACATCACCACTTAACTGAGAAGGTCTCATAGCCAGCTCCTCTTCAGTCTTTCTCAAGGGTTGTTCAGGATATGTAATAATGAAAGTGTCTGTTGGGGTAGTTGTGTAATTTGCTACGTCCACAACACAGCCTTCTATATCACGAACAAGGGGGAAATGATGATAAAATGACACTCAATTCGAATAATAGACTTCAATGATCAATTTTTGAGTCATATTTATTAAAAAATCTACTGATTATTTTAGATTTTTTTATGAACCCCAAAAAAAATTGTCGTGCTATAGTAATCTCATGAAACTATGAAGAAAAGCAACGGATATACATCAAGAAAACTAAGTTGTAGGGAGCATAGATGAGTTACTGCGTAGAGTGATCGATACTGGTTCTGTCTCTGACTGTTCTTTGTTGTCGTTAACGTCATTATTCCGGGGTTTCTAATTCTGTTTATATTGTAATTACACAGGACTATCGTATTTCCAAAAAAAATAATTAAACAAATGAGTTTTAAATGAATAAATGCACAATTTGGAGACATTTTCTATTTAACAGAACACAAAATTACAGAACATGATATTATCAGATTACACATATGAGGATATACATAAAAGTACGTCTATTTCAAGCGTACCTGGGAAAAAAATGTCTCCAAACTTTGTGAGAATCTTTCCTTAATACCTCCTGATTATTTGTGTAAAATTTTAGATTTTTTATTTATTTTAATTTACATCTGTTTTTTATACATGTACTAGTATATTACAGATGGAGGTTGGCATAATACATGGTACTGGAAATTAGAAGAATAAAGAATAGTTAATAAAACAAAAAAAAAAAATATAGGAAATAAATATAAACATATGAAGATATGAATAGATAAATCAATAAAAAGTTCTCTAATGGTGCTCAAATAAGAATAGAGTACAGAGAAAAATGTTGTTGACAGAAAGATAAAACTAAATAAATAGAAGAAAAACAAGAGAAAATAATCTAGTTAAGGGTGAGAAAGATCCTGTTATTATATTGAACATTAGATTAAATGAAAATGGTTCGCTTAAAAACGGAAAAGAAAACTGGTACAGTAAAAATATTTACAAAATGAGAAAATAAACAATAAGACTTATATAAAAACAACTTATAAAGTAATAAAATAAAAATAATAATTTTTTTTAAATTTTTAGAAATTAATGGTTCCGATATACGGCAGTTCCAAAATGATCATCGTGGTAGCTGGCCGATATGCCTCAGCATAAAGCCATAACTGAGAAAAAAAAAAAAAATATATATATATATACAGCAGTTAAAAGTTAGCCTAAAACGTGATATCTGCTAAAATCGCGTTTTTCATTTCTAAATTAGGCAAAAACGAAGCAAAAATCAAAAAAACTTAAATACCTTTTTTTAAAAAAAATTTCGCGTAGGTACTTTAAAAAAAATTATTAATTTTACCTTTTATGACATTTGAATTACCCAGCCATTTTAATTGCCAAAATTAGGTGTTTTTTTTTTTTTTTTTTTTTTTTTTCATTCAGTCATTTCCAAACTGATATTTAAAAAAAAATTACATCAAAATTAATTTATTACTTAATTAATAATTTTATATTTTTGTTGTTTAATTTTCTTGTTTTCAAGAAATTAAGTAAGTACACCTATGTTATATTATTTTATTTTATCTTGAAGTAATAAATGATTTTTTATGTAATTTTTAAAAATAATTTGAACCAATCCATTTTTTATAGTTAATAAAAAATAAAAATGGCGGCACCTAATTTTGGCACTTAAAATGCCTACAAAGGTATGTCAAAGGTTATAAAAGGTCAAAATGATTATTTTTTATCATTTTCAAGTTAAATGATATCGTTGACATATTTATGTGTTAAGGATATAATCAACTCAAAAAATTATTAAATTATGTTATAGTTAATCAGTTATAGGTACAATCAATCCTTTTTCCCCAGCGAACCCACACGATGTTTAGACATAACTATAAGAGTGCTAATTAGACGCGAACCTTTTTTTTTAGACTCAAAGTAATTTTGGCAATTTTTTCCTTCATATCCCTTACTTTGATTTTGATATCTTCATAATGTGATATCTTAACCTAATGTAGGGGAGGCCGGTAGCTCAGATAGAGCGTGCTTGCCTTCTGAGCTCAAGATCGCTGGTCCCGAGTCTGTACGTCAGGTACTCATTAAAGACCTTTACTCTAAGTGAATAAAAAATTTAGGGTAGGCAAAATTGAAATCATGTCAATCAGAGCGACAAAAGTAGGCGATATGACCTAGTAGTTAAAGCCCGGGGATGAGTCACAATAACTAATGTAATATGACTTAATCATTAATTATCCTAAACCTCAAACAACTAAAACCATTGAGTAAATAATTCCATGTTGATTGAGTAGAGGAACCATAATTGAAAATTTAACAAGTTCATTATTCAAATGTACTGAGTTCATGGAGAACGGTTGGCGGCACCAAATTAATATTTCGTTTACCATCTTCTGCTTGGCGGGGTATTTCAACAGGCTGCTCAAAGATGCGTGTACTGCTACCTAGTGGAGCAAACAACAACTAAAGCTTCCTCAAGTCCACACTAGGTTGCTCTGTTAGAACTATTTAGTTAAGAAAGTACCACTTAGCATTGAAAGATGTCAGGCCTCACGTTTTCATATGAACCTCACTTCACATTTTCATTAATTTATTTATTTTATTAAAAATTTATTGGGTTTTACAAATTAATAGCTTCACTTGACTAAATAAAAGATCGCATAAACAAAATATATTTTTAGTGCATCGAGTTTGTTGTAAAATAAAAATGTAATCTCACCTCTCCATGATTTTATTATAATACGCTAGCTAATAAAATAAACTTAAGCACGTTAAGCGATGGCCCCGCGGATCTTGCTTTTCCCCTTGGTTTCGGTATCTTTTTGTTCTCTTGTCTATATTCAGCCTTGTCAACGATAGACATGGGGCCTGTACGGATCTGGTGTTGGGGAGGTACATATCCCATGATTCATCTACGAATTTTTTACTTTAAATATGCTAGGATATAAAAAACAATTTCTATTATCCTAATATTAATTTTGAACTTTTTTTTTTTCTTTTTCAGTTTGTTAAAAATATAATATTTCCCAATATTCTTTTAGTAGATGAACTCTTATATGTACATCTTTAGTAACTTTAATTCCTTTCTCTGGGATTTTAATAAAACTTTAATGAGAAAGTTCCTCGAAAACACAGAATTTCTGAGAAACAATTTCTGGGTTTAATATTGTTACCAGATAGAGGAAAGCATGAGTTAATCATTTACTTATCTGCTTTAAACATTCCTGCCAAAATAAACCATAAGCTGTTCAACACAAGGCACTTTCCTCGCTGGAATTAATCCCCAGTAAACTAAGTATCTGCTCTCCCTCTATACCCTTCTCATTTTCCCAATTTCCCGACTTTGCGGAAGAATACCATATATAACTTTTCACACTGAAGTCTTTACCCTATCTACAGTGTTCTGAAGTGAATCCTCTCTCCTCCCTCTTTGTTTTGACCGATTTGGCTGAAAATCAATAGGTCTGTCCAGTGTCGGAAAACACGAAATTTTGGGAACTCAACATCGAACTTTTGACTTATTGTTTCCCACACAAAGTATATATTTAGGGAGAGTGCTTTCAGTTGTTACTCTTACTCCTCACACCCTTAAAAACACATACAATATATGAGGGGTATAGATGCAAAAGTGAATATCTCCGTTATGGCATTTTTTTCAGGAACAACAAAAAAATGCAATTTATGATATTCCTTGTTTTAGAGGCAGGATTTTGAATTTTTTCGGCCAAGCAAGTGTTACAATTACCCAGTAATTTTTTTCAGCATTTATCATTTTGCGAAATAGCTAGAAATTTGAATTTAATATTGGAGATATTCATTTTTGCACCCAACTTGTGGATTTATTCACCTTTGCTACCAACTTCACTAATTTCCCATCTTCACTCGTATGTGAATAATATTAAAATATTATTATAAGAGTAACTATGTCACCCAAAACACTCATAAAATTAAACTTAGGGAGTTTTAGAAAAGAACAAAACATTTTTAAATGTGGGTATAGTTAAATTATTTTTAAAAAATATACAAAAAAAGTATTAAAATTTGTAAAACCGCGAATAAAAATCTATACGATCAATTCGTCAGAATCGACGTAATATTCACATAGTTGCTCCTCCTCTTGTGCTTGTGTTTCCTCCTCGTTTTCTGCAGAATTGTTAGCAGTAAACTTTTCAAACAAATCCTGAAAATAATTCAGTTTTTCTATCTTTTCCCAATCTTTCCCATAATGAACTGCAAGCAAGTTTTTGACATCTTTTATTTTTAATGGATTTACAGTGTTCATGTTTGGCTAAATAACTGCTGGACTTATTTGTATGACTGTATTATTTTTTTTTTTGAAACGCTTTTGAAAGTCCCTGTTAGGTGTCGATAAAACAGCTCCCCTCTGACTAGAATTTCTTCAATTACACAATACTTTAAAATAAACGAATCTTGCTCTAATTTTGTCTTGTTACTATAGAAGAGTTCATGAAATTCAAGTAACTCTCTCTTTCATTGTGAGCGTGCAACATTTAAAACTTTTGGTTTTGTGTCCACAAGTTGGATAGTCTGGAAGTCCTTTAGGAGAATACCTAAAACAATGCAAGTAACATTGTCATAATCTATTATATAATATACATTAATTTTATTATCAACTAACTTACACACATTGTGCAGTCGAATTACAACGTGCAATGTAAAAATTAATACTATTTGAAACCTACCTTAGCTTTTTTGCTACATTTCTTTTCCACTTATTTTGAACTTTTCTTTTTCTTGCTTTTGAAGGTGAAACAGATGAAGGTGATATTCCATCCATAACTTGGAATATAAATAAGTTTAAGAATATACTAAGTAATTAAAATTAAAACAGCAAACCGACCAAGAAAATCAATTAAAAATCAATATAACCTTATACATCAGATAACCACAGGGATAACATTTCTATACTATGCTCTGATTGGTTGGTTTGGATATATCGACTTTACTTTTAAAAACCTTTGGAGATATTCACTTTTGCTACTAACCTTCAATTTCGAAGCTATTTTTGTATTGGATTTATTTAGTTGAGACAACCTAGCTATTTAGGATATTATGAAACTCACATGACAGAATTCAAATCGAGTTTTTTCCCGAAATGAAAAAAAATGGAGATATTCACTTTTGCATCTATACCCCTCATATACATAAACCATGTTACCATTTATATAGTAATCATTATATTATGTATTTTATATAGTTATATACTTTTTGAGAAATATTCATACTATACGTTCAATTTTATTAAAATTATGGAATCAATTTTTTTTAAATAAAAGCTCATCACTTTTGATAAAAATAATTAAAATATTTAAGAATATAGACAATTGTAATTCAAACGAAAATATTTTTTCTCCGACAGAAATGCACTGGAGTACATAGACATAGTCGGTTTCTGAAAAATTCTCTTACACTACGTATATATAGCTTGAGACCTAACTCGTTTTACTTCACCAGCTGTATGAAGTATAGGACAGTTATGTAATCTGTCAGAACTTCCATGTTGAGTTTTCCCTGGAAATTCATGTTTTCCGACTCCTTGGTTTCAAAAATGAATAAAAAAATTCTCTGTGTGTCTGTGGAGACGATTAATCTTGATAAAATGTATATATGGACACAAATTGTATATGTGCATACAGAAGCCCATAAGGACGATACATATTGAAAGGGGAATCAGGAGAGGGCTCAACTAAAAAAAGTCCAATAACTGCTCATGTATTGAATGTATAGACATAAAAGTTTATATTTAAATTAATTAGCTGAGGTGGCTTCAAAGAATTTTTCGGGGAGGAGGCTCTCGGGGTGCCCCGCTGGATGGGTGCAAGAAGTGGGCGGAGGTGGAGATGGTTGTGTGTGTTGGGAGGGGGGGGGGGGGGGGGGGGGGGGGGTGTCCCGCGGCGCGAGCTGGGGAAATACATCGGGATATGAGCTAGTTAGAGCTGTATCAGAGGGGAGGTGAGGGGCAGGAGGGTGTGGTTAGAGCTCTGTCAGAGGGGAGGGGGGTCCACCACACTGGATGACATCATTCTGGTGGCGCCAGAAGTGGTAAATCCTATCTCAGTTCCTTTACTCAAACAGTTGATGGGCTTTGGAGGAAGAGCGAAAATTTAACTAATTATCGTGCTAGGGAAGTACATTGCTGGTGATTCACCAGACTTTTTAATGAGATATTTTCAATTTAATGGATTGTGTGTTGGGGGGCGGAAGAAGAAGGGGGTCTCTGGAACCTAGGTCCAGATGTTTGTCTGTGACTGAATGAGTTGTTCCATTAAATCAATTGTTAGGGGAAGAGATGAAAAGATACCCAAGAAGAGAGGAAGGAAATAGAATGGAGGGACAATGCAGCTCCAGCCAGCCTCCTGGAACAATGTCCATTGTATTGTAATATCTCAGATTTGAGCTATCTCTGTTCCAGACTCACATCCCAACACCTTTCGCAAACTTTTATTTAAATATATTTTGTAATGTCATTCTTCTTAATTTGAAATTTTACAACAAATAACAACTGTATTTATTATTACTAATTTTGGAGTTTGTGTCCGGAAGGAATATCCTATGACTGATAACATTTGCTAGTCCCGCGGTGATAGAGACGGAGAAATTCGATAGACATAGAAGGATATTAGTTAGTATATACTGACTCTCTAAAGCTCACAATATTTATATTAAAGAAAAGGCTCTGAGAGTGGTACATCTTTCGTTGCATCCGTGCTCCCGATGTTACTCCATACCCAGCGCGGAGAAAAACGTAGTTCTAAACACGAAAAAAACCTTACAGGACCCAGAACCAGGTATTTTGAGTATCGGTTTTCGAAAAAATGGGTACCCAGAACTGAAGATTTTCGGTTCCCGACAACCTTAATCAGGTTGAATGCTTTCTACTGATATTGCGGCATCAATATGTTTTTCAGAAAATAATATATGAAGAATTTGTACCACTAGGACCACCTTATATTCTATATTTCTTCTTCGGTTATCTTAGTAACAACCAGAATATACTTTTCATTTTTACTTATGGTAGATCATCATGGTATCATGTTATCGGCACTCGGGTCCACGGTTCTAGGACTAGTGAATGGGGTTATTCCCCCACACCGACTGATGAAGCCTTGTGCTCACTTCCTGCGGTAATTTATTATTGTTATTGGAACTCACTCTCTTTGTAAGGGATGCAACTAAACATAGAAATTTTCTTGTGAATCAATTTAATTATTAAATAATATTTTCCGAAAAAGTCCTTTACAGTTCATGCATGTGGTCTTTTTTTTCTTTTTCGTGCAAGTGAATGATGACGTTTTTTCAATACGTTGTTGTTTGTTTCTTATTTATTACTATTGTTATACATTTGCTTCTTATTTGCTTTGTTATAATTTATTATATATCTTTTTGGTTCAGCAGTATAAGAATTAGCATTTTCTACTTTACATTTTTATTTTTCATTGCATCTATTTTTGTTATTTATTTTGATCACTTGATACCTACTATTAGTCGTTTTAATGTACCTTGGTCGTTCAATGTTATTTATTACTTTTTTAATGTTGAAAATAATTTTATGAAGACTCTCTCTCCTGACAGACGGTTCTAGCCATTCATTGTCAGTATGTTTGTATACTACACTAGATTATCTTGTAAATACCAGTCTTAATTAAATATTTACTAATTCAATCATATTTATTATAGTTTCTTCATGTTGATTACGTTACACAACATGTAAAACAGCCCAATGGGGATGAAAGTTCTCACAATAAGCGGCTCTGGACAGAGGCACCAAGTGTATGTATGAGCTTCAGTCTGAAGATGGCAAGTTCTCCAGAACAGTTGGTTGTATGGAACAGGCCCCCCACATTATTCCCTGGGCCCCGTTGCTAAAAGTCATGATGGGCCCCCCTCTTACTACCAAAAAAAGAAATGTTGGCCTTTTTTTACAATATACATTTTTTAACCTTTATTACAATTATTTTTCATCAAACACACATTTAAACTAGTTTTAAGAGTTTAGACAGTGTTTAGATTGTCATCGTAAATTTATTTTAAATACTGGTAAATACATAATTGAACAAATTAATTCTTAAATATTTTGACGTGACTACGTCTAATAAATCGATGCGACGGGCCGCATGTTCGAAAAAGTGTGACGTCATGTCACGTTCCCCAAGAGAGCGAGGGAGACGTCATGTGACTAAAATTATTAAAATTACTAATTAATTACTCCTCATGACCTTTGACCCCACGTGACAATCACCCCCCCCCCCCCCCTCCCTCCACAGCTGGGAATCACCCACCATCGTACATCCCCAGATCAATAAGTTTCCGCTCTCCCTCTAAACCCCAATACGTTTCCACTCTCCCTCTAAACCTCATTACGTTTCCGCTCTCCCTCTAAACCTCAATAAGTTTCCGCTCTCCCTCTAAACATCAATAAGTTTCCTCTCTCCCTCTAAACCTCAATAAGTTTCAGCTCTCTCCCTAAACCTTAATAAGTTTCCGCTCTCCCTCTAAACCTCAATAAGTTTCCGTTCTCCCTCCAATTCAGTCTGATTTTGTGACCTTGAACAAGCACTTACGTGTTCAAGCATGTCGAACCCTGCATTCGTGTAGCCTACCTTATCATGTCCTATCATCATCATCATCATCATTGTATTCAGTATTATTTAAAACTGGAGTATTATGATGGAAAAATCGCCTACCTACACTTTTGAGCATGCCGTCCTTCGGTGCCTTGAATAGTATTGCATTTAAAAATATAATTCAAAGCTCGTCATATTGAGTATGTTGTCCGATTGGAGTAATATGTGCGAAAAAATATTTATCTTCAATTCCGAGCATGCCGTCCTTCGGTGCCTTGAATGGTATTGCATTTAAAAATATAATTCAAAGCTCGTCATATTGAGTATGTTGTCCGATTGGAGTAATATGTGCGAAAAAATATTTATCTTCACCTGCCTACAACCGAAGGCGGCGATTGGCGCCGTTAATTATCAATGAACTTGTTTCCATTTTATTTTCCTTCCACTTCTTTTGTGTATTATACTACTGTGATGTTATGACGTAGTCACGTCAACCTACCGGCCGTAAACCGACTTTACAGACAACCAATTTTTTTTTTGTTTGCTTAATTTTAATATTCACACAAATAAAATAATAACTGTCGTAGGAAATTCGTGTTTACATTATGAACCATATGAATGAAAGCTACATTTTTCTAGCTTTGATCATTGAGAATTTTACAATTACATCACTGAAGTCAAGGCTTGATGCAAGACGGTGTTCGATTGCTAACACTCCAAGTGAATTAAGACGTTCTTGAATCATTGATGAACGTTGCCATGTTTTCAATACGTTGCCCAGCTGACTAAATGCTCTTACTGTTCTACTTTTTAATTTTTTTCCCCGTCCTTGCGGGCCCCGTTGCCTTAGCAACGGTAGCACCGGGCATGTGGGGGCCCTGGTATGGAAAACATGTAGAGAACCGAATGTATGTAACATTTTATAGGCTTTAATTTAGCTACTGTTGATTTGATGCTCAATGAGAAATTGAAGAAAACCGTCTTAAGGTGAAGATGTTGCTGAAGATCTAGGGGCAGGCATGTTCCTGGCCGGTCAGCAGATCTATCTGCTTTACACCTGATCCCCTTCCTGAATGGCCTCCATACTACATACTTCCATGAGGACGTCGATGCCCCCCCCCCCCCCCCCCCCCTCACTATGTGGAGGGGAGGGTTTGCTAACTGTATCCCATACAGACAGTTGACAGTTCTTTGTGGACCATACTCAGGTGAACACCCTCCTACTTCACAGTCAGGTACCTTTCAATCACTTGATATATTTCCGTACTCTAGATAGTAGTGAATTTATTTATTATTCTCGAATTAATTTGTTAAGATCTAATCTTCAGAGAGGGCGCCGGTAGCTCAGTGGTATGCGTGCTTGCCTTCTGAGCTCAAGGTCGTGAGTTCGTTACCCGGCCGAGGCCCTTAGTTTATTTTATCTCCCAGATAAAATAAACTTAAGCACGTCGTCCTTTGGATGGGACGTTAAGCGGTTGTCCCGAGCCTGTACGATTTCAGGTACTAGTTAAAGACCCCAGCCCTAGGTGAATAAAAATTTAGAGTAGGCAAAATTTAGTACTCCCACAGTAGAGTCGGGCTCATGTCCACCAGAGTGACGAAAGAGCGCTCTGGTAGTAGGCGATATGACCTCGTAGTTAAAGCCCGGGCATGAGTCATAAAACCTAACCTAATCATCAGTTTTCCAGTTACCAACATCATCCTATGAATAACACTTACCTTAGAGGGCGTCGGTAGCTCAGAGGTAGCGTAGTAGATCGGTTCGAAGCCTGGCCAAGGCCCTGATCCTGTGTGATGACGGATAGGCAAAATTTAGGATTCCCTTAATAGAGTCGGGCTCATGTCCATTGTATAGTTAAAGCTCGGGCACTCATGACTCATTACAATAACTAACTTATCCGCTATTTTCTTTTATTCATGAATAATCAGTTACTTATCTATTTTTGATCCTCTTTTTTTTCCCCCTAGATCCTCCAGATTGCTCTCAATACAAGTGATATTCAATTAATATTTGTTGTTACCAGAACATATGTTTACTGCAGAAATAATTCAATTAGACTTACTTGTTTAACAATGTTTTTATTAAATATAATTGCTTTTAACTCATATATTTCTGCTGAGTAGGCCTAAAACAGGGTTTTCTAGTGTATATATTGTATTAAAAACAATTTATTATAATCAGTTCAAAACCAGTGGAGGCCCAAGTTTTTTCATCTGGGTTAGAAAAAAACATTGCCCGCCCTTCTTCGGAGGGGGAAGTAGCTGTCCCGAGCCTATGCGATGTCGGGTACTCGTACTAAACATGGCTAGGCAACATTTCTCCCACAGTTTAGTCGGGCCCATATCCACCAGAGCGACGAAAACAAATTTGAAGTAAGTGAATTTACAAAGTTTCACTTCAGAAAATGCATTTTAAATGTAATAAAATATATTTTTGCACTTATCAAAGTATTCTACATTTAGTTTACGATACTCCTATAGATATTGTTAGGTTCCTGAATTTTGACATGAACTAATCACGTTTACACTTTCTGTCTGCTGCCAAAATAAGCTCAAATTGATTAGCATATTCCTTAGTGGCAATTTAGTAGACATTTTCCTTAGAAGTTCGGTAACCGGGAAAGCCAAATAGTGGGCCACAAATAAGTTTTTCTGATTTTTCTTTATTTTTGCATGTTTTGAAGTAAAATTTAAAAAAATCCCTTACTTTAATAGAAATGTATATTATTTACTCATTTTTTTTTATTCTACGAGTACTAGTCGTTGAAAAAATTGTAAGTTTGTAAAATGTTTGATTGAAAAAAATCAAGACTGACAAACTTTAATGTTAGAAAAATTGTCGGTTATACTGTAGAAAAACAAAATATAACATAATACAGATTACTAAATTCCGTTCATATTTTGGCACATATACTGTTTACTTTATATTAAAACTAATTCATACAAAAAATAACAAAAATGTACATACTTGCAACATTCACACTTAAATTTTAACATGAAGGCTGTTAGTGTGGCTCATCGTTTTGAATGATTAAATAGCAATCAAAGTCACTTATAACTAATTATTATTAAATCGAATTATCGTTTTGAGTGCGACATTTTCCCAATTCTTTATATGAATTAAACGACATTCTCATATTATCATTTTTTTTTACTTTTTGGGTTGTCTGAAGAGATTCTTAATTCATATATAATATATTTCTAAAGCATCACTCCTCCAGTTTATTTTATTTTTTTATATTTTTTACGTAAAGTCGGCCAAATTGTCAGATGAGATAAACAGAATATTGATTTACAATAATTAATTTTTTTTTTTTTTTTCAATTCAGATATTATATTTTTTTTCTTGTTTTTTCTGTTAATTAAGATAATTTTAGGCAATGTAAAATTTTGGTTGGTTACATTCCACGTGAACACCCTGCCATACCTGATAGCTCAGGTAAACTCAGGTACTATCCGTTACTTACACCCTTACAGAACACTATAAAGCAACACCACACACTTCCAATCTAGTCATACTAAGGTCATTTATCGCGTTTTGTAGATTTGTAACATTTTCATTCATTTTTTATTGAAGTTTGTAGTAAATGTTGGAAAATTAAATTTAACACCAAAAAATGTCAACACGTAACATTCGCTCTCCGCCGTGGTGACTGCCCCCCAGTATTCATTGAAAACCAGCCATTACCTCATACCTCTTCCGTAAAATATTTAGGATTAACCCTCGATAGAAGGCTGATTTGGAACCCTCACACTCGGACGACACGACTCACACTAGACTATTGTACAGTATTTTGAATAGGCGTTCTAAATTATCTACTCGACTGATCAGTCTTATCTCTTATACTTTTGGCTGAGGATGGTAGAAATACCGAAAGTACTCCCATGTAAATATAGTTGGTGAAATTAGACAATATCATAAATAAACAAGTTTTATTTCTTTCAAGTCCATTTATACCAACGTTTCTACACCCAAATTTACTTACTCACCAATCCGGAAGTTCGCAAAATCCTGAATACAAATCTACCCCACAATCCCCCAAGTAGATTGAAGAGAGTTGGGCATAGAGATCTCCTGTTATGAAGTGATGTCATGAGGGTGTTTTTTCCTCTCTCAAGCCTTTCATGTCATATTTGTTTTGATTTTATTTTTTTTTAATTCTTTTGTATAGTATATGTCAGTCCTGCCGCTGGTTGTGCATTTTTTGTTGTTGCTTAAGTTGTGGCTTAAGATAAATAAATACAAAAAAACAAAATGATTTAAAATTTTCTAAATTTTTTGTTATTATTGTATTAATTCCCCCTTCCCTTTGGTCGATTTGGCTGAAAAACAATGGATGTCGTCGTTAGAGGGTTCTGGAATCACATATACAATTACGTGTCGATACATTCCTTCTGTTGGGTGTTATCCTGTCCACAGTCACACAGAATATTTTTTTCATATTTGGAATCTGGAGATCAGAAAATATGAAATTCCATTAAATACTCAGCATCGAATTTTTGTCCAATTACATAACTTACCCTATACTTCATATAGCTGGGGAAATAAAAACAAAAAAATAAAAAACGTTGGCTAGAACGTTTGAACAATGGTTGGAGAACAAGAGGAGTAGGAGTTGGGCTCTCAAGTGGGCTTCAGTAATGACTGACCATGAGAAATGTTCATATTTTAAAGGGCTTCTGGTTGAGGCTAGAGTAGTCATAAAAGGCAGCTTGCAAGTCATACTTGATGCAGCAAAATGTAAATTTGGTAGCGCAATACTTCAAGAAAGGAATGGCATTGAGGAGGAATACACGACATCCCTCTATGGAAAGACACAAAATCTTTGGTGAATTACCAACAATATATTTGCCCATTGTGAATTAAATACTTTTTTACTCTCCCGCTTAATGCCAGCCACTGATTTGGCTGAGTAGTAGGTATGTGATATACTCAGCGACTTCTGAATTCTTATATATTTCGTCTCGATACATTCATTGTATTCCCTCTCCTTCTCTATTTCCCCTTTCCTTTAGACGATTTGGCTGAAAACTGATGGGTGTTATCCTTATCGGGTTCCGCATACACATGTACGACTTCGTGTAGATAGAAAATATTTTTATTCTCAGACTCAAAATTTATTTCCTTTGCATTCTTGATGAGTAACCCATTTTTTCGGTTCTAGATACGTTTTCAGCCTAGTTGTAGTTAACTTACGTGAAATTTAGTTCTAACTACGAGCGTCGTCCCATAAGTACCCGACCTGACGTATAGATGGCGGTTGTTGTTTGAAAAAATTACTATTGTACAAAGTACCTTATAAAGCTTAAGTTTAAAGACCCTATGCTGCTTAGTATTTGTTTGGCAGCCATTTGTAAACATGGAAAAAATTGGTCATCTTTATGTGATACAATACTTTCATTTGAAAGGTCTCAGTCCAACCAATATCAAAGCTGAGCTAGATTCTACTCTGGGAGAGTCCACCAACATCGTAGTGGTCCACCAAATGAGATGACCACGCCAGATATGATGAAAATCCACAAAATGGTATTGGCTGACCGTCGACTGAAAGTGCGCGAGCTAGCAGACATGGTAGGCATTTCAAAAAGTGATGTACATCGCATATTGACTGAAAAATTGGACATGAGAAAGCTCTGCGCAAGATGGGTGCCGCGTTTGCTCACAATGGAACAAAAACAGCGTCGTGAGGATGTTGCAATCGAATACTTGGCGATGTTTTACATCAATAAAGCCGAATTTTTTCATCGATTCATAACCATGCATCCTATTCACCAGAGTTAGCCCCACGGATTATTTTCTCTTTCCAAACTTGAAAAAAATTGCTCGGTGGTAAAAGATTTGCCAACAATGAAGAGGTGGAATCTGCGGTTGATGACTATTTTGAGGAGCTCGATGGTTCTCACTATAAACAGGGCATCGAAGCTATTGAACATCGCTGGGAAAAGTGTATCGAGCTAAAAGGAGACTATGTTGGCAAATAAAGAGAGTTTTTCTTAAATTTTTTGTGTTTTCTTTGTTGTGTCGGGTACTTCTGGGACTACCCTCGTACATATATCTAGTTATTTCATTGTGTGGATATTCTTCGTCGACACTTTCATTTTATCGGGAGTTATAAAGTTAACAGACATACAAAAGTTTGTTTTATTACTTGTTGGAATCAGGAGATCGTAAAACATGAAATTCCGTCGATAACTTCGCATCGAATTACTGACCGGTTACATAACTTCTCATCGAATTACTGACCGGTTACATAACTTCCCCTATACTTCAAATAGCTGGAAGTAACTAAAAACCAAGGTTCTCATCACTTTCTAGTTTTAAAATTAAAAATAATTACTAATTATTCTTGCCATTGGACAATTATTTTTTATCTAAAATTTTTCTTTATTTGCGGGTTCAGAAAGAGTAAATCTTAAAAGGGGAAACTTTGCTATTAATTTTTTTCTTATCAAAGTCTATTCACTCTTTTCAATAAATATTTCAAAGGAGCTTCATGGTTCGTGTTTAAATTATATTTCTGTCACATTTATTAGTTGATAGTCGTCCTTCACTTCGAATATTACTTTCTTTTGAAAAAAAAAAACTTGATTTCAGACACCCTCAACCTCGATTGAGACACTTAATAATTTCTAGTTAAATATCCAGAGGAGAGAGGTTATAAAGGAGAACGAAAATTCAGTTGATTAGAAATAATTCTAGCTGAAAAATAAATTGCCCTTGAATCGTGGGCGACCTTTTTTTTTTAGTAGGGATAGGGTTTTTTTTTGTTTTGTTTATTTTTGGCCTTATGGTCAATGCATATTAACCATGACACTAGGGATAGGGTTTATTATAACTTTAATTTTCTATCGAGAGTAAATTGAATAGGTCATGATTTAAAGGTTAAACATGAGGGCGCCGGTAGCTCAGTGGTATGCGTGCTTGCCTTCTGAGCTCAAGATCGTGGGTTCGTAACCCGAGCGAGGCCCTTAGTTTATTTTATCTGGGAGGTAAAATAAACTTAAGCACGCCGTCTTTCGGATGGGACGTTGAGCGATGGTCCCGAGCCCGTACGATGTCAGGTACTCGTTAAAGACCCCTGCCCCAGGTGAATAAAAATTTAGGGTAGGCAAAACTTAGGACTCCCACAGTAGAGTCGGGCTCATGTTCACCAGAGTGACGAAAGAGCGCTCTGGTAGTAGGCGATATGACCTCGTAGTTAAAGCCCGGGCATGAGTCATAAAACCTAAACCTAACCTAAAGGTTTAACATGCACTTAAATGTCGTAGCACTTAACCCTTGGAGTGTGGATCTAGTGGTTTCTTTATTTTTGTTTATTTATTTTATTCTGCTTCCTTGCCCCTTCTCTCCATAAATAGTTTATATTATTTGAGTTTAGCAGCAATTTATACAACTTTCAATTTTTCGAGGAAACAAGTTGTATTAATTATATTTATCTTTCTTGTGTAATTAAGTATTTCGTTATATATTTAGACAAATAAGCCCTAATTGGTTAGCAAATTCTTAGGGGCAACATCGTAGATATTGTTAGTGGTTATTTATTTTTTTAAAACGCATTATGTATTTGCACAAAATTTCAGTTGAACTGCAGAACTATAACAGAATAAAACAATCGTCGGTGACTCACCAGCTATGTACTTACCCAGCACAAATTAATCAATTACGTTTTCGCTCCTCCCCCAAAACCAATCGACCATTTGAGCTAAATTTGACTTAGTGGCATCTGAATCCTCATACCAAATTATGTGTCGATACATTCAATAAATCGGCAGTTATTAGGTTATGTAAGTCGAGCTCATATTCTCTGGCCATTTGGCTGATTCAGCTGAAATTTACATGTATCATTACAACGGCAGTTATTATAGTTTTTGTGTTTCTCTTCTTCCTCTTTTCCTCTTTCTCTTATTCCTCTTCTTTGGCCGATTTGGCTGAAAATCAATAGGTGTTGTCCTAAAAGGCTTTGAATTTACAAATCAAATTTCTGATAAATAGATAAATACTGTATGAGTTACAGTATCATTGCCATGTTCAGGGAAATCGAGGTTCTGTCTTGTAGGAAAGTAAATCAAGAATTAGGCCACGTTCTGAGGTTTAGTATTGTATAATAATTAAATTATTTTTTTTAAAATTAGGTACCTACCTATAATATTATTGTTTCCCTTATTTTTAAATTTAGAAAATTCTAATGTCTGTATGTTTGTGTTTTATAGACTCCTAAACTTCGATCCGATTTTGTTCAGCAATTATGTTCGTCGAGTCATCGAGAAGGTTTAGAACATAGTTTTACCCCACCCAAGCACCCACCCCCGCATTTCGTGCATTCGCTTATGGAAGAAATATCATTGAACGAATTGGCATAAAATGTTTTTTATTAGATTATATAGAGCACTGAAAATGTTTAAGGCTTCTTTCTACCCTTCCCTTGCCTTACCCCCGTACCTACCCCCGCATTTTGTGCATTCTCTCATGGAACTGAAATTATTACACGAATTGGCGTAAATTGTTTTGTATTGAGTTCTATAAAGAACAGAAAGTGTTTGAAACTTCGTTTTACCTTAACCTGTGGTGCCCAGCGGTCCTAAGAACTTTCTAGCTGGGGTGTCCGCCGCTGCAAAGCAGTCTTCCGTTGAAAGACTTTAAGCCTTATTCCATATGAATAATTGAAAATTATAACATCATGAATGTACTGTTGAAGAATTGAGTAGAATTCGAATGAGAAATATTAGGAGAAAAGTCAAAGTTCCCCGGGCAACGCCGAGTATTACTGCTTGTTTAATATAATGTAAAATTTTGACTAGAATTGGTTACATTCGACCCCGCTGAGGTAATACCTGTTTATAACCTTAACTTTCTACCGAGAGTAATTTGAATAAGTCAAGATCTAAAACAACTTGGGCACTTCACCCTTGGAGTTGTGGATCTAGTGAAAAGCTTTTATATTCTTGTGATATTTATTTTATTTTCCTGCTTCCTCACCACTCTTCTCTACAAATAGTTCTGTATTTTATTTGAGTTTAGAACCAACATTTACTATTTTTATTTCTCGAAGGAACAAGTCATAGTAATTATATTTATCTTTCTTCTTTTTTATCTAAGTACTTAATAATCTCCAAATCATGTTTATAAAATGTTATTTATTTGAAACAAAATACAGAATTGAACTGATTGGGTTTGTACGTATTACTCTGAATGTTATTTGTGCTTCATGAATATATAAAGAAGAAAACTATTTTTTGAAATATTGTTTATTACGCATAAAATAAATATATGTATACATAAACTACCAATTTCGGCAATACACCACTGTCAGGTTTAGTTTTAACTATTTTAAAAATTAACCTTCGGATGGTGTAGTCGAAATCAGTAGTTACTTAACTAGAAATCCGAAATCAGTAGTTATTTAATAGGTATTTAGTTAACTACAAACTTTATGAATATTCCTCTGGGTTTAGCCTTCTCTGCAGTGGTGCCCATTCTTCACGGTCCTTTCCATTCTCCTAACCCTCCAGTTCCAGAGCTCCTCCAACCATCTCTTCTCAAGGTCTCTCTTCCATCTCTCTCCTAGGGCAAAGAAAAATAAAAACTTATTGTAAACGTACGTTCTCATCTGAAATGTAACAATTGTTATGTTTTTTGTTTTTATTGTCTCACAAGGTGAAAAAGTAAAACAAAGATATTATACAGTCATCTGAAATACAATGTGTTTATCTATAATATTTTTGTAATTCACAAGAATGTATCACTATGATAATGAACAACATAATAAAACAGACAATCAGTATAATCGATAAACAGTTTTTCGACCGTTATAAATAACAACAATTCAGAAAGCCCACACACAACTTATTGGATTCTTCTTATCAAAGAGGTTGAGATAACTAAAGGGGAAGGTTATTTGCGTTTTAGCTATATAAAGTGTAGGGAAAGTTATGTAATCGGTCAAAAATTCGATGAGGAACTTTCAACGGAATTTCATGTTTTCCGACCTCTAGATTCCAAATATGAAAAAAATATTGTGTAACTGTGGACACGATAACTCCCAACAGAATGAATGTATCGACACGTAATTTAATATGTGATTCCAGAACCCTCTAGCGACGACATCTATTGTTTTTCAGCCAACTCGATCAAAGGGAAGGGGGTGAATATAATATATATAACAACTGCCGATAGAATGAACGACACAAAGTTTTATATGTGTGAACAAAACCACATAATGACGACACCTATCAATTTTCAGCTAAATTGGCCGAAGGGAAGGGGGGGATTTAGGGGAAAGGCTCAATTCGTGTGATTTCAAAATCTCATAATGACGACTCTAGCTAATAGATAGGAAATCTAGCCCCATTAGCGGTGAAGTCTTTCTTATTGGCAGGGGTCTGGGGACCTAAGCGTAATGTCTTTGAGTTTCTGTAATGTCTCCGAAAAAACAGAGACAAAAGATCTACAAATCATAGTAAACATGTCGGTCCAGGACTGGTTAAAATTCTAGGAAAAAATATATGAGATTCCAGTAAGTAGATAGGAAATCTAGCCCCATTATCGACGAAGGCTTTCTTGCTAGCCCAAGGGTGATCTTTCTGAACAGCAGTAATGGGAGAGTGAAACCATAAATTAATTCGAGGTGGGGAAGCACATTGCCGGTGATTCACGGACGACTATTTTTGAATTGTAAAATAAGTATATGAATAAAAACCTATGGAACAAGTTCCAACTCTCTGCACGAAATTATTGTTCCACTTTGATCGGAAACAATTTTATTTGAAAGTTCCTTCTTTGAGAGCAATTATCAGCTAAATTCGCAGAGGAGAAAGGGGGGATCAGAGCGTACCCATAAACCCCAATAACTGTCAAATTTTAGCGATATCGGCTGAAGGAAAGAGGGGTTCAGGGGATTGGGCTCAACTCAAAAACTCTAATAACTACCGACGTAATGAAATTATCATGCAAATTTTAGTATGAGGATTTAGGAGCCCCTATATAAGTCAACTATTGAAAGTTAGCTTTAACGGTCAACTGGTTTTGGAGGGGGAGCGAAAAGTTAATTGATGAATTCGTTCTGGGGAAGTATAGTGCCGGTGATTTACTTACGATTTTTATATGAGGGCTTTTGGAAAAAGTCTGTACTCGAGTGCCAAAATACGAGCACTAGACATGAATGCTGATGTCCCGGAAGACTTTCCCATCGAAGTGTGACTTCCTCCTCACTGGGTCCTTTCCTTTTCAGAGCAGACCATCTCAGTGAAATCCGACAAATCCCTCCTCTGTATCTACGATCCCAACGGGAGGGATCCTGATTTCTCTTCTGGTATAAGAATATTTTCAAGGTTTCTCTTATCTTCCTTCATGTAGGTCGGAGGTCTAACTGTCCATAATGTGCTTATTGTTCATCCCCATCAATGAAGTGTCATTCAGTGAAACCTAGATCCAATCAAATACTCTTCTTAGAACCATTGCACAATGAAATACCAATCTTTGAAAACGTCATTCAACCAAGGCAGGTAGAAACACACTTTTTATCAAATATTTGCCAATTTATTTTATTTATCTTGGTTTATCCAGTTATGTATTTTTTTTGTTTTAAATTCATTTTTTATTTTTTTAAATATATATATTTTATTGTTATTTTATTTATTTTTATTATTATAAAATCATTTGGTTAATATTTCCTGAATCGAGCTGAATTTATTTCAAAATTTTGAATTATAGCATCTGAATATTATTTCCCCAGCTACACAAAGTATAGAAGAAGTTATGTAATCAACCAGAAATTCGATGTGGAGTTTTCAACAGAATTTCAAAGTATTCCTCATTCAAAAAAAATAGAGACAAATTTCTGTCTTGTATGTCTGTTAAATTTATAACTAGGTAATGTATCGATACGAAATTTTATATGTTGTTATAATGAAAATTTTGTAAATGTTAAATAAATATAAAATCAAAATAAAATTAATAATAAACAAATAAAAAAATTACCACATTTCCTGTAGAAATTTTAGCTGGTCTTCTGCTAAATTTTGATTTCTTCAGTAGTTTCCGAAAAGGGCCCTAAAAAATATCGAAAGTTCAAGAGAAGTGAAATTTTGAAGAAAGTGCACGTATTTTAAAAAGTTTCAATTAACAACCTTTTCATTTGGATTTCTTCTAAATTTACTAAAGAGATGCCATATTGTTTTTCTAAATTTTGCAAAAATGTTAATTCTAATCCATAGGTTAGGTTAGGATTTTTGACTCATGCCCGGGCTTTAACTACAAGGTCATATCGCCTATTACCAGAGCGCTCTTTCGTCACTCTCGTGGACATGAGCCCGACTCTACTATGGGAGTCCTAAAATTTTGCCTACCCTAAATTTTTTTTCACCTAGGGTAGGGGTCTTTAATTAGTACCTGACATCGTACAGGCTCGACACCATCGCTTAACGTCCCATCCGAAGGACGGCGTGCTTCAGTTTATTTGACCTCCCAGATCAAATAAACTAAAGGGCCTCGGTCGGGTTTTGAAGCTACGACCTTGAGCTCAGAAGACAAGCACGCATACCACTGAGCTACCGACGCCCTCTCTAATCCAAAGGTATAAATTATCTTACTGGGTTAACACGGAAAATGAATAGCATAATTAGAGAACAAATATTTGGGTTTATTCACCTTTACCTACATTCTAAGAGATTTAAAATATTTAAAAAATCAAATTATTTACAAAAGAAATCTCACAAACTAATTTTTACATATATTTTAGTCTCTTTTCTTTTTTAAATATTGGCCATTCTTCAAATCAATGTTATTTAGAGCATATAAACTTATAAATAAATAAAATTTCTAATAGAAATAAAAGACGTTGTCTTCCCACTGTTTTATTTTATACCAGAGCCGGTTTTCGATGCAACAGCGTCATCATCAGTGGTTCATCCACCCACACAGCACAGCGCTTGGAAGATTACTGGCTCTTATCTCAGGAGCCAGTTATCTTCCAACCGCTGTGCTGTGTGGGTGGATGAACCACTGATGATGACGCTGTTGCGTCGAAAACCGGTTCTGGTATAAATAAAACAGTGGGAAGACAACGTCTTTTATTTCTATTAGAAATCTCGTCCCACAACATCTTACTATCACATATGAAATAAAATTTCCTTCTTTCCGCCTTTACTTCACTGTTATTTTCACTCCTACATGGTTCACTACCTTAAGCCTAAAACCACTTCTCTCATTACCCTCCACAACCCAACTTGGACTGTTCCACTCCATTAAAAACAGCTGTTCGTCGTCTTTTGTGCTCCATTCATTGGTTGGTTTTAAAACAAAAAGCGACTTCATATATTTATTCACTAATTTAGTTACTTCATTTCTAACAGCTTTTTTTTTTATACCAATATATCTAATTAATTATATAATACATTAATAATTACAATGTGTGTAATTTTATACATCACAATGTGTATCCATAACCCTCATGACACCTATGCTTTTCAGCAAAACCGGCCAAAAGAAAGGGGCTTAGGGTTGAGGCTTAACAAAAAAACTCTAATAACTGCCGTTCTAATAAATAAATATATTGACACGAAAGTTCACATGTAAATTTAAAAGCTCTATAGGACAACACCTATTTATCAGCCGAAGTGGAGGGAATGTCAGAAATATACAGGGTGTCCAAAAAGTATGGAAATGGTCCAATTTCACGAAAATTTCAGGTCCGAATGCAAAAACAAAAAAACACGTGTCCAATATTTTTTCAAAAACTATTTAACGACACCAATATTGACCCCCCCCACCCCACCCCCTGTGGGTGAAACAGGGGGCAACTTTGGAAAGTTAAATGGGAACCCCTATTTTTTTATTGCAGATTCGGGTTTCTTGCATCAAAATACGTAAGTTTTGTTCGAAACATTTTTCGAAATTATTGATGAAAAGTACTCAAATTTCGAAAATTAAATTTTCTAAAAACAAAATCGCAGATACCCCGTTCGGTATGAATAATTCATGATTGTAGGGTAGAAAAAAAACATGTGTCCAATATTTTTTTAAAAGCTATCCAATGACACCAACATTGAAAGTATTGTGGGTGGGGCGGGGGGCAGCTTGGAAAGTTAAACGGGATTAAATAATGTAGACAAAACATTATGTTATAAAGTAAGATTGGGACACTGTCAGGTAGCTGAAGGGCATCAGTTTGAATATCTTATTAATTAAGAAATCTGCCGTTATTACCTACGTGGTGAGAGGCAAGGGGCCTCACCTTAAACAGGCACCCCGACGGTGAGAGGCAAGGGGCCTCACCTTAAACAGGCACCCCGACGGTGAGAGGCAAGGGGCCTCACCTTAAACAGGCACCCCGACGGTGAGAGGCAAGGGGCCTCACCTTAAACAGGCACCCCGACGGTGAGAGGCAAGGGGCCTCACCTTAAACAGGCACCCCGACGGTGAGAGGCAAGGGGCCTCACCTTAAACAGGCATCCCGACGGTGAGAGGCAAGGGGCCTCACCTTAAACAGGCACCCCGACGGTGAGAGGCAAGGGGCCTCACCTTAAACAAGCACCCCGACGGTGAGAGGCAAGGGGCCTCACCTTAAACAAGCACCCCGACGGTGAGAGGCAAGGGGCCTCACCTTAAACAAGCACCCCGACGGTGAGAGGCAAGGGGCCTCACCTTAAACAAGCACCCCGACGGTGAGAGGCAAGGGGCCTCACCTTAAACAGGCACCCCGACGGTGAGAGGCAAGGGGCCTCACCTTAAACAGGCACCCCGACGGTGAGAGGCAAGGGGCCTCACCTTAAGAGGTTTATTCTCTTCGAGAAATCGGGAAAAAACCTTATCATTACGATTACGACATGATCTGATGCAAATCGAGAGAAATGTTTCGAACAAAACTTACGTATTTTGATGCAAGAAACCCGAATCTGCAATAAAAAATAGGGGTTCCCGTTTAACTTTTTAAAGTTGCCCCCTGCCCCACCCACAGGGGGTGGGGTGGGGTGGGGTCAATATTGGTGTCATTAAATAGCTTTTGAAAAAATATTGGACACGTGTTTTTTTGTTTTTGCATTCGGACCTGAAATTTTTGTGAAATTCGACCGTTTCCATACTTTTTGGACACCCTGTCCATCTTTAGTGGAATAGACAATATTTCAAAAATAAGCTTGTTTTATTTATTTATATAAATATAGTGAGGGCGCCGGTAGCTCAGTGGTATGCGTGTTTGACTTCCGAGCTAAAGAACGTGTGTTCGTAACCCGACCGAGGCCCTTAGTTTATTTTATCTGGGAGGTAAAATAAATTTAAGCACGCCGTACGATGTCAGGTACTCGTTAAAGACCCCTACCCTAGATGAATAAAAATTTAGGGTAGGCAAAATTTAGGACTCCCACAGTAGAGTCGGGCTCATGTCCACCAGAGTGACGAAAGAGCGCTCTGGTAGTAGGCGATATGACCTCGTTGTTAAAGCCCGGGCATGAGTCATAAAACCTAACCTAACCTATAAATATAGTGAGGGCGCCGGTAGCTCAGTGGTATGCGTGCTTGACTTCTGAGCTAAAGAACGTGGGTTCGTAACCCGACCGAGGCCCTTAGCTTATTTTATCTGGGAGGTAAAATAAATTTAAGCACGCCGTCCTTCGGAGGGGACGTTAAGCGATGGTCCCGAGCCTGTACGATGTCAGGTACTCGTTAAACACCCCTACCCTAGGTGAATAAAAATTTAGGACTCCCACAGTAGAGTCGGGCTCATGTTCACCAGAGTGACGAAAGAGGGCGATATGACCTCGTAGTTAAAGCACGGGCATGAGTCATAAAACCTGACCTATAAATATAGTTTTAGCCCAAACGGTCGATTGGCTTTGGAGGAAGAACGAAAACGGATTTGATGGTGATGGGGAAGTACGTAGCCGGTGATTCATTGTCAAATTTTTTTTTTCCCAAGTTGTCAGATCATTGAAAAATATGTTATTTTAACAATCAGTCAAAAGTTAACAATGAGATGCAATGATGCTTTTCAAATATTGAATGTCATCAAGATAGTTTAATTATCATAAATATTTGACCTTGGTGTCTACAAAATAATCATCCTTATTCACAGACATTTTTGTATAATTTCTATCTTTTCATCATTACCTGACTAATTTCTCTTTATTATTTTTAGTAACAATAATTGTTACTACATATACAATTATTGTATCATATACTGCTATATATTTCTTACATTTATCGTACTTTTATGATACTGATCATTGAGTTACAAACTTTAGTTTTTAAATTTTATATTTTATAATTAACTCGGTCTTGATTGTACACAATCTCTTCTCAGTGAAATAATTCAATGCGTGGCTCATCTTTGAAGTTAGAACTAAATTTCTCTTAACTACAACTAGGCTGGATACTTTTCTGTAGAATCTAAGAAAGTAGGTTACTTCTCAAAGATAGAAGGGAAATTCATTTTGAGCCTGAGAAAAAGAACCGTTAAAATTAAGGATACTGAGAAAGCTTTGTTCCCCAATGAAAAGAACTTATTACCAATTATAAAGGAATGTTGGTGGCTTTTATATCTAGAATGGTCTATTACCCAACAAAAATAATAGAAAATTTATTAAAATTCGTATTAGCTGAACATATTTATATAATGAGTTTTTATGTAGCGTCTTATATTAGGAATAATTTGTTTCATTTTAGAGTTATCTTAAATCTGAACTAAGACTGTTAGGAAAATTGTGAGAAGATTCACACGACTACGAGGTGTGAATAGAACTGCAGTTACTTCTTAGTGTGGGACTACATGTGCAAGTGGGGAGTTACTAAGGTACACTTGTAAACATGTACTCAATTACAGATATATTTATAATTGTTTTATTATTCAATAGAAATTAATAATAAAAAAAGACGGTGAATCATAGGCTATGTACTTTCCTAGCACGAATTAAGCAATTACTTGCATTCACAAAGCCAATCGACAATCGCCAAGTGGCTTCTCAATCCTCATATTTAATTTTGTGTGGATACATTCATTACAAGGCAGTTATTAGGGTATTTGATTCTTTGATCCTCCCTTCGCATCTACTGATTGAGCGGAAAATTGATAGGTTCCATCTTTATGGGGTATTGAATTTAAATAAAAAATTTCGGTCAATACATTCATTACAACGGCAGTTATTTGAATTTTTTAGTTAAGCCTCCCCCCTTATCCCCCTTCCCTCAGGCCGATTTGGCTGAAAATCAATAGGTGTCGTTCTTACACGGTTTTGGATATACATATCAATTTTCGTGTCGATACATTCATTATATCGGGAGATAACCTGTTCACAGACATTTTTTGACTTCCCAGCGTAGGGCAGTTATTGTAATGGGTCCGAAAATTGAAATCAAAATTTTCATCATATTTTTATGTTTCAAGGTCATTACAGTATTTTTACTTTGGTCAATTTTTCCTGCACGATATCTCGCGAATGAAAAATGATATAGACTCCGCTTTGGTGCCAATCGAAGCGTGTCAATGTAAATATGATCTGAAAGAAATTTTTCCAAATTAGGTCCACCTGTTTTCTTGTTTGAACTAAAATACTGCTAAAACAGTGGATTTTAGGAATTCTTGAAAAAGATTTATCCGATCTAATTTGTTCTGGTGGCAATGTAGCATCCTTTAGAGCCAGATTGAAAAATAGGCTAAATGGCATCTGAAAATGTTGAACGGGAGGGTGGTTTATGAGAGAGGCTAAGCATAAAAATTGTTCTAGCTCATTAACGGATGGTCGGATTGTCATGAAATTTCACATATAGTATACTTAATAGCCAATTGAAGAATAGGGTGTGTGAGGTTTCAAAATTCTTAAGGGGAGGGGGCGTTGTGGGGGGCCCTATGCATAAATATAGTGCTAGCTCATAAACAGATGGTCGGATCTAGATGAAATTTCACATGTAATATTCTTGAAAGCCAAATTGAAAAATAAAATGTGTGATGTCTCCAAATTCTTATCAGGGGACTAAGCATGAAAATTGTGCTAACACATTAACGGATAATCGGATTGTAATGAAATTTAACATGTTGTATTCTTAAAAGCCAAATAGAAAAAAGGTGTGTGACGTCTCAAAAATCTTATCGGGAGGGGGGACTGTGAGTGGAGGTAGAGCATAAAAATAGTTCAACCAGATTATCGAATTGTCATGAAATTTTCCATGTAGTAGTTTTAAAAGCAAAATTTAAAAAAATAGGCTATGTGACTTATGTGCATTTGCATATCAATTAAAAATCTATGTATAGATTAAATTCAATTAAATGAATAATTCGGTCTTGAATAAAATGTCTAATTTTGTGATATTATTATTAATGATATTGATACTGGTAAGTTTGCCGCACTTAGTTATAAATGCCACCTTCGTAGAGTCTTAATACACGGCCTAGTATTTCCTCTGATTTAGGGTGCAAAGAGGCGAAACACACACATCCGAGAACCTGCTTGTTGTTTTTCATATTTGGAATCTAGAGGTCGGAAAACATGAAATTCCGTTGAAAACTCCGCATCGAATTTTAGACCGATTACATAACTTCCCGTATACTTCGTATAGCTGAGGAAGTGAAAACGAATGAATGCCAGTGAATATATTTTATGGTATAACAATTTTCATTTTAACCTTCTGAAATGAAGATATTGGGATAGGCTCGATAAGATATACCTATATTCAAAGAAACCGGTTTCTTACATTATTTTAATGTTGAATTAATATTATTAATAGGATTGAAGTAACCTCGTCACTTTTCGGCAGTCGGTAGGAATATAATAATTAAAAACATTTACTATACTCTATGTAATGAATGTGAGGGAGCCTATATTCATGATATAACATTGAAATTCAGTTAGTGTGCTACCACTTCCTCTACGATTTGAAAGAATGCCAACTGGTGTCCTGGTTCTCCAACGTTCAACACCCAGATACCCAATATAATACTACGTTGTACGATAAGAGATCTCAAAGTAAATTTACAGTTTTAATAAGTGAAATTCTCGAATTTTTACGAATTATTGTAATTTTAACAGGTATTTGAGTATTCTAATAATAATCAACAATATACAAATATCTTTATCGAATGCAGTTTGTGATTTTGAGTTAGGACGATTGTCAGTCAATGATGGACATGAATAATCCATCAATAACGTTTTGTATTTGTGCTTTTGATACCCAAGACTTCTGAGAATAATTATTGATGTAATGTTAAAATAAATAAATTAGTTGAATGAAAAATAAAGAAATGCAATTTATTCATTAGTCATAAATACTGGTTAAATTGCATTTTATTTATTTCTTCTTTAAGTAAATTTATTTATTAATAAATGCCTTGATTTCTTCTTTTTGACCTTATAGAACTAATGCAGATCTTAGGAGCCAAAACAATCAAAATCATTTTTTTTTTTTTTGCATTGGAGGGGGAAATGCTGTGACGCACATCCAGGGAAGGTAGCCCTGGATAGTGTGGGACTCGAGACGGTTCACCATCACCATACCCACTAAAACCCCCTCCTTGCCGATCCTGATTCCCTTCCGCGGAACTGACGGTCTGTCATTACTTCGCGGAAGGGAGGAAGGGTGGCTGGTAACGCCCCTTCTTCTGTTTTATTACCGCTACTGTTCCTTGTCAGCCCTCTCCTGAAGGGCCAACCCGCCCATGATGAGCGCTGCAAAATCGCAGCCTTCATCCCACGACTCCTGGGAGCGCAGCATAGCGTCCACGTAACTGGTAGCAGTCAGTGGGGCGCCCATGCTGCACTCCAGATTTTTCCTTCCCTCCTCAAATCTGGGGCATTTGAGGAGGACATGCTCCGCCGACTCCGTCTCACCAAGGCACGCGGGGCAGTCTGGTGTTGTTGCTGCCCCGATTTTGTGGAGGTACCCCCGGAAACCACCGTGTCCCGTGAGTACCTGGGTGAGGTGGTAATTCACCTCCCCATGCTTTCTGGTGAGCCAAGGCTCGACTCGAGGGATGAGCCGATGGGTCCACCGTCCCTTTGTAGACTTGTCCCATTCTTAATCAAAATCATTAATAAATTATAAAAACTCGTTATTGAAGGATTTATATAAATAAACATACCCCAACAGAACGAGCAGGCTTTATTAAGTAGGTACCTATTTCTGTTGGTAAGAAAGTCATTTTTGTTGTATTTTTTTTGTTTTTTGTTCAGACAATAATAATAATAACCCTTAGACAGATGAATTTTATTTACAGACTAGCAGGTTGGCCGATTCATAACTTCAAGCTAGATAATTTTAGAAATATGATAACGTTCTCGATGATTTAGATGTCTTCGGATACATCAACTAGATTTAGTAAACTGAAATTTTGTACTGTGCATTTTAAATCTGTCTTTAATTTTTTTTACTGGGCATTCAAATTTTTTACCGAGGGTTCTGAAATTTCCTGTTCCACCTTATTAACCGTGTTATTGGATTAACTTACTAGGCAATACATTTTTAGTTATTGGGTTAAAATTTTGTTTACAGTCATTTGCATTTTACTGTGCATTTATCATTTTGTACTGTGTAATTAACCTTTTTTTCTCTCGATAAGCTGCTGTTTTTACTGTGCGTTTAAATCCTAGCCGTTAAATATTATTTCAATTTTTTTTTTTTTTTTACTTAAAAACCAATGTTTTATTTGTGTTGTTTCATATGTGCGTTTGTTTACAGAGGACTCAGAGTGCCGGGAGGAATGGAGACATGATGGAGGGGAGGCGGCAGAGACGGAGGACGGCACTACTCAGACCACCCCCACCAATGAGGAGGATCACCATCCCCACACACACAGCCATCCTCATCCACATCCTCACCCCCATACCAAAGGTAAGGCATACTATACCAGATCGGAAGGTGACTCCAACGTTCCCAGGAACTGGTGTCTCATGTCTAGCCTCAGCTGCCTGAAGTATTTTCCCAGCTGTATGAAGTATTTTTTATTTGGCATTCAAAATAAAACAGTAAGTAAATTTAATGAAAATATTGACAATAATGGCAATACATACAAAGATAAATAAACATGAGTAAGGAATAATAAAAAAGTAGTAATAATAAATATTTTTTTCCCAGCTATATTCCTCTCCCAATTTATTTTTCGGACTTACTATATTACTGTTTTTTTTTTTTTTTTTTTTTTTTTTGAGAGAGAAACATTGGTAAAAATCATTTTGTCAATAGGACTAACTGTTTTCCCTTAATTAAAGCAAACGTCTAAAAAAATGTGTTTCAAAAGGACAATTTAGGACTGTTTTCGACATCTATCTCAAAAACGAGCGACCTTCGAAAACAAAAAAAAAACCTTTTATATTATAAAATGTGCCTTTTAGTATTCTTTTCAACGTTTTGAAGAGATTTTCGATTAGCTCATAAATATAAGCGATATTTTGTGTCATCGCGAAAAAGGTCATAAGTTGTTCAGTGGACCTGAATATGCTGCAATGTTGGGATGAAGAACAGAAAAGCCCAGAGCGTTCTCTAGGTTAATTTACCTAGGCAAAACTCGGTATTCTGTATTTTTGAAATTCAGAAAACTTTTAAGAATTAATTGTGCAGTGATTTGATAACTCTGCGAAAGCTTCGTTTCGAAAGTAAAATTACAACTTTCGCTTTTTTCCTAAATCTGATGACCTAAAAAGATTTAAAATTTCCAGAAAGTTTCATTTTAAATTCAATCTTTGTGACGTTAAGTAAGAGAAACATCAATAAATAAATTGTTGTTTTTTTTTAAAGAAAAAACAAAAACAAACATCACATTTGCTCGATTATGATACAACAGCTGAGGAATGAGAGACACTTTTATAACACAGCGAATAAATGGTGAAGCGAGACGCGGTGGAAATTGTGAATAGACATGGGTGAGGTTTATCATCTCTAAAATTTTCAAGAAAATATCACTAGTCCTTTTGCTGTTGTACAATGTTAACGGAAGATTGAGCATATAAGACTAAGGAAGATAATATAATATTGTATTATATATGATAATAATTATCAGAACAGATTAGCCAAAAATATCAAGTATTTAGTTAAAATTATTATTTCAAAACTATTGCAGCCTTGATCAAACAATTTGAAACAATAACAATCTGAGTAAATAAAACAAACTTTTTTTTTTGGAAATATTGTTTATTCGTTTTTTAAACTTCTCTGGGATGTTCCACTGTTGGTTGTTTGCGGCATTTCTTCCAGAGGTGTCTTCTTATTTTTTGGACAATATTTCGGGACACTTACACGTCCCGGTTCATAGTGACCAGAAGAAGGGACGTGTAAGTGTCCCGAAATATTGTCCAAAAAATAAGAAGACACCTCTGGAAGAAATGCCAGAAACAACCAACAATATTGTCTATTCCACAAAAAAATATATACAACGACCGATTTCGGCACTATTCCTTCGACAGATTTAGTTATAAATATACTAAAAATTATTATTAAACCTGACGGATGGTGTAGTGTCGAAACAGGTAGTTTTGGTATGCACTTTTTGTGGAATAGACAATACTTCAAAAAATAAGTTTGTTTAATTTATTTATTACATGTTTCCACAATATGTCTGCGTTTCTAGACTTAGAGAAGTTGTTATAATAGTCTGAACTAATAGTATTCATCGATTCGTTATAAATTTCTTAAGTCGACGAATTTTTTCAGGCTAATCATAATTTTTTATTTATTGGTGCAAAGCTCATTAAAATGACTATCATATTGAATATACGAGTATGTGTCGAATTCGATCGGTTAAATATTAAATTTAATTTAACAGGGTTCAAATAAATGTATTAGTCAAAATTCTCAACGTTTTTTAATTGTGGTGGACAAAAAAACTAGAAGTTACACCCTGTTACATCAGTTCTCACTTCATCTGATGACAAGATTCATCTTATCTTCAATATTAAATGTGCTTGGTATAGTATTTTTGTTTTTCGTAAACAGTATACTAGCAGTGAGAATTCTGAAATATTAGATCGAGTATTGAATTACCGGTTTGTTGCATAAATAAAATATTGGATTGTTCCCTTTGTGACAGGACAGATTGATTAAAAAAGGGATTGTTTCGGTGGGTGATGTAAGCCTCCAGTAACAACTCTAGGCCCCAAATCTCAATAATTCTCCCTCCTGTGAACAATAAAAAAATGGAAATTGGCACAGAGCCACAGTTAAGAAGTGAATTATTATTTCCATTTGGACAATTCTGTTGTTAATTGTTTTACTGTCCAACATTCGCTTTTTTATTTATTTCTTAATTTGTAGCTATATACATCCAAAATGTGGTATACCCCAAAAATCTGGGTACAATCTATACTTTCATTTCGGAAGTTGACCGTTGTATTTAAAAAAGTCGTTGGTAAATCACCGGCAATGTACTTCCCCAGAACGAATTAATCAATTAATTTTTCGCTCTCCCTCCAAAACTAGTGGACCGTTTGCGCTAATATTCAACAGTTGACTTAAATAGTTAGTTATTATGACTCATGCTCGGGCTTTAACTACGAGGTCATATCGGCTACTACCAGAGCGCTCTTTCGTCACTCTGGTGGACATGAGCCCGACTCTACTATGGGAGTCCTACATTTTGCCTACCCTCGGGACCATCGCTTAACGTCCCATCCGAAGGACGGCGTGCTTAAGTTTATTTTACCTCCCAGATAAAATAAACTAAGGGCCTCGGTCGGGTTTCGAAGCCACGTTCTTGAGCTCAGAAGGCAAGCACGTAGTTGACTTAAATAGACGCTCTCAAATCCTCATACGAAATTTTCTGTCGATAAATTCATGACATTGGCAGTTTTTAGGGTGTTTGAGGTGAGCTCTCCCTCTGATCCCCTTTCTTCCCTTCTGCCGATTTTGCTTAAAAACGATAAATGTCGTCCTTATGTGGTTTTGAATTCACATATGAAATTTTGTGTCGATATATTCATTACAACAGCAGTTATTAGAGTTTTTATGTTAAGCCTTCCCCCTAATCCCTCCTTCCCACTGGTCGATTTGGCTGGAAAACAATAAGCGTCGTCGTTAGAAAGTTCTGGATTCACAGATAAACTTTCGACCGATTACATAACTTCCCCTATGCTTCGTATAGCTGGGGGAGTAGAATGAAAATTGGCACAGAGCCACAGTTAAGAAGTGAATTATTCCGTTTTTTTTTTTTTTCTTAAATTTGTAGCTGTTTATATCCAAAATGCGGTTTCCCCGAAAAATCTGGGGAGAATCGAAACTTTCATCCCGGAAGTTCCCCACTGTATTTAAAAATGAAGACTTTTCCGGGAAATGTCGGACGTTTACTGGCCCACATTGTTCTAGTATTTCAACATATGAATACATCCTATAGTCCAGACCTCGTTTATTGATAAGTCCTGTTCATGTCAAATTAGATTTCTGGGATCTGTGTCCGATGTAGTGGAAAACTGATAAAATACATATTTTTTTGAAATATTTTTATTTTGAATATTTACAATTGGTTATTTGACCATAAATAAATACGATGTAAAAAAATATATATAAAAGAAAAAAAGTAAATAAATAAAAAAACAAAAGAATAAGAAAAGTTTTCACATCGATAACATAATGAATGGTCTATGTACAAAACAATAAATATAAAATAATGGTCTATGTACAAAACAATAAATAAATAAAAAATAATGGTCTATGTACAAAACAATATATATAAAATAATGGTCTATGTACAAAACAATAAATAAATAAAAAATAATGGTCTATGTACAAAACCATAAATAAATAAAAAATAATGGTTTATGTACAAAACAATAAATACATTTAAAAAATGGTCTATGTACAAAACAATATAATATATATCCAAAACAAAGTGAAAATATAAAATTAATAAATATAAACAAAGAAGTTGTTTTACTATATTGTCTAATTCCACGAAGATAGTGTACGGTTTCGGCTTACGCCATCGTGAGCAGAAAGTTCGAAAGTGACATTTAAGTTTGCTAGGTTGCCTAACATGGAGGTACTTCATTCCCGTTGCTTTGTTCAATATATAACTCATATCGTTGATATGTTTAGCAAATATAGATAATCTGAGGAGTGTATATAAATATGACAACCTTACAAACTTAAATGTCACTTTTGATCTTCGTGCTGACGATGGCGTAAGTCGAAACCTGTAGACTTTATACCACACTGGACACAAACTCATAACACCGTCATCACACACATCCACTCAAGTCATTATAAGGCCCTGAAGAAGAAAATAAATAGTTTTCGAAACGTTGGCCAAATTTTGCATTTTCTTTTACACGACAGTACCTCGATTTCCTTCTACACTGTAGACTTTATCTATATATTTTTATGGAATTAGACAATATAAAAGGTAAACAAGTTCTTCGTTTTTATTTATTTTAATTCCTGTTCACTCAATCGTTTTTTTTTTGTTTTTTTACAGAACATTGCAAATTTTAGTAGCGAAACTACATTGTTTGCATCTACATTATAGAAATAAACTGGAGAAGGGTTTTGTTTCAAAGACAGGCACTAGTGAAAGTTTAAAATCTTTAAATTCCAGAACACAGTAATTAACTGACATAAATACAGTCATTAGCTCACAACAAATTGAAAAGCAAGTGTGTTGAAAAGAGAGAATGTACAAAAATGCCTAGGAACTGTCAATCTGCTAGTCAGATATAATTAACATGTCATTGGGCAAATATTTTGCTTTAGTTAAATAATTTAATTTTTTTATCAACCTCCTTTTGCACTTTAAAATATTAAAAAATACCTCAAAGTAAACTAACTAGGTATATCATAGAATAATATATGGGGGTAAATTATTGCTTGAGATGAATCGGCTGTTTCGAGTTAGTGTCTTTGTTTTACCAATTCAACAGAGAAACATATTTAATACACTCGAATTTGAATAAGATGCCTTTTACCAGATAATATAAATGATTATAATAGAATAGTTTTAGCTCTGAAATTACTAATACTATCATTCATTGTCAGATCATTCAAGAATTTCGAACGTGCATTGCAGGTTTTCATCTAGGGAAAGTGTAGCTACTGTGTTTTTCAAAGTTTTTGTTCTTTTTTCCTTGTAGCTGCTAGGCAGAACACTCATATATCAAGCCAGAGTACTCACATATGAAGCCAGAGAGCTTAATTTAGTATTCAATTGAAAATGGCACAGATCTGTAGGTTATCGCAACTTTTAGGAAAATGTCATACTTGGGACAGCTGTTGTTTCAAAAGATTTTGAAGATAGAGGGAACGAATCATATCACATGAATAATTTTTTTTAGCGTGGCTTTTTGACAATGTTAGTCTTTCGATTCAGCAAATACATTTATATTTTTTAGTTACTTCAGTTGCATTCATTAATGGGACTTGTAAATGTTTCAGAGAGCGGTGGTGAAAAGAAAGAGAGGTACATAGTGGAGACGATAACGATGACAACAGTTACAGAACGGCGGATCATCCGAGAGAGCGAGGCTGGTGCGGGGGAGGAGGGAGCAGGAGCTGCACAAGCCCGGGAGACCTGTAAGGACAAGGAGATGACACTAACCTTCAAGCTAGGCTCCAACTCTCTCAAGCCCAACTCGGCCCTGAGGCAGCTCTTCCCGAGGATAGCATCTCCGCCACCGGACAAGAGCCCAGACTCGGACGACGACTCGCTCCAGAGCAACCTCATCAAAAGAACCATCGAGCGGAACACCCTGAGGAGGAGCCTCGTTCGTTATCCAGATCTCAGGAAGAGGAACCAGACCAAGAAGAACGAGAACAGCCTTGTTGAGAGAATCAAGAAACTCACCTGTGACATTGATGAGGAAGAGAGAAGCTCGCCATCAGGAGAGGAATCCAAGGAAGAAAAGGTACCGGCATATAGGAAAATTACCGATATATTTATAAGAAGTAAGGAACATCCTCTTCAGACTCCGGCATCTGTGGAGCATCAGTACCCTTACTACCAGCCTTACAACCCTCCGGACTTGGGCAATGGACCTCAGAAGCCTAGGGTAACCAGTGAATCAAGAAAACAGTTTTTATCGAGTTTGGCGCCTTTGACAGCATGCGTCAGTGGAGAGGCTGGCAGTAGGGATTCAACAACCTCAGCTGACACAGAATATTCTTTAAATGATATAGATGACGTTTTGAAAAACGATTCGAAACCTCAACCAGACATTGTCGTCGGAACTCCAGGGAATGAAACCAACGATGAGCTTGCTCTTTTTGTACAGCAGGATGCTTCTAGGATAGAAAGACTGAAGAAACGTTACAGTTCAGGATCAGACGACGAACATGATGACTATGGGTTCAACAGACGGCCGTCAGTGCGGGGGATCAAGCCTCGGTTCGGGTCGACCACAGAAATACTGCAGCAGATGCAGAGTCAGATAGCAGCACCGCTGCCCTCAGGGAGCCATGTGTCCTGGCCCTACTACGGACCCACTGAGAACGGGTACGGTCGGGAGCCGGGGTGTCCTGGAGGGGCCGTGCCCTACGTGGTGCCTCCCCGGCAGGTTGTTGTCAGGGGCACCCAAACCATCTCCACTTACTACCAGCTGCCCCGGTACCCCGGGCGAGGCCCACTCCTGTACTACCCGGCCAGGTCCCCTCCGGTCTGTGGCTCACCCACCAAGCTGAAGCTAGAGCGAGGGGTGCCTGAGGGTGCCAGTTCCTCCCCCCACCAGGAGCTCGTCCTGCCCCCTCCCCCGCCCCCTCACCCTCAGGCCCCCGACACCATGATGTACGCCATGAACGTCTGACATCAGTGTAGCTACTATTATCAGTAGCACAAATAGTTCTGTACTCTTTGGAAAATGCAACTTAGAGACTTTAATTATGTTATATATTATATTTCATGTTGTTCGTTGAACTTTTTGACATGTAATGTAAGTGACAGGGAAAGGTACAACTGAAAACAAATCAAACTACATATCAAAGTACTCTCTAAGAGAGAAAAGTTAATTGAATTTTGTAAAAACAAATTAAATTTAAATGTATTCTTCAAAAAGAGAAAAAAAATAATGAAAAATATGGCTCTACGTCATTATAAACCGGGCTGGTGTAAGGCTGAAGATGTCCATACTTTATTGCCTTTAATTATTTCAAATTATCTTACACTCCATCGATAATACGGTCAAAAATAGCAGATATACGAAATTACAATATTGTTGGCTTTGCCTATTCGTTGACATCAAAATATTTTACACTCCCGTTGTTTATTTCAGTAGTTTGGCGAAAACGTTTTTGTGGGTGAACTGTTAGTGCGATATGACCCTATAGTGGTTCCTCTGTAGTTCAAAATAGACACAAAATGTATGTGGATTTCAGTATAAGGAATCCCAGTAGAACATATGTGACCCACACCGCAGTCAACATGGTAACGTATTTTATAAAAATTATGGGATGGGTGCCAAAATATCGTTTTGACCGGTGTCATATTTAAGAAGCTGGCTTAATGTTCTTCTATTTTAAAAGTTAAAAAAATCAGATTTTTATAAAAACAGATAACTTTGCTAGATTCGCACCTGGAGTGTACTCTTGTAACAGTGTTTATGTATTGTGTTTTAGCCATATTTTTCTTTTTATTTATTTTCTTTTCTTTACAAATATGTTTGTAATCCATAAAAACCTCAAATTGGCCTTATAATGTAAATAAAATTGCAAATTGTACGGTTATGAAAAATCTGTGGAAATATAAGAATTGTAAATATGATCTCAAAAAATATAAAAGTTTTCCAAAATTTATTAAGAAATTTGATTGATCGCAGCGTGTTTTTGAGGATTTTGAAGCATATAGTTAGTACCTTGTTTTTTGTTCTTAACGGTAGGACTTTTTTTCAACCCTTAATGTATATACCATGTATCGCGTCCATTTTTTTAAAGCTACATGTAATCTTTAAAAGAAAAAAAACTACATTTTATTGAGTGTAAGAATGGTTTACTTATTGAGAAATTTCTGCGTTTATTTTGGTCATAGTAGATGGGAAAACCAAAGATATTCGTTACGTATTAAAATTATGTTTGACATTTCTGAGTCATTTGTTGACTAATATATTGGGACTATTGTTAATTTATAAATTATTAAAATAAATTTGTTTTTAATTCAATGTTACCTCAATTGACTTGACAATATAACGTAGCCATTTGCTATGAATTATTAATCAATATTACGTTCTTGTTAAGGATTCAAGTTTGTTAGCTTCCACAGTACAAAATGTGACAGTGTATCAATGTGATTATAAACAAAAATGTAACTTTATAAATTATGCAAATTATTTACTATTATAAAATTATTTATAATATATAATAGTATAATAATATGTTAAATAATTATGAATATATGATAAAGCAATTTCTTTGGGACTTAGTGTGTTGAGATGATTTTTAAATCCCCCCATGTATTTTATTAAATTTAGAGATTTATTGCAACAAGAGTATTATCATAGCTTTTAAGAATTAGTATTTGAAAAATTTATAGTCATGTAAGAAGAAAAAATAAAAAAATTCATTCACTTTATTTTTTATAATGGTGTAAACTCAAGTTGTGATGTGCAACTATGTAGATGTTTTTTTTGCTTTAATTATCATGTCAACAGTGTTAGTGTAATTTGTTACAGTACTTCCAGCAACTGAAATTTGATGTATAAGACTTTCTATAATGTCTAAAATAAAAATATAGCGTGTTTTTCTTGATTTGTTGCATTTTAAGAGTAGAACTTTTGAATTAGTTTGTTTTTTGTACTTCATCTATTTGTTGAGTGAAGTCGGCCATACTTTTTTTTTTCATGTTTTCGCGTTTTCTGCTTGCGAAAACTGTGTCTCAATGACATGTTTAACCACGAGATATTAAATTATTAATATTTAATCTATCCGCCTTGATTTTATCTATCGGGTGGCCATTAACAGAGATATCTGTAGTGTATGTTGCGGCATGATGCCTGCCCAGCTTCCGTTTTCCTTCGTTCATGCGTACTTGTTAGTGTTATAACACTAAGCCTATAGGCTTCGACAAACGAACGAATTTACCCATTCATGCAAACCGGTTTGTGTAATGTGATTCGACAAGACACGAGTAAGTTTGTGTCGAGTTAATCCGTTCACGCGAACTGGTTAGTGTAATGTGATTCGACAAGAAACGAATAAGTTTATGGCGAGTTAATCCGTTCACGCGAACTGGTTAGTGTAATGTGATTCGACAAGACACGAGTAAGTTTGTGACGAGTAAATCCATTCGGGTAGTCTTGTGAAATAATCTCCACATGTATGGCCGGCTTAATGATTCTTTATATTTTGTTAATATGTTAAAATTGTTATTATTGTTTAATGAAAACTTAATAATTGCTAACTAAAGAGTAAATGAAGGGAAACCAATTAAAGTGATGAATTTGCAAAGAAAAATACTTGGGAAACTTTTCGATTGGAAAACTTTTGTATTGATTAATTCCAATACTTGAGTGGATGAATTGAAATGTGAGTCAATTTTTGACAAAAAATACTTTTAAAATATATATTTTCAAAAACAAGGGTACATTTGACATGTAGACCATCTGAATAATCGAACTGTAATAAATCAGACGACAAGGAGAAGGCATTCACTGTTGTTACCCTGAGTCCTTGATGGCATATTCATAGTTCTGATTTTTGGACAAATTTGCTTTTGATAGTTCCAGTTAGTAGATCTCTTAAACAAATTCCAAATGTTTTTGAATAAACTTTTGATAGGACTCTGTTACGGTTGACACAATGGTGAAGTCCAGGATTGAAGCTGCAAAGATATACTTTTTTTTTTGGGCAGATCGTCCAAAAAAACCGAACTTGCCCAAAACGTTTGCCGGCCAGCTACCGGAATAATTAGGGCTCACTTTGTCCTATCCAGTTGTTTTCAATTCTAATAATTTTATCTCACAAATCCAAATGAATTATAAATTTTCATTTGTCAATTGTGTCATTCATTGAAAATTTAATATCCTATTGCATAACAATACTTTTCATGTTTTACTAAGAAACGCAGTTTACCCCCATTTCTCTTCCATGTTTGTTATGTACCCTTAACAATTAATGACAACAGAACATTAAAAGCTTTCAAAATTAAATATGTCATTGTTTTTCGCCCTCCTTTGAAAAAAAAAAACGTGCTCTCATATCTTTGCTACTTATATTTAAACGTCTATATGTCTGCGATTTGTGTCGATATAGTCGAAAGATAATAATATAAGTAATATAAAAAAACAAAGAACTTGTTCGACTTTTATATTGCCTAATTAATACCACAAAAGTACATAGATAAAGTGTACCGGTTTCGGATTTAAAAAATTGGGGATTGTTTGAACGACCGAACTCACTTCAAATTCTCACCCCCGTTAACGCCACTAAATTAATTTAGTATATTGTGTATTAAAAAAAAAAAAAAAAGTACTCATTTTATTTTTCCTTAATATTATATTTTTTTTATTTTATTATATTATTTACAACTCAAATGTTTTTAGATGTTCTGTTAAGACAGCACCTTTCCCCTCCCAGGGACTTTCCAGGGGTTGTGTGTCACAGTTTTTGTTAATCTCAGGTAACCTGATGATTATATAAATATGACAACCTTGCAAACTTAAATGTCACTTTTGGACTTTGTGCTGACGATACAGACCGAAACCGGTACACTTTATGTATGTATTTTTGTGGAATTAGACAATATAAAAGGTGAACCAGTTCTTTGTTTGCCAAAATTAGCTGACATTTTGTATAAAATGATTCATCTATTATTTTTTTCCCCCATACTCCAATGTAAATAGTTTTGATTGCTAAATTGATCTAATGTATAAGGTGGCCTTCTTGCTAAGTACTAATATTATTTACTTTTAAATTATTATTGTTTTTAAATAACATATAATTATTTTATTTTGACGTAAATCTAACTCTTTATAAAACCAGTTATTGTATTTAAAAAGGATGATCTTGTAGAAACAATTACGAAGCTGCTTCTAACAATGAACGTAACCATGTATATTAACAATTAATTAAATTTTATGTAGTTAGACAGTGTAGATATTTGGACCAAAGTTACATTTATCCACTATGTCCAATGGGCCTAAAATTATTGTTTAAAATTAATTAAACAATAAATTTCTGCCAAAATGATAATAATTTTTTTTTTAATGTTTCATTTTTGTCCATCCAATTAGGTAGATGTGAATTCTTTACATACATCTGTAAATAAGTAGATATGTCTCAAGTAGGATATATTTTAGATTTGTTATTTTTATTTATTTATTTTTAAACAATTTTTGATACAAAATATAATTTTTTTAAACCCATGTAAATAAGAAAAAAAATTGTAAATCTGGATATTTCTGTAAATACTTATTAAAATGAAATTAGCAAACTATTTTAACTATTTTGAAGATATTGGTGCCAAAGATGTTGATTTTTAACATAGTTATTTATGGAATATATCTATTTGTTTCTAATAAAAATTATTAAGACTAATATTTGTTTCAAATGAAGAGTAAACTAAAGTTTATTATTGTTAGAATTTAAAATTTAAAAAAATATATATATTTAAAAAATATATTCTATAATTGAAATATTCAAAAAATGTTTTCTATTGTAGAATTTAACTTTGTAACTCAAATTAGATATATACCAAAGTTTTTTTTGTCTTATGTATAATGTTACGACAAACAAAAATATAAATGAAATAAAACATAGGCCTAATGTTGATATTTATGAATTAATATACATACATATGTAAACAATTTGGATATATATATGTATTCTATAAATACTTACGTTGTATTGTATAAAATCGTAATGAATGTATTGAAATATATATAAAAAAAAGTTCAAATATCAAAACTGAGCATTTATTCATTTTTGGAAACAAAATTTACTACCTACACTTTCTTCAATAAATCCTTGATGTCTCCCATCTCTTGCTCATATAGGGTAAAAGGAAATGCGTTGAAAATTAGTTAAAACATTGAACCAAAAATATAAAATTAAGTACAGTAATTCAATATTTTAATTATTTGACATATTTACAATCGGTAAAAGAAACCATAAGTAAGTTTTATGAGGAATATAAAATAATAAAAAATATATGTATGTCTACAATATAATTGATAAAAAAAATATTAATAATGAATAAGAAATAAATTCAACTCGAGACCCCCAGAAACACCACCGCGATGAGGCCATCTTCATTCCTCCAACTTAGTGGAGGTAGAGAAGGCCACTGTAGCCTGGGTCATCTCCCGTATCACCTCGCTCTGCCAGCTTCTGACCAGCAGTGGTGACAGACCGAACCACATGGCAGCACTCATTAAATAGTAGGTAGGTATATAGTTTAATGCAACAAGTCTCTCGGCTTGCACCACCTCAATCTTCAGGGATTGAATTGGAAATGGGATGACAGAAATTGGGCAAAACGTTTTTTATGGAAGACAATTTTTGAAGGATGTTTAAATCAAGGAGACAACTTCAAAACCCAAATAAATTGATGGACTGAATCTATTACCACGTAATTGTATATGTGGTTTCAAAATGACAGTAGTCTACCTCTTAACCGGCGTTATCGTGACTGTGGTAACGTTCTTGAGGGAGTACATTTCTTAAGTTTCTCTCATTTTTTCCCCTACTTCCAGAGGTGTCTTCGTTGGATCTACGTAAATTCGTCTCATGGGAAAAAACGATCTTCCTTTTCATAAGGGCGATTTTATTTCGAAAATAATTAAAATCACAATTTCAAAATTACTATGTATCGGGTACAAAACATAAAAATCCGAGGCGCCAACTCTGCTTAGCTTCACTTTCAGAGTAAAAAAAAAAATAAATAAGAAGTAATTAGATGGGAGTACCGAGGCGACCTCCCCGCGGTGTCTCACATGCTTCAATAATATATAGATCGTCTTTATTTCAATATATGGATAAATTGTTGTTGGACATTTATATTATATTTATACTGAAATACATATCGGAAACTAAAAGAGGAAAAAAAAAAATGTATATACACTTTTTTCGAAATGATTTAGACGGATTCACCGGCAACCGTCTTCGTTCTGTACACATCAGAACTCAGATACCTCTCGAAGAAGTGTCGGAAGAAAATGAACCTAAAAGGGCTTATTTAACTAGGGACTTGAAAAAAAAACCATAATTTCGAAGAAAATGTTATCTTAAAAAAGCAGGTTGCGTTAAGGATACTGGACCAAGTAGGTGACTTCCACATGTTCAGGATAACATACAAGTATATATATACAGGGTGTATCGCAAGCAGATGACAATACTCGGGGGGGTAAATGCTCCACTCAAGTACGCTAAGAAACCGGGGTAATAAAAATCCGTTTCAACTTAGTGTAGAAATAAATGAGATTTTAAATTTTTTTACGATAACCACGTTTTTTTAGCAAAATGTCCGTAAATATCACTTTTTGGTTAAGGTAAAGTAAAATCTGACTACACTGTCGTAATCTACGATAAATTTCCTAAGAGGTGACATGTTTTTTGACATGAAAATCGAAAAGAATAAAATAGGAGGCTAACGTTTATTTCAAAATGAACATCTGTTTAAATTTTTTGGCAAAGTTTCAGTTTACCGTAATTTGTTTTCTCCATTTGCTAGGATGTTCCAAATTCACCAAAAGTTAGCAAAAATATGGCTCTTTAAAAATACCTAATGTTGTTCTCTTTATTGTCGACCATAGCCGGAATGAGACAGTAGAAAAGATGAAAAACATGGGTAAACCTAACATACACAAAACGAGACTTTTTATAAAATTAAGTAATTCATTATTTTAAAAAAATTGAAATTATTACATTAATCATTCAGAGATAAAAAATGTTTGTACTGTACATTGTTTTGGAAAAATTATAACAATTGCTGAAACAGACCTCCATCTTCTCACAATTGACTCCTCGTTAGAACGGATGTGGTGGCCCGTTGAATCTCAAGCCTGTTTGTTCCCATTTCCTCACAAATCTCTTGAATTTTCGCGATTAATTGGTCCCCATCATCAATAGATACGCTGTACATACGGGACTTAAGTGCCCACACAAAAAAATCTAATGGCGCCAGGTCAGGACTCCGAGCCAGTCATCTCACAGGTCCACCTTCCACAATCCACCTTCCACAACGCGCCGGGTGCTCGTGGACGAATCATTGTCAAACCGCTCTAAAATATCATCGACATCCCTTCGTGGTCGACCGACATAATTAGCAGGTTGTCTTGGAATCGAACCAGTTTCTCCCATAATCCGATAGGCATTTTCTATAGTTCGCCGATCCGGCCATCTTTGTCGATTTGGGAATAGATTACGGTAAATTTGTTCTGCTAGCAGACCGTTGCCTCCAGCAGCCCCGTAAGCATAAATCATGTCTATGTATTCCCGCGCTGTGTAAAAAACCGGCATGATTCTCTTAGACTAATGTCTCTCAACCGAATCTTTGCATAAAACTGTTTATTGGATCTAATAATGTTTACATTAGCTAATACGTCTAACGTTTGTTTTAAGTTTCAAAATCCATTGAACAGATTAGGATTATTTTTATTTTTTTTTTACTCTCTAATCGTCGACAGAAGCCAACATTAGGGAAAACAAATATAACTTTATTTATTCTGAGAAAATAATTAATTAATATTTCAGAGAATAATAGTAATTTGGTGAATTTAGAACATCCTAGCGAATGGAGATAACAAATTACGGTAAATTGAAAATTTGCCAAAACATGTTGTTATAATTTTTTCAACACAATGTACAGTACAAAACTTTTTTTATCTCTGAAAATAATTTCAAATTTTTTGAAATAATGAATTAGTTAATTTTATAAAAAGTCTCGCTTTGTGTATGTTAGGTTTACCCATGTTTTTCATCTTTTCTGCTGTCTCATTCCGGCTATGGTCGACAATAAAGAGACAACATTAGGTATTTTTAAAGAGCCATATTTTTGCTAACTTTTGGTGAATTTGGAACATCCTAGCAAATGGAGAAAACAAATTACGGTAAACTGAAACTTTGCCAAAAAATTTAAACAGGTGTTCATTTTGAAATAAACGTTAGCCTCCTATTTTATTCTTTTCGATTTTCATGTCGAAAAACATGTCACCTATTAGGAAATTTAACGTAGATTACGACAGTGTAGTCAGATTTCACTTTACCTTAACCAAAAAGTGATATTTACGGACATTTTGCTAAAAAAACGTGGTTATCGTAAAAAAATTTAAAATCTCATTTATTTCTACACTAAGTTGAAACGGATTTTTATTACGCCGGTTTCTTAGCGTACTTGAGTGGGGCATTCACCCCCCCGAGTATTGTCATCTGCTTGCGATACACCCTGTATATATATATATATATGGTTTAGAGGGAGAACAAAAAAGTATTTAGTTACAAATAATTCGAGCTGGGCAAGTACTCCAAGATATGCTTCACCTCATCGTGTAACTCCTTCAATGAACGTGGCAGTCAACCTGTTTTACTGTAAAGCTGAATGTATATGAAGCAGAAGCAGGCAGTTACACAGAACTATTTACATATCTATTCGTTCATGCATGTCTCAATAAAATTGTTTCTTATATTCTGAATATGTTCAATAATTAAGATGTTATTTAATTAAGAAGACCTATAATTTAAATGCGATGGTAGTATTCATGAAACCGGAAAATAATTCGTACATAATTGAAAATTATGAAAATATATTTAATATATTACATAAAAAAGAAGATTAACATTTGGTCCAATAAGTTATATATATATAATTTTGGTTGATAAAAATAAAATTAAAAAAATAAGTTTTGGTCTAAATCTCAGATGACTTCAGTCTATAGGCTAGTCAAGACTATACAAATGTCAAGGTATGCCAAATTCCATACGGTAAACTCCTCAACTGTTTGATACATTTTTAGTTTAGTTGTGTCTTAGAACTAGCTAGACCTTATTTAGAGAAATTATGTTCATAAAACCTCTTCTCAAATTTATTAAAATGTCATCTGAAGGGAGAACTTTTCTATCCTAGTTTTGAGAACATAAAAGAGGATAGATTTGCGCTAAAACTATAAGTTGTATTTATTCCATTAATGAACCAATGAATAAACTCCAAACATTGAAATGAAATTTAGTTATATGAGACAAATGTCGGTGAGTACCTGATAATGCACATTGACGTTTTTTTGCAGATCAGCTAAAATAATAGAGAAAAATGCAGTACTGTGACGTAAACATAACATGTGTATGGTAAGCGAAGCGTTATTAGGATTGATAATTACATAGATTTACAATCGGTGGGGAGTCTTCAAAAGAAGCACCTGTGTCATTATCTGGTTTATCATCGTGTCTATTATTTGCCAAAATAATACTTTGTATCTAAATAACAGTAATTTCCAAAAGAATTATTTCTTTTTTTTTTTTTTTACTTACTTGTAGTTAGTGTAAAGAAGTATGCAATCATGGTAGAGTTGGATTTCCAGATTTTCACATAATTTGTCAATTTACTCAAACCATATACTCCACACAATCACCAACAGTCGCATATCGAAGATGCACTATAAACTTCAAAATGTCCACTGATCCATACATATGTATGTACAATAAAAATACATAAAAGATTCGTGAGTTATTATGTACGGAATTATTATGTGCTCGTAAATACACATGGCTCATATAATTGATAATCTAATAATTGAATGTTAATTTTAGTTTAACAAATTTGATATTATTTTGCGAGCGCCGGATAAGGCAGCGTGCCGGTTAACAGAACGCCGGATAAGGCAGAGTCTAGTGTATTATCCTTCTTTAAGGAAGAAAGAAAAAAAAAAGTGGGCAATGTACTTACTTCCCCACCACGAATATTACGTTTTCGCTCTCCCTCCAAAACCAATCGACCGTTTAGGGTAAAAATCAATAGTTGACATCGGCACTTTTGAATCCCTATACAAATTTTTTTTAGAAATACATTCGTTAAATCGACAATAATTTATATTTATTTATTATTATATATATATATATATATATATATATATATATATATATTATTATATTTAATTTAATAAAGACAGCATCTATCATTTTTCAGCGAAATTAGCCATCAAAAACTCTAATAACAGCCCATGTAATGAATGTATGGCATTAATTTTTACCCTAACTGCGGATTTACTCCCTCTTCCCTGTTCCTTCGGCCTATATGACTGAAAATCCATAGCTGACGTCCTCACGAGGTTCTGGATATACATAAAAAATGTTTTGTCGATAAATTCATTCTATCAGGAGTTATCGTGTTCACACACACAGCAATTTTTACTTTCTCAGTTATACGAAGTACGGGGGGAGTTATGTAATCGGTCGTAAATTCGAATTTCATGTTTTACGCAATTTTGTGTGTCTGTCTGTGAACATGATAACTTCCGATAGAATGAATGTATCAACACGAAATTTCATATGTGTATCCAAAATCTTGCAAAGACGACACTTATTGATTTTCAGCCCACTCGGCTTTGGACATATGTACATACATCCTCGGCGCTACAGCTCCATTCGAGCCTTGGCCTCCTTCAGAGCCTTCCCCCAAAGATTCCTGTCCAACGCCAGTGTTCTCCAGTTTTGCAGCCGAAGGTTCCTAGCGTCCCCATCGACTGCGTTCATCCATCTCTTCCTCTGTTTCCCTCCGGGATCACTACCATCAGTTTTCGTGGGGTTTCAGCCTCCTGCATCCTTTGCACCTGCCCATCTAAGCCTCGCCAGTCTTATCACGTCTGTGATCTTGGGCTCTCCAAACTCCGCAGCGACCTCGGCATTATTTTTAATCCTGAACATGTCGTTCTCCTGAACCGGACCTAGAATCCTCCGCAGAACCTTTCTCTCGAATATCTCGAGGCTTCTCTCGTCTACTCTGGTCATCGTCCAGGTCTCTGCCCCATAAGTCAGGACAGGCCTGTGTGTCTGTTTGTGAACACGATAACTCCCGATAGAATGAATGTATCAACATGAAATTTCATATGTGTATCCAGAACCTTGTAAAGACGACACTTATTGATTTTCAGCCAAAGGGAGAATAGGGGTGGGGGGGCAACGATCAATCAGTTTTGGACGGAGAGCGAAAACTTAATATGGAATGTCTAACCGATTACATAACTTTCCCTATTCTTCGTAGTAGCTGGGGAAGTAAAAGTGGAGTCAAATCAAATGGTTGAAAGTTTTCATTATCTGGCGACCGTCGTTTTGTTAAGTGGGTGGCATTAGATTGTGATGAGCAGGTTGGACAAATGACAGGGGGAGACGAGGTCATCTCGTGGAAAATTGATGTTTATAGATTATATATAAATGTTATTGTTCAACTGAGAGAAGGGTTAGTACGGCCATGACGGTGGGAGCTCTCATTGTGCTAGGAGTGCTAATGGTGGTGGGGAACCTGGTGGACTCCGCACCCGTGGAAGACCAGTTCTACTGGAAGATCTTTGAGGAGATCGACCCAGACACCATCCTTGACAACGAACGTCTTCTCCGCTCCTACCTTAAGTGTTTCTACAGCGAAGGTTCCTGCAATATACACGCCAAACTAATCAAACGTAAGTCAAACTCCCACTTCTTACTCATCTATTACCCAGAACCAGACCAAATGGTATCTTGTTTTGAGCAGAGCTACACGGAACTTTCCCATAGGGGTATCAGCTTTGAATAGTTCTAGCAATGCTCCCAGTTACAATAAATACATTTTAGTCAGTTGCTAGTTGCTATACTTACGACTGTTATACCATGCATTTATCTTTACTTGATTAAAGACCTTCTGATGGGACCTTAAGGGATGGTCCCGAGCCTGTACGATGTCAGGTGCGAAGTCACCCTATACCTAAAGTGAATAAAAATTTATGGGTTTATTAGTTATTTACTAATTTATTTTATTTACACTATTGTTTATGGTTAATTTTTTATGTATTTATATTTTATATATTTTTCCTTTTTATTTCTTTTCTATATGATGACCTGAGGAAGGCACGTAAGAACGTCCTAAAAATACACTTTTGGAAGAATTATAAAAAAAATATTTATCATAATTAAAATTAAATACTGTATTTATTAATATTATTATTTTCATGCTAATTTATTTTATAATATTTAATTATTCATTTTATTTAATTTGTTTAGTATTATTGTTATTACCAAACACATGTTTGTCCGACTCAAAGATTTAATAAAGCATATACGAGATTATATACATATATATATATATATAATTTATAGCGTACCATGTCAGGTACTCGTTAAAGACCCGTAACTCGGATAAATAAAATTTAGGGTAGGCAAAGTTTAGGACTCCCATAGTAGAGTCAGGCTCATTCCACCAGAACGCTCTGGTAGTAGGTGATATGACCTTGTAGTTAAAGCCCGGGCATGAGTCACAATAACTATTTTCACTTTCTTATACCTATAGTATAAGGAAGTATCTTTAATAGATAAACAAAAGATTAATAGGATGATGAAAAAAAAAAAATAAAAGTATCTATATAAATAAAAGAGAATAAGTAAAAAAGAAAATCTATATAACTAAGAAAAAAAATAAAATTGATAATAAAAATTGACGAGACATAATACTATGATGGTTGATTATAAAAGAAAAGGAAGCATGCCCAGCCAGGGTTTAAAATAAAATTAAAGTAATTTGAAAAACTAGATAAATGAGATTGACGAATTAGAGAATACGGGGGAGAGATCAAAAGGGAGTAGTCTGTTTCACAAGACCTATATAAAATAAATGGGAGTTCTTTCGGTAAACACTAAATAGAAGTTTATTTACAATCCTAGAATAAATATACGTATATATTTTTTTTTTCATAGCGTAATGAACTATATACATTAGAAGTCCTTTAAAGAAAAAAAAAAAGAGTAAAATCGTCAGTGAATCGTCGACAAAGCATTTCCCCGAAGCGAAGTAATCAATTCACTTTCCGCTCCCCTCCAAAACCAATCGAAAGTTTGGGTTCACGAGGTTTTGACTTTAAATATGAAACTTCATGTCGATACATCCATTACATCGGCAGTTAATAGAGTTTTGTGTTAAGCCTCCCCCCCTCCCTTTGGCCGATTCGATTCAAAATATATATATACCTTCTTGAACATATTTTATTGACTCTAATTTCGTTTATTTCAGAAGCCTTACCTGATATTCTGAGGACAGTGTGTGGGGATTGCAACGAAAAACAGAAGGGAATTTACAAATATTCTACCAACAAATTCATCAATGGTCATCCACAGGATTGGGAGAGGATCCTGGACATCTACGACCCGAATCGTGATTATCTACCCGCCCTCCAGACATTTCTTAAGTCATAAACCAAACTGAGCATGTCAATGAAGAAAATCTTAGTAACGAATGGTCATGGAGAACATTCATGTGCAAATTTCAAAGGCATTATGAAATGTTTAAAAAAAAAGTAAAGGATTTTCAAATGAAAACATTTCAGTCTAAAGGAATATTTATTAAAATGCCATGAAAAATTAATTTGGAAATTGAGTTTCAGCTATTGAAGAATACGCACATATGTTGCATAACTCTTTGTACTCTTGAGAAAGTCTTTGAAATAAAATTGTTTAATTTTATAAATTAAAGAAGACAAAGCGGCATTGTGATGGAGATACGTTTTGTCAAACATACTACAGGAATAACGACACTGTAGGGTCCCGTTTAAGGTCATAAACGACAAACTTACTTAATACACATATATGAGTTTCCACTCCATATATGTCCGAAAAAATAAAAAAGTTCATCGTACATTTCCATCTTTAATTCCAATAATCAAAATCAATTTCTTGAAATATAAGTTAGTGAAAAAAATGCTCAACAGAGAGCTCTGAAAAGATTGGATTAATCACATATCACAAAGTCTTATTTTTTTCACTTTTTATATCTTACCATAAGGTTGTATTGTACATCATGAAAAAACCTTACGATATTTAATTGTTTTCTATTATAAATAAATATTATTCATTTAAAAAAGTCTCACTTATCATTAATCAACTCCTTTCATTCATTTATACTTCCTTCTCATCATTCATTTATCACTTCTCGAAAGTTGAAAAAACAAATAATTTTATCCAAGGAAAGCTCTATGGGGTCACTTCGTAATGAATCCCAGATCCTATTTAACATTTGTATGGATCGACTTATTTGACAATGTACGAGGTGTGTTCAAAAAGTAACTGGAATTTCGTAATTTCGCGGGTTGTATTAGTCCGATTCACGCGATTTTTTCGTTGTGTTGGTAAAAGTCTGAAAAGTATCTGTACATTGTAATCCAAACCGGAAGTGTAGTCTGCTGTCAAGGAGCTTACATGTGTTTTGGTACGATCGGCGATTATTTATTTGTTTACAAAATGGATCAGAGAATTTCCATTAAATGTTGCTATAAGAATAGAATAAAGTGCAGCAAAGTTTTAGAATTGTTAAATATGGCTGATTCAATCGTTCCAGTGGAGGCATTCTGGAACGCCAAGACCGAAAAAAGCACGGCAAGTCCGGTCAAATGTGAAGGTCATGCTCAGTGTGTTTTTCGATTTGAATAGTGCACCATGAGTTCTTGCCACAAGGTCAAACGATCAATAAGGAGTACTACCTACAAGTGCCGTTTGCGTGAAGCAATCCGAAAAAAACGCCCGAATTTGTGGCGAAACAATGAATGGCTTCTGAACCACGATAATGCACCTGCTCACACTTCAATGTTTGTTCGTGAATTTTTGGCCAAAAACACACTGTAATGATGTCCCAGCCTCCATATTCGCCAGACATGGGTCCGTATGACTTTTTTCTGTTCCCAACAATAAAGAGAACCTTAAATGGCCGTAGTTTCACAAGCATAGATGCGATTAAAAGCGCATCGCTGAGAGAGCTAAATGCTATCCCAAAGATCGAGTTCCAGAGAAGTGTTTCGGAGATTGGAAGAAGCGCTGGCATAAGTGTATAATATCGAATGTGGACTATTTTGAAGCGGATAACATTGATGTAGACAAATAAATAAAATTATTTTCAAAAACTAAAAATTCCCGTTATTTTTTAACACACCCTCTATAGTGGTTACTACAAAACTGAACCGCCTACTCTATTAATAGTCAGTAGCAGCCATTTTAAGAGTCGGACGAATGATTTTGGCGATTTCTCATATTTAATGTGGCAAATTATACGAAAGAGCTACATTCAGTACTTGAGTGGACAGTGTCCACTGAAGTGTCATTCATCCCATACGAGCTGGTGTCCCACAGGAGAGCATATTGGGTCCGCTTCTTTCATGTTGCAATCTCAGGAGGACCCCTTAGGAGGCGGTGATGCTGAGCATTTCATCAAAGTGCCTTAAGTCTGATCTGAATCGTAAATTTTTCATTTCCTATACGGTCTAACATTGACAGGAGCATTCGGCTGGTCAATATTTTTATTAGTCCGGGAGCCAAAGGCAAAATCGTTCAGGAACTAATTGAACAGTTTCATGTTTCTATAAACTTCTGTTTTATTCATCGAAGACATCATGAATGTGAACCCAAAGCCGCTGAAATGAAAAATAGCTGTTAAAATTAATTATTTTTTTTTTTTCAGTGTCCACTGGACACTACCCTGTCTGCCCTGCAAAAAGCGATCAGCCAGGGGCAGAGATGATAATGTTTCAGCTTATACAGCCCAATATGCCGGACGCGGTTCCATTTGCCAACTCAAACAACGTACTAACTACATTACAGAAACTAATTTTTGTGATATAATAGAAATTAAAGAGGCTTTTTAAGATAGTAGTACGCATCCAATACTATGTCTGGCGAAAATACCAAGTATTACCTGTAGATAAGTTACTAACTTCCGAAATAAATGTACAGGAAACCGCCAATGCCAAAGAACCGGTTCCAGGGTAAGGCACATAAGGATCTACCAAAAGTTAATTACGGAGCACAAAGAGAGGCTGCAATCAAATAAAAATACAGCCTACTTCAGAAGTGTCCAAGACCATAGAAACAATAAAAACATTTAAATTTGAATTAAAAATGTTTATGTTAGAGCAAAACCCTCTAGTCGGGAATGGCATTTTTTTCTCATTTTTCAAAAATAATATGATATTCACAATAAAAAAATCATGTTTCATATCCAAAAAGATTTGATATCTAGCTTTGATTTTTATTTTTTTTGGCAGAGTTCCTCCACAGATAGCCTCCTTCAAGTCCGTCGAATATAGGTTTTGTTTAATTTTTTATTACTTATGTGCTAATTTATATTATTTTTCTACTTTATTTATCTAAATCTTTATTATTTTGTTTTCTTTCTCTTTCCTATGTTTCGCACATTGAGACCTAATGAAGGAACGTAATATGTCCCGAAATATCGTCGTGAAACACACTTCTGAAAGAGTTTTAAAAATATTGATCTTAATTTCTTAATTAAATTAAACTGTATCTACTGTTTTTATCATCATTATTATTTTTGTACACATTTTCAAGTATTTATTTATTCACTTAATTTTACTTTTTAATAATATTGTTATTACGAATCACATGTATTCAGTCTCGTACATCATTCATACATCATATCACCCTCCTATATATAAGAACATAGTTACTTATTACTCGGGACTCATGCCCGAGCTTCCACTACAAGGTCATATCGCCTACAACCAGAGCTCTCTTTCAACACTAAGGCAACTTACTTTTATGATGTTCCGTCAGAAAGTACAACTTGATTATAAATATAAAATATATATTTATTTATAAGAAAAAAGTATATATACACTTCACATTCAAGAGAAAATTATGGTGGGTGATTATTCTGAAAAGTACCACCTATTACATTACAGGACATAATTGAAACAAGTTCAATCAGAGATGAAGAATGATTTATAATTAAAATCGCAGAAATTAAGTTCAGTGGGATAATTAGTGTAGAAAATTACTTCGAGAACTGTAGTTACTACTACAACTGCACGCTCATGAAAAATAAATTATACAGCAAACGTTTTCAAAATATCTGTAATAAATGTCAATAATTTTGGAAATTTATCAGGGTTTTTTTCATCTCTTCAGTATCTCCATATTGGGCTTCTATTAGCAGTTCTTTTTCCCTGAAACAGAAATTACAGATATAGAATAGATAGCCTTCAAGAATAAAAATATTAAAATATTTTGAATTGAGAAATAATAATAAAATATTATTATTTCTGAATAAAACTACAAACAGATATTTTTTTAAATAACTCAAAAAAGATTCTGATTGACAAAAGGAACAGTTGACCTAAAGAACACATGAAAAATGCTACTTTTTGAGAAGGTCCAAAAAAAATTGGAGAAGTGATGATGTAATAATATGTTATAAATGAATTAAGAGTCTCATTACACAAACGAAAAAGTAATATTTTATTCTATTTTTTGGGGGGAGGTGGGGAGGGCTATTTAAGAAAAAATATGTTTGTTCTTTTATTCAGAAACAATAATATTTTATTATTTCTTTTTTTATAGATACTAATGATGAGAGTGCTTCGCAAAACGTTTGTAATTGCTTTTTTTTTAAGAAGGCAAAAACTAAATGGGAAAAGTGATGCAATGATGATATTAGTAAAGGAAATAAAATAATTTACATTATTAGATCATAACAATTATATGACACTTACGGAGTTGCGATAATTTTCACATCAAGCGTTTCCGAGTTTTCCATCATGAGAGTAGCCTAAAAAAAATAATTACAATTTTAAAATTACCCAATTTTTCTACATCATTCACTGTTATGTTGGTTGAAAAACTATGCTGAAAAGAGAATAACGAAAAGAACTACTTCCCACCGGTACAGAAAAATAAAACTTTCTGAAAATGTCATCAAGTGTCGAGCTGAAAATATTCTTGAATGTTGGAAGAGCTTAGGTCGATGAAGCCTTGGCCGAACCACCTTTAATCAATAACAGTTGACACTGCGATCTGTTTCCCAACCCTTAACCTAATGTAGCCTCTCTCCTTCTCCAGGAACACCTCAATGAGATAAGAGAAACTAACCTAAGGGTCAAGTTAAAAGAAGGTCAAATCATACAAATATAACCAAACATCGCCAGCTGATAACTCGATAATTATTTTAATAAATAAATATTTATTTTCGTTAAAAATATTCGTCCTTGCACCCCGACACTTGGACTCCAAGTCTCTAGCTGTAATAGAGGCCGAGATCCCTACACAGGCTCTGATGAAACCTGAAGATCTTGGAAACGGCATATCCGATTTCCACCAAACATGGCTCAGAACCATATCGCAAATACCAGCTTTTGAAACAAAAAACCGCTTTGAAATCGGTTCAGCCGTCTTGGAGCTACGATGCCACAGACACACACACATAGACAAAGACTTCAAACTTACAACACCTCTTCTTTTGCGTCGGGGATTAAAAAAGTAGGTATATTATAAATCGTAGGATTTATAATTATCGAATTATCAGCTGGCAATGTTGTTTGGTTATATTTGTGTGTTGTGGCGAGGTTATGTCGTTATGTTGTTCCGTGTTTGTCCGCTGCTGCTATACAGTCGTTCGGGTACAGTGGCTAGTTATTCACACTTCGCCATCAAACCTGTCCTCCCGACAAAAACAAAAATGTTCTAATTCCTTCCTCCAAGCAGGTACGTTACACCTTGGGTTCTACTTAGACAGCAAACTAACATGGAACCCTAACATATAACTTAAGCGACAAGAATAAATAGAGTTTACGTACTACTATGAAGACTATTTGTACTAAAATCTAAACACCAAGCTAATATAATGGGATATTTCCAATTTTCGATTTTTGTATCTAAAAAGTATTGATAGTTTGTTGACAAAGTCTCGCATGACAGTGGCATGACATCAGAGCATGTCCATCAGCAGATAGCCCGAGACACACTGTTTGGTGGCACTAAAGTACACTTAGGTGAGATGAGAATACTTACATTCCTCTTTGCCGAGTCTTGGGTGACAGTCACACTGAGAGGTCCTTCCTCTACCTGGAGAGTCACATGTTTACTTTGGGGTACCAGCCCCTTTTCTAGTCGAACTTCTTCCTCGTTCAACTGAAAACACAAGAAAAAACGAAAAGCATGAAGATAATTTTAGAGAATTATGATTAAAGAAAAAGTTGTAGGTGATTCACAAGCAATGTAATTCCCCAGCACAAACTAATCAATCAAGTTTTCGCTCTCCCTCCAAAACCAATCGATAGTTTGGGCTAAAAATCAATAGATTGACTTACAAACGGACTTCTGAATTCTCATGCTGATATTTGTCTCGATACATTGATTGGCAGTTTTAGGGATTTTGTGGTAAGCCTCACCCCCTTCCCTTTGGCCGATTTGGCTGAAAATCAATAGGTATTTTTATGGGGTTCTATATAAAATTAAAATATATCTAAGGGGAATCATCGCGTGTTCACAGACAGAGGATTAATAATAATAAATTGTTTTAATTATTGGAATGATGGTGTCAGAAAACAGGAAACTCTAGTGAAATTCTATATCGAATTTGTGAACGTCAGTTTTTAATCAAAACAAGGTTGCGCGTTTGAGTGCGAATCATTTTTATAGGTAAATAGGTAACTGTGTGTGAGAAAAGGGTTGCAATTTGACTTAGGAAATCCCCGTGGCTTTACAGTCAAGAATTTGCTTGTTCTGAAATATTTACTTCCTTTTTTTTCAATAAGTGATAAAACCAGAATTAAAGCTACAGTTATCAAGTTCCAACAATTCTTTTATATTATATATTCAAAAATGTCTCGTATCTTTCAAACATTTATCTCTTCTTAACGAGACCAAGGATCGATATTAAAACTAATTATTATACTTTTTAATTTTGATCGATATTAATTTTTATTCATATTACATTATACTGACTGCAAATACTACACCACATTAAGAAACAAATACTACCGACTGACATGAAAACAATACTTCAAACACCCAAAGACGAATACGACGGACTCATCTAGTTCCTTAAAGACGCAAAACTCTACGAGGACATGTAGACACAATAGTCGTCGCTAATGACACTGAAGTCGATGCGACATTAAAGAAAAACTTAGAAGAAAAAGAACTGTAAATATGAATATATATATAAATTATATATAATAAATAAATATATTGTAAAAATACAATGTTATATCTAATCATGTTTTTTAGAGTTGTTTTATTGTTATTGATTTTATTATATATTTACCTATACATTCAACTCATATGTGACCAAATATATTACACAATAATTCAGTCGAAATATATTACACTTTCTTCGATGATCACAACATTAAAAGTACCATAAAAAGTCAAACGCAGTCGAAATATATATCAGACACTTTCTTATTCCATGAACGTAGAAATGCCCAAAAAAACTGACAACACAGATAAAGAAGTGTGTAGTTGTATGTGTGCACTGTGCGCGCAACAGTCCGGATACACACACACTTACGCATGAACATCAACGAGACTTACGCTCTGACACGTTTACACATCAAAAAATAAAATTATAAAAAAAATCACGTTATTCATTGAAGTATGCTCCAATGGCTCGTGAAGAAAATTTTTGGTTAACGTCCGAGCCCGATTTTCAAAACTAGGAGAGCACGTGTTTGCGAGCATATGGTTGAAAAGCCTTATCCAGGAGCTTCAAAATCGTTCAAGACAGACAGAGCTCGACCGAGACATTCAACTTGAGCTCAAGAAGCATTAGAAATAGTAAAAATATAAATGTATATCTTACTTTTATATTTACAGTAGAGGCGAGAAATGGGAGAGTTGTTGAGGAATCCAGTTTGTCAATGAGAGTGGCTACAAGGCCAGCCTGCTCGGCCGCACCAACAGCCAGCACTTCGTCAGGGGGGATCCCATTCAGGGTCTCACAGTCGAAGAAGGAGCTGACGTAGGAGCGGATCTTGGGCACCTTCAGACATCCTCCGCAAAGCACCACCTGCCAAAATAATCCAAACTGAGATAGAAATTGAAATAAAAGCAGCTTATTAATAATGCATTCTGTTGGAGATTATTAGCATGTAGAAAATTATGTATTATCCTATTTTACTTCCACAGCTAAACGAACTACAGAAGACGTTATGTAATCGGCCAGAAATTATGTTAATTTACATCAGAATTTCATGTCTTCCGACCCCCCTGATTCCAATTATGAAAATGTTTGGCTTTCTGTGTGTGCATCTGCGAACACGATAACTCCCGATAAAATGAATTTTTATATGTGTATTCGACACGATATTGGGGACCCAAAGAGAAGGGGGTGATTGGTCGGGAGGGGAGGGAGAGCTTAACACAAAAAACTCCAAAAAACTGTCATTATATTGAATGTATCGGCACAAAATTTCATATATAAATTAGAAACCCTACAAGGACGATCCCTAGGTCAACTAAAAAAAAAAAGGTCAACTCAAAAACGACGTAATGAATGTAACCAACGAAATTTAGTATGATTCAAGGATATTATAGTTAGTTATTATCACTCATACCCGGGCTTTAACAACGAGGTTATATCGCATACTATCAGAGCGCTCTTTCGCCACTCTGGTGGACATGAGCCCGACTCTACTGTGGGAGTCCTAAATTTTGCACATCGTAAATTTTTATTCACCTAGGGCAGGGGTCTTTAACGAGTACCTGACATCGTACAGGCTTGTGACCATTGCTTAACGTCCCATCCGAAGGACGGCATGCTTAAGTTTATTTTACTTTCCAGATAACCCACGATCTTGAGCCCAGAAGGCAAGCAAGCACAGCACTGAGCTACCAACGCCCTCGGGATATTATACATCATTATTATTTTATTTTATATAAAGAGCCTTCTTTTTTGACAATTGAGCTCTCTGAAAGAACGTAGTTTTCCTTCAATACATTCATACAGGTCTGGTGAGTTTGTTCTTCTCCATAGAGATCTCCCGAATACAGAAATCTTGGACAGAAACATTTCAGTTAGTCTATAAGTAACTCTCGACAATGCCTAAACACTAATTAGTTCAGTTAATACGTTAAGAAGATGTGGATATAATTAAATTTTGTTTTCATTATTCACTTCCAAAAACATCAAAATAACAAAGTCATAAAGTAAACTTAACAAACTAAAAGACAGCTATGAAGTTTCAAATCTAATATACCTTTGAGATATCAGATGATGACAACATTGCTGAGTCTAAAGCCTGACGAATGGGAGCGGTAAAGTCCTGGAGGAGTGGGGCAAGGAGGGAGTTGAAGCGAGCTAGAGACACAGACACATTGAAGTCGACACCCTCACAGACAGACTCAACGAACCGAGAGCAGGAGGGGCCTGTTGACAGGGTGTGGAGGATACCCTCGGCAGCCGTCCTCAGCTTCCACATCGACTTGCGGCTCTCCTTAGGTTGCAGGTAGTACTTCCTGAAAAGTAGAGACAACAACTTCAATAATTGATCTAATTATAATAAATGTTGAACAAAAGTATTGATGTGCCCAGATACATTTCTGGGATCTGTGTTGATATACTATGAAAAACTAATAAAATAAATAACAACAAAGAACTGGTTCACCTTTTATATTGTCTAATTCCACAAAAATACATACATAAAGTGTACCGGTTTCGGTCTGTATCGTGAGCACAAAGTCCAAAAGTGACATTTAAGTTTGCAAGGTTGTCATATTTATACAATCCTCATCGGACCACCGTTTTCCAATTCTTTCCTTTCGGACGTTGGCAGATAACCATATACGATATTTTCTATTCCGTAGTTTCAACTGGCCTAGTGGTATTATCTAAATCCTACAATCCATTTCCCGATACGTTGAATGAATGAACTCTAATGGGAACATACACTGATCATTTTTTTGACTTATTACATCCCCAGCTGTACGAAAAATAGGGGAAGTTATGTAATCAGTCAGAAATTCGATGTGGAGTTTTCACTGAACTTTCCCGTTTTTCGACCTCTGAGATGGCAAAAAAAAAAAAAAAAAAAAAAAATATATAACTCCCGATAGAGTGAATGCAATTTAATATGTGTATCCAGAATAACAACTATTGATTTTTAGCCAAATCAGCCAAGGGATGGAGAGTTAGGGATGGTTTTACACACAAACTCTAATAACTGCCGTTGTAATGAATGTAATGATACGATTTCAAATGTAAATTCAATATCCTATAAGGACACCCATCCATTTCCATCGGAATCGTCCGTTGTGAAGGGAGGATCATGGGGGCTCAACTCAAAAACTCCAAAACTGCCGATGTAATTAATGTATCGACTAATTAAGTGTGAATGCAGAAGGCTAGACCAAATATCTGTTGTCTGTGAACACGATAACTCCCAATAGAATGAATGTATCGACAGGAAATTAAATATGTGAATACAGAACACTCTTACGACGACATCTATTGTTTTTCAGTCAAATCAACCAAAGAGCAGGGTGGGACTAGAAGGAGGCTTAACATAAAAACTCTAATAACTGTCGATAGAATGAATATATCGATTCGAAATTATAAGTCAACTATTGATTGGTTTTGGAGGCAGAGCGACACCTGAATTAATTCACGCTGGAGAAGTACATTGGCGGTGATTTTTACTGGAAATCAACTTAAATAGTCAATAAATGATGGTATAGATTAAATAATGAACATACCTGGAGAACTCCTCAGCTAGATGCTCGGTGAGAAGTTTGATCAAGGCTTCACCTCCGAGATCCTTGCGAGCGGTACTTAATACTGAGAAAAGTCCACTTTCCACCCTGATCACTGACGCATCGCAACTGATCCCGCCTAGTCGGTACACCAGCACATTCCTGAAAACAATATCATATCAAAAAATTAACTTCACACTACTCAGCTCAAGCTCGCTAGTTGGAAACTGTTTTGACATCCCCAGTTATTCAAAGTTATGTAATCGGTTAAAAATTCGATGCGGAGTTTTCAACGGAATTTCATATTTTTCGACCTCTAGATTCCAAATATATGTTGTCTGTGAACACGATAACTCCCAGTAGAATAAATGTATCGACAGGAAATTTTATATGTGAATCCAGAACCCTCTAGCGACGACACCTATTGTTTTTCAGCCAAATCGATCAAAGAGAAGGGGGGGGGGGGGACTAGGGGGAGGCTTAACAGAAAAACTCTAAGAACTGTCGATAGAATGAATTATCGAATCGAAATTTTATATGTGTAACCAAAACCCCATAAGGACGACACTTATTAATTTTCAGCGGAATCGGCATAAGGGAAGGGGCGGATCAGAAGGGGGACTAAATTCAAATACCCAATAACTGCCGATGTAATGAATGTGTCGACATTCAAATTTAAAGTCAAAACCTGAAAACCCAATGAGGACAAAACCATTTAAATTTCAGCGATATCGACTGAAGGGAAGGGGGCTCAACTTGAAAACCCTAATAACTGCTGATGTAATGAATTTATCGAATCATAATTAATTTATTTAATTACTTTTCATTAAAGACCCCATTCTAATTAAAACTTGGTAAGAAAAAGTCTCTAAGAATAGGTGGGGAATGACCGAATGTTAGTTGTTTAGAACAAACTACAATTACATTCAACAATTCACTTGCATGTCTTGAGGAGGTTTCTCAAAGCCGACCCGATGAGCTAAAAGTGCAGCAGGATGTTCATTGATCACCTGAAGGACTTTCCAACCAGCTTTCTCCGCTAACTCTTCATACACTCTTCTACTCTCGTCGTCCCACTGGTAAGGAACACAAAGCACACATTGCAAATTTCTTTGTCCTGTTGCTCCTGCCCCAATATCTGAAAACAGATATGGTGTTATCTTACAAAACAAATAAACATGGGTAGGCAAAATTTAGTACTCCCACCGCATAATCTGGCGCGTGTCCAGCAAAGCGACGAAAGAGTGTTCTGGGACATCTCTCTCGAACTATCACATATGAAATTAAAGTACTAACTGTGTTTTTGAGAAGAAAATGTAAGGGTTGAATACAGAAACTGTTTAAATCCTAAAATTAAATTTTTCAGCAAAAAAAAAAAAAAAAAAAGTATACTATGTATATTTCTTTCTTCCATTTACACCCTCTTTATTCTAAGGCAAATATTTTCAAATTTCTTAGGTTTATGAGGAGCAGTTGTCTTCCCACATTCCATATAGAAGGGCATTCTCCCAGTAGCAACTATTTAGTTGTAGGAATTAACTGGTATTCTAATAAGAAAATTATTTTTGTTTTTAAATAAATAAATATAATATATTTATTTAAAAACAAAAATAATTATATATATATATATGTATATATATATATATATATATATAGAGAGAGAGAGAGAGAGAGAGAGAGAGAGCAATTCGGGTTCTCCTATTAATTATAATATTTTTTGGCTACAAAGTCACGTTCCCAATAAGCGAATGTTTTCCGCTATTTTCTTTCAATGAAAATTTTTTTATGCTATTGCAGTTTTTCCTATTATCAATAATTGACTCATAAATTGGCTAAACAGTTTTGTCACTTAAAAATATTGTAGACACAGATAATAAGCCTATTTTGTTAAAAAATACAATATTACTTTTTTGGCTTGATTATTATTTTTTTATATATTCGCTTTCAATTCATGTATATCTACAACGTAGGCCTAAAATGAGTTCTTCTAGTAATGTATGAGTTGTTTCCACCTTTAATGCATTCCGTGTGGCTGTTGTCGATAATGTAGGTCGCGAAAATGGACCTGCTTGTTGCCTTGGTTTCTTATTTCAGCCGTATGTTCTTTAATTGTCTTTAAAACGTCGGTCCGTTTGTCCAATATACAATTGGTTGCACTTCGCGCACTGTAGACTATATTCTCCATTATTTCAATGTATATATTCATTTAGTTTTCAATGATACGAAAAGCTTCAAATTTTATTAATATTTACATGTCACTGAAATCGTTAAATACTCATATATTATATTATTTCACGGATATCACATAGTTAGTTATTGTCTCACACCCGGGCTTATCGCCTTCAACCAGAGCGCTCTTTCGTCTCTCTGGTGGACATGAGCCCGACTCTACAGTGGAAGTCCTAAATTTTGCCTACCTAGAGTAGGAATCTTTAGTATATTTATTTTCGTTTTACCTATGTTATTAAGTAAATATTTCAGAACAAACAAATATCTAAATGTGGGCCACAGGGATTCCCTAGTTTAAATTACAACGCCTGCTTTACGTACCCAATGTTTATAAATCCTGACGATGTAATGCCGACTGGTATTTTTTGTGAAATTGACAATATTTCAAAAAATATGTGTTTTACTTATTTCCATATTTTTCTAGCACGTAACACCAAGATTAGGTACCTTTTTTCTGCAGTAAACCCTAAAGTTCTTTTCAGAAGTAAAAATAAATATAATAAAAAAAAACAGTAAAAATATAAATGGAATAACCGTTCTATTTATCTATGCGAACGTGCCAATCTACGAACTTGTGTGGTTAGCAGACACATCAGTGACCTAACTCAAGATACATTTTTACTGACAGGCAAAACCTAATAAATCCACTTACTGTATAATTTTTTGAAAATGAGTACAGCAATATGTGAGGGAGTAAACGTGATTGGTTTTTTATCCTCCTCAGAGATGGTGTAGCGCAGACCATCCTCCGTAGATATAGGAACAGTGCTTAATTTGATGTGACGTTCCAGTTCCTCCGAACTTAGGGTGTTGTCAAGTAGAGCCTTGTTGTTCGTTACAGTACAGGAGGCTTTGGAAAACGAGGTCGAGGTAGGTCCAACATCCTGTAACGAATCTCAAAAAATATTAGAATCAAGTATCTTTTCACATGTATGCCGTTTGTCAAGTCAATTATCATGCTAGAAAAAAATAAGAACATGTATAGATCTCTTTTCAACATAATTAAAAAAACAAATTATTACATATTATTATATAAAAAAAAAAAGAAAAGAAAATTTGTAAAATATACAAGAAAACGAGGGAGAGCGCTGGTAGCTCAGAGCAATTATGTATTTTTTTTTTTTATTTTAGTTGTATTTAATTTTTAGTGTATTATGACACTTTATCCGAAAGGATTTGGTAACGATCATTAAACTTTCTATCATCTTCAACAAAAATGTAATAATTTTTGTGTTCTTGTGAGAGATATATTATATGTGACGCTATCTCCCTCCAACCATTCAAAGAACATTTGAAAAGTTGTAATAGTTTGACCGAACAAGTAAAATAAATATAATAATAACTTTGATCAATTACCTTTTCATGGTGTGACAATGAAACGACAGCACGAGTGACACGATCACCTGCTTCATTTGCCAATATATCTACTTTGCCTTCCTTAGGATCAAAAAAATAACATTAATAATTATTAGAAAAACATATAATACTGCAGGAATTTGTATAGGAATCAAAACAATATAAAAAGGACAGAAAATGAAAGAGAGAGTAATTAAAAATAAATGTGTGAGTCCAATATCCTATTAATAAGCAAAAAAAAAAATTTTAATTTATTTATACCACTCATTCAGATTAACCTGTTCAAAAACAGTTTCATACTAGTTCGTCCTACAGAATTATAGCTCTCATGAATCTCATACAGAATAAACGAAAGATAGTGTATTTAGTAAATTTTAACTACAGTTGGCAAATCAAGAGAAGATAACGTGGGGCCAATGCAATAGAAACGATGGAAAAAAAGAAACCATTATAAGTCAGAGCAGAGAACAACATAATTGATAAAAACACAATACTTACTCTGTTGATAGCTATACTCGCTGTTGAATTACCTACATATATACCAAAGAGATTAGACATTTTTATTACATTTGGCTCCTAAACATTATAACAAAAAGATAACAGTACAACACATGCTAAAAAGCCGCCATTTAAGAATCAGCTGTAAAAGTCAGCTGCTGTCATGAGCAAAACGTTGGATACAAATACAGACTTTTTCAACAACGAAAAATATATTATCGTGATGCATTGGAATAAAGATGATGTCGTTAAGTTTTTTTTTTTTTTTTTTTTCAAATATTTCAGAATGAATATTAAAAAATCTAGAGATTATATAATTAATTATTCTTATTAAAGTTTCAAAGAAACCATGATATAACTTCTCAGGATTCACGTGTTATTAAGGAAGGTAATACCTTTATATTTTTGGGCTTCACTAGGTATTCTGTTCGAAATGTGGGTCGTCAATTCTACTATTTTTACCAGTGTATTGTTATTGAAAGAAAAGTGAATTTTTAGTGCTATCACCTACACTTTCATTCTTCTCCTAGACGTACTTTACCTTGTCTTCTGATGTTTTGGTTTCGAATTGTACCATGTTATAACATACTATTATAAACGTTTACTCATGAACTCTGGCAAGCAACCTGAAATTCCTATCCCAGCATCAATCGAGAGACTAGTACTGGCCCTGTTACATCCAGATGATGACATCCAAAGTTTCTTTGATGGAATGACAGTTTTGCCAGAGTTTGAAGAAGAAGCGAATTCAATTCGTCCTTGTATTTGGACTCGGGAAAAAGAGCCTGTAGTTATGTCAATGAAAAGTAACAAAATTTCTCTCAATAATACATTGGAGAATTTTTTCACTAGAGTTTCAAAAAAAAAGAAAACTACCGGGAAAAAAATGAGTGAAGGAAGTTCGAGTGAATCATCTGAAGAAATAGATTCGCATGTGCAAAATAAATCCATTGATTCTGATTTGCCTTCGAAAAAAGATAACGTGGAAAATCCGGAAGAAGCCTACTCCCAAGATATGTTTTCAGAAAATGTTCCTTCTCCCGAAGTTTCCACTTCGAGAAAGCAGGCATCGAATCTCAAAAAATCAGATCACAATTTGTCCGATGAAGAAATTATTCCCGGGAGTCAATGTTTTTCGGCACCTCCAAGGTTGAGCTTAAGCTTATCACGCAAAAAAAAATCTTCAAACCTAACCAGTGAGGAATCGTCTACTGGTGATTCCTTTAATAAAAGTGTTAGTCCAAAAAAACAATTTAGTCCTAAGAAAAAAGCGGACGAACATTCATCTAGTGATGATTCTGTGAATCAAACCGTCTTTAATATCCAAAATAATACAAGCCCTGAGAAATCAATCAACGAGATTGACAATCAAGATGATACAGAGGAGGAGAGTGCGGTTAATACTTACAAGTCATTTGACCAAAAAGTAGAATCTTCAAAAAGCCCAATAAGAACAGACGAAACAAACCAAGTTTCCCGTAACTTGCCCCGAAAAACTGAATCGTTACTCAGAAAGAGTAATATTTGGGAGAAGTCATCTCCTAGTAATAAATCTATTATCCCTGAAAAAGGAATAGATCATAATAATGGAAATTCCTTAGAACTAATAAGAGAACAGGTAATTTTAGTAAAGAAGATAAGGTAAACAATTATAATGTCTCCTATCGATAATATGATTATATCGCTAGAGACAATATCTCTTATTGATCATTTTAATTTTAATTTTTATTGGCATTATATACGAACAGATCCACCATCCAATTATTGTTTCATTCTATGGTTGTGTCCTGACACGACCTTGGAATGAAACAATAATTACTAGTGTTGAATATATAAACAGAATTGTTGTTTAGCGCTTTTGAATGCTGCTCAGTACGCCATTCATATAAGTTCATTAATAATTATTATTTCACAGGAGACCGTACATTTTTACTATGAGTTTAGGTTTTTAATCATTTATTTTTTGTCTTGAGTAAGGAGATTATTAATTCATATATATTTTATTATTACAGCATCACTTCTCTCATTTCTTTTTGGCCTTCTTGATAATTAGCAATTGCAAACGTTTCGAGAAGCACTCATCGTCAGTATAATACGTGTGTTCTTTAGATTTACTATTCCTTCTGTCAATTAGATTCTTCTTTTTTTTATAGTTTTGACTATGTATTTAAATATAGAAGTCGACTCAATAAATATGTTCTATAAAAGGAAGATTCTGATCGACAGAAGGAATAGTTAACATAAAGAAGAGATGAATTATAAATACTGATGATGGGAGTGCTTCCCGACACGTCTGTAATTGCTGTTTTTCGAGAAGGCAACAAATAAATGGGAGGAGTAATGCTGTAAATATATATTATAACCAAGAATCCTTACAGAATTTTACTTCGTAAATTGTAACATTGATTTTTACCACTTTCCGGCTCCTATGTTCCCCATCCACAATAATAATACCATAATTAAAAATACCAGTTTTAAATTTCATAATTATTAGTCTAAAGAACACATGTATTATAGACACTGATGATGGGAGTGCTTCCCGAAACGTTTGTAATTGCTATTTTTTGAGAAGGTAAAAAATAAATAGGAGTATATGCTGTAATAATATATTATATATGAATTAAGAATCTTATACAACCCAAAAAGTAATATATAGGTGGGGAGGGCTATTTAAAAAAAATATCAGTACTTTTATTTTACGTTTTGAATTGAGAAATATTTTACTATTAAAAGTTATTCTAATCTAACAGAAATTATGCTGTAATAATTATTTTCCAGATGGAAGATATTGAATTGCTTTCTGGTGACAGAAAATTTTACTTAGATGAAATTACTGAATATGATGAATTGTATGTCCTCAAATGTCCGCAGTTTGTAAGTATTGCTTATAATGTTATTTCATTAATGAATAAAAATGTGTTTAGGTTTCAGTTTCATGGACACAGGTTTCCTTGTCATCCTCAGGTGATGTCTGCAAGCATGATGATAGCGTTTTTCTATTACTGAAATCTCAGATCGGAACTCTAAATATTGTGCTTAGTCTGCTAATATTATTATTATTAAAAGTTAACGAAAAGGGAACCCTTAAAACTAGTCGGTTGTCTGTCACAGCCACAGACTCAAAACTTTCGGACATTTGATGTAGACTTTTGAAATGTTGACCAGAAATGGTTTTTAAGGGAATGAAATGAAAAACAAAAACGTTTTTTATATTACAGCGAAAGTCCAAGACAATCTTTTTATTGAAATAAATGTATTGTTGGTGTCAAATGAAAGCTGGCCACGTATCGATCCTAAACATGTATATTTTTCTTATTTTTACTTCATCGGGTTTTGTAAAAAACTGCCTAACTAAGATATATTTTGAAAAATTCAGTGGTATGTAAGAGATTACAAAATTTATTTGACAGCGTTATTTATTGTATATTCTGTTTTTTTTTTTTTTTTTTTTTTTTTTTTTTTTTTTTTTTTTTTGCATTCGAGGGGGAAATCCTGTGACGCACATCCAGGGAAGGTAGCCCTGGATAGTGTGGGACTCGAGACGATTCACCATCACCATACCCACTAAAACCCCCTCCTTGCCGATCCTGATTCCCTTCCGCGGAACTGACGGTCTGTCATTACTTGTATATTCTGTTAAATCATTTTCAAAATTTATATACCTGTCCCTAGGCCAGATAATGTGAAACTAATTATCCAAAAACTCTTAAAAAAACAATTATCTTGTCTATTTGTCTGAAATATCATGTATTTATCTTCTTCAGGTTGATCTGGGATCGTTACAAGGGGCCGAAATAGCTGTTGAAGGGGAGTCAATTCTCTGTCTAGAGAATGAAGGAAAATCTATTTCATACAATAGCTACTCTACAAGAAATTCTGGAAAGGTTAATTTAAATCTGATCGGATCTAAACAGGGCACAAATGATGTTAAGTTAGGTAAGTGATTCCCTTTTAGACTGTTACAATATAAAAGTCAGTATATGTCGTAAGTCCAAATCCAGATAAATATACATTTTTGGAAATTTACAAGGGTGCAAAGACTTCTCAAGCCACTAATTCCTTAAGCTCTTCGCTAATTTAGGGGTATTCGGGAATAATACAATCAGTTAAAAGTGAAAATTGATGTGTCGTTCTTATGGAATTTCTAATTCAAATATGAAATTACGTGTCGATACACTTATTACAACGGCGTTTTTTAGAGTTTTTGAGTTCTCTCCTCTAATCCTCCTCTACTTTGACGTTTCGTGCATTTACACGTTGATGTCTGTATGCACATGTTTTTGGAACTTCATGAGTCTCTAACTCAAGAATGATTCTAGAAATGAACTTGAAATTTGAAATGAATATGTCACATGTGCTATCTTACCTCATTTAAGATGTAATTCCGAGGACGTTAAGTTTTTTATATGAGAGATAAAAAAACATGAGCACGCCATTAAGCGATGGCCCCGAGCCTGTCATGTCAGGAGACCCGCTGTAGAGTTGGGCTCATGTCGACCAGTGACGAGAGCGCTTTGGTAATAAGCGGTATGACCTCGAAGCCGGAATAAGTTACAAAAACAAACTTGTAACTCATGCCCGGACTTTTACTACGAGGTCTTATCGGCTACAACCAGAGCGCTCCTTCGTCACTGGTGGACATGAGCCCAACTTTACAGTGGGAGTCCTTATTTTGCCTGCCAAGGTTTATTCATCTAGATTAAGAGTATTCGTACAGGCCCGGGCCTCGACCGGGTTTCGAGCCTGCGATCTTAATTTCAGTAGGTAATCATTTTTTTAAAGACAAATCCTTTTAGAGAGCTTTTAATGGTGAAATGACACATCTCGTAACACTGTTCGTAAACATCTAAGACATGCAGTGCAATTTTAAAAATATTTTTGCTTTTGCTCTGAATTTGTTATATGTAAATTTATATTGTGTGCAAAATTTTAGGTGTTTTCCCTTTGAAAGGATGTATCAATCTAATTGAACACGAGGAGTCATCTCAGACAGATGAGAACGAAGAGAAGTTGACAGTACCGTTGTCACCTGTAAACAGTATAAAACTTCCTCATGGCATCAAGTTTCGGCATTCTTCTGCTGGTACAGTATCCAATATAAAAATAAAGTTGTAGTTAATGTACTTCTCTGCTTGCTATGTGGATGAAAATAGACAATGGAAATGTATTTATTTAAATAATGTATTTGCTTATTTGAACGGCATATTATAAAAGGGTTGTAAATACGTTGAAGCGCTGAACTACTGATGCAAGAGTGTCTACAAGAAGAGTTAGTAAAAAGAGGTGAGGAGAAAAATAATAAGGAAGGTGGTTCGAAGGGTTAGAATGTTTGGTTATACAAGATGAGACAACAACATCTCTTGTTTCTGGAAACTGTAGTAATCATAATATTTACACATTATATTATAATGCCACAAGTTTTAAACTATGAATAGCAAGGAAAATTATGGTTGAACAATTTCTAACGACAAAAAGAAAGATGTGAGATCAACGTTGCAACCGTTCATCAGTCTTGACTATAAACTAAAATTTAATATAATACGACAGGCTTTTAATATCCTACAATAAGTTAGTTATTGTGACTCATGTCTGGGCTTTACTACATGGTCATATCGCCTACTACCAGAGCGGTCTTTTCGTCACTGGTGGACATGAGCACGACTTTACTATGAAAGTTCTAAATTTTTATTCAACTAAGGGGGGTGTCACAGTTTTTCGCTTTTTCCCGACCTCCTGAATCCAAAATTGAAAAATACAATTTCTGATAGTGTGTTTTTGTCTGTGAACATGATAATTGCCGATAGAATGAATGTATTGACACAAAATTTTATGGTTATCCAGAACCATCGAAGGACGACACCTATTGGTTTTCGGCCAAATCGATCAAAGGAAAAGGGGGATTGGGGGGGAGGATTAACACAAAAACCCTAATAACTGCTGTAGTAATCAATATATTGACACGAAATTTAATTTGTAAATTCAAAGTTCTATAAGAACGACACCTATTAGTTTTCAGTGGAAGGTGAGAGGGACTCAACTCAAGAACCCCGAACATATCCACTTAAGATTTTTTGTGTGCCTTCTTCAGGGTCTGTATTGACATATGTACATTATTAATGAGTTGATGTATGCTAGATATGAGTAAAAGATTGATGACATTAAAACTAATTGTGAATAAACCAACAAATAACATTTAAATTATTTACACCACAACAAACTTAAATATTATATCCAAACTAAGCAATTATAAACTAAATACAAACTTATGAACTTTTGAAAACAAAATAAAAAAATATGACATCTAAACGAAGATAACATCCTGAGAAAGAAAAAGAAATTTTAAAATAAATAAAATATTTAAACAAAACATACCAAAATAGGATGTCACAAAAATAAAGTAATCTCAAAAAACGACCACCATCCACGAATATAATTTACACTATTTAAAATAAAACAAAAATATATTATTATTATGGTTAAGGTTTGTAATTAAAGTTAATGAATTAATCGTGAAAAATGTATTCGTGGATGATGTACGTAGGTTTTTTTTTGAGATTTATTTATTTTATACGTGACATCCTCTTTTGGTGTATTTTGTTTAAATACTATATTTTATTTATTTTAGTTGCCTTTGTTCAGATATATTTGATTTTGTTTTTAAATTTTCACTTATGATATACGTTTGTAGTTAGTTTATAATTGTTTGTATGAGATATAATATTTTAGTTTATTTTGGTGTAAATAGTTTAAATATTATTTGTTGATTTAGTCACATTTAGTTTTAATGTCATATCTTTTACTCAAATCTAGCAAACATCAACTGATTAATAATGTTTATATGTAAGTTCATGCCCTGAAGAAGGCACCCTCAGTGCCAAAAGCTTGGCAGAAATTCTATAAGCTCGTTTTTATCGACCACAAGCCTGATCTCTCCTCCTTCCTATTACATCGTTGGTCAATCCGATCGAATATTGAATAATTGTTATCATTTATTTTTTCAGGAAACCTTGTTGACTCATTCTACGAAGGGGACAGTGATGATTTTATTAAGAAAAAAAAAACGAAGAAAATTCATGAAACATCAGGTATGTAAATCATTCACAATGGACCCGGTTTGTTGTTAGCTTAGGTCATGTATGGACAACCTTTGACATGTTGCGGGCCAAACTTTAGTGTGCAAATACGTTCGCGGGCCGCGTAGATGGTTCAAAATAAAGTAACGTCGGTCTTTAAAGTAGTGTTCATAATTTTTAGCGATAGATATCAGACATGAAATAATAAGACAATGTTATTATAATACATTTTATTAAAATAACAAAATGAAATGAAAAAAAACAGGTACAATATTATAATTAAATCGTGAAATTTGGAATTATTACAAACTACGAAAGTTAAGTAGCGACACCGAAATCAATGAGACACTTGAGCTTGAATTTGGGAAACTAATCCATTGATGTTTGGATTAATTCCACTGATACAAAGACGTAAAGAATTTTCCAAATTATCTTCAGTGAGCCTTGTACGATGTTTTGATTTATTAACTTTCATCATTGAAAAGAACTGTTCGCATTTATAAGTACTACCAAACGCACAAATCAATGTTCTTGCGAATTGATTGAACGCGATGACATGAATTTTTCCTCACTCGCCTTGCTCGCTCACTTGATTCCGCAGGAGCAAGCGACAAACCCCATCCTACTCGATCTTCCTAATTTGGAGTGAGTGTGAGTAAGTAGTGTAATATTTTTTTTTTTTAAATTGGGTTTTTCAAAATGTCTCGCGGGCCGGACCAAATCTTACAGCGGGCCGGTTGTTGCCCAGATATGGCTTAGGTCATTAAGCCTACTAACATTAATATCTTTAATAATAAATTAAATATCTTTAATGACTAAAGCTAACTTGTGGCTTTTGTTTTTTAATGTAAGTCACTTTAACAATTTCTTCCACGTTGCACTGCCAAGAATAAAATAAGAAATTGAATCAATAAATATAAAAATAAAGAGGGCACCAATAGCTTGCTTCCTGAGCTCAACATCGACTGAGAGGTGAAAAACCTTGAGTACGCCGTCCTTCGGAACATTTAGCGATGGTCCCGAACCTATACGATGTCGGTACTCGTTAAAATTTAGGTTAGGCAAAATTTAGGACTCCCAGAGTAGTGTCGGGCTCATGTTCACCGGTGTGACAAAAGAGCGCTCTGGTAGTAGGCGATACTATGTTAAAGCCCAAGCTTGAGGAGACAATAACTAACTATAAAAATAAAATTTCAGTAACCTGTCATTCTACTTTAATAATTATCTGAGGGGGCCTATATCCCCTGCGGTCAAAATATTTCATGCTATAATAAATAAAAACAAATAAATGTGTATCTCTCAGTTACAACTGTGGAAACGAATGGCACTTGTAAGTCGTTATGAAGGGTGTTGTTAGTGACGTAGAATGGTGCGTTAGTAATGTGTCGTAAGATGATGGGCTGCATGGCTTGAATCTGGTTCAAATTGGACTCCGCCGTAGATCCCCAGAGTTTCAAGCCGTATGTCCATATTGGCTTGAGAAGGGAATTGTAAATGGTGAATTTGTTAGTCAATGAGAGTGATGATCGTCGCCCAATAAATGATTTGAGTAGTCAGAAGCGTCTTTTTATTTCTGTTCGTTTTAGAATATACTAATATGAAAGTTGAACACAATTCTTTGTTTTTATTTATTTTATTAGCTTTCCACTGTATCGACGCAGATTGCAGAAATGTATTCGGGTAAGGATTAATTGATGGAAGTAAAGAAACAAATACAATTATTATCGTTGAGTCTTTGCAAAGTAAGTTGTATTTCTGTATTGTGTCAACTTTCTCTAGTAAGTTATTATGACTCATGCCCTGGCTTTAACTACGAGGTCATATCGCCTACTACCAGAGCGCTCTTTCGTCGCTCTGGTGGACATGAGCCTGACTGTTTGTCCTAAATTTTACTTACGTAGGTTTATTCATCTTGGGTAGGGGTCTTTAATGAGTATCTGACATCGCACAGGCTCCGGACCATTGCTTAACGTCCCATACGAAGGACGGCATGCTCAAAGTTTTATACTACCTCCCAGAAAAAACCTGCGGGCCGATGTTGAGCTCAGTAGGCTAGCATGCTACCTCTGAGCTACCGGCTCCCTTTCTTTCTTTACTCTTATTGTTCCAGAAGACAATGTAAGAATGGAAATCTGTTGGATTAAAACAGAACTACCCAATAAAATACGAAAAAGGAAGTTAAACGAACAAGGTGAATAGAGCACTTTTTTTTTTTCAAATATTTTTTAGTTATCAATTAGAGTTTTTTTTAACGATTTTAATGTGTCATTTCAAACTGGGTTCAACTGACAAATGACTAGATACTGTTATTAAAGACAGCTAAAAACCAATAGAACAAAAAACAATATCGATTGGATAAATATGTGATAAAATAAATAAATAAATACGTCATTAGCTCAGAGTTGCGTGCTTCCTTAGTGTGCTCAAGATCGTGGGTTCAAAACTCGGCCGAGGCCATTAGATTTTTTCTCCTCACAGATAAAAAATGCCGTTGTTCGGATGGGACGTTGAGCGATGGTCACGAGGCCTGTACGTTGTCAGGTCATGACCGTAGAGTCGGACTCATGTCCATCAGGGTGACGAAGGAGCCTCTGGTAGTTGGTGATATAACCTCGTAGAAAAACCCGGGCATGAGTCAGAATAACTAATAACTAACAATATCAAAATATAATAATATATTTATCACAGCATCACTTCTCCCTATTTATTTTTTGCTTTTTTAAAACTATCAATTAGAGACTTACATAATTTTATTTAATATTTTTCTGTCAATCAAAATCTTTTTTTTACAGTACATAGTACATATATAATATATATGTAATTATTTTATTCCTTGTTTTCATGCCATTTGTTTGGTTGATTTGATTTTGGTTATTTATTCGCAATCAGTTTCAGATGTGGATCCTTTATCTAACAGCTGTATGTCTGAACATATGGATACACCTATAAATAAGAAGAAACATAAACAGAAAAATGAAGGTATGTGAAATATTTAGTAATTTTGTAGGGTCTGTTTGTGTTTTACAAGATGACTGGGTTGTGAGGTCCGGTTTTAGCTATCGAAATAGACAACAGTTCCAACGAAAACTCTATAAACAAATACAAATAGAAACAAACAGTTAATAGGTGCGTCATTTTATTATTTGCTGGTCCTGACTTTAGTTCTTCCCTTATTGCTGATGCGAAACACCCCGCAGCCCAGTCTTGAATCTTTTCGCTACCTCCAACATGAAGTCACGAACGTCGGGAACACCCAGCTCTCTACATATCTGAGAATTTCTTACCATACAAGGCGCGTTTACGGCAATGCGGAGAACTTTGTTTTCGAATCTGATCAGTTTTTTAAAGTTGGTCTGGTTTGTGCCGAGCCAAGCAGGACATATGTATGTGATGAGTGGCCATATGAGTGCGATGTAGAGTGGTGTGGCAGATTCATGTCGGAGTGTAGTGTTCTTGTTTAGAAGTGGGTAGTGTGAGGAGAGTCTAGTGTAGGCATGTGTCAATGTGGACTTAATGCGTTGGCCTCGGGTGTTCGGTGTCTAGGAGCATCCTCACTGCCTCGTGTGTTGGTAAAAAATATAGAAGTTAGTTGTATTCTATTATTGTAAAGTCGTCGTTAAAATATTTTTAAAAAATATTTATTTTCACTCGAGAAAATCGTTGTGCTGTTAATTTCTGAATAGTTTTTATATTTTTTATTTATTGGACAATTTTCTTTTTTTTATCCATTTCACTCACTTTTTAAAATGTTTTATCAGTCTGCCTGATGAAGAGGTCAACCTCGAAAGCCGGCTAACATATTATAATAAAATCTGTGTGAGGTCAGATTACAGTTTTATTTTACAACCAGTGAAATTATTCCGTACATTGAGTTTTTTGGGCATAATAACTCCCGATAATAAACGGGGATCCAGAATAATGCATTTGCTCAAATGGATCTCCCTAAGTAAGATACCTTTTGATTTTCAGTCAAGTCCGTTAAAGAGATTAAGAAGGTTAGAGGGGCGTTAACACCAAAAGCATTCAACTGATTTGACATTTTATATGTACGAGTATATTTCGGAAGTACCTATAGATTTTCATAGCCGAACTGGAGAATTTAGAAAGAGAGAGCAAACATGTAGTTACTCATAAATAAATCGAGCTAGGATGCTTGCTTAATGAGCTCAAGATCGCCGGTTCGAAAACCGGCCGAGGCCCTTAGGTTTTTTATCTGGGAGGTGAACAAACTTTGAGCACGCCGTCCTTCGGATGGGACGTGCGATGGTCCCGAGCCTGTGCGATGTCATGTACTCGTTAAAGACCTCTACCTACGTGAATAAAAATTTAGATTCCCATAGTAGAGTCAGGCACATGTCCACCAGAGTGACGAAAAAGCGCTCTGATTGTAGGCGATGTAATAACTATTTATTTTTCCTTTCAGATATTCTGTCCCATTCATACGCTGATAAAACAAGTGAGCTTGACGATACTATCATTAAAACAGAAGAAAGCGAAATACCCAAAAAGAAACGTAAACACTTCAATATTGGTAAATTGATTAGATTTTTTTTTCTTTAATATGAAATATAATATTTGTCTAATTTGAAACTTTTATTTGAACAAACATTTCAATCAAATACATTCATACAGGTTCTTTATGACTTATATATATATATATATATAATTCATGAATGAGTACGAGATGTACTTAACTCTGGTATACATCGGTTGATATGAATGACCAATTTTTATTTTCATGTTGATTGACTTAAATTAAATGTTATCTTAATTTTATTTATTTTTTTTGGATAGATTCTTTTATGGAATCAGTTACCGGTGAAGAAAGCGTAACGACTTCAGACGATCTTATAGTTTCTAAGAAGAGAAATAAGAAAAAGAAACATCATGAAGGTAAATTGTCTTCATTATAGTTTTATTTAATTATTTATTACATTTCATTGTAATTTAGAAGTGTCGTATTTTATATGATACCTATATGGTACCTATACATAAATATTTTTGGGATGGGGAAGAGATCAGACTTGGTGTTGATAACAACAAAGTTGTAGAATTTCTGCCAAGCTTTCGGCACTGATTGTGCTTTCTTCAGTGCCTCATTCTATCACGATGCTGTTTATTCTTCCGTAAAATACGCAGATATAGAGACCTGCATCTCAATGCGTCATATCTACCGAATCCAAAGTTTACAAAACCACCCCATCTTCAAACATTACAAGACCTCAGATATCAGACATTTAGAAATAATATGACAGAGCGCAAGCTCATTAGCGGATTAGGATTTGGTAGATACGACGTCCGCATTGAGAAGCAGGTCTCTATATCTACTTATCCTGTCTTTTATGGATGAATAAATAGCATCCTGACAGAATGAAGCAATGAAGAAGGCCAATCAGTGTCGAAAGCTTGGCAGAAATTCTACAAGTTTGTTTTTATCGACCACAAGCCTCATCTCCTCCCCTTCCTACTAAATCGTTGGTCAATCCACCCCAATATTGATACATATTTTTATACAAATAGCGTCAATGTTTTGGCGTGTTCTCCGTCTCTACACAGAGCGCCACTAATTATATGGTGAATAATTAAGATGTGGAATTCATAAAATGATATCTGATGAATCAGCAGAGATCTGGTTATCTATCTAAGGTAAAGCCATTGTCTTGTGCCTGTGTCATGTTAAGTATTCGTTAAAGACCTCTATCCTAACGAAACCTGGGTAAGAAAAATTTTGAACCTCCGTCGAAAGAGCTTTTTGATAGTAGGCGATATGACTTCATAGTTCAGTCAGCCCCTCCAAAAAACTGCTCCCAATTTCTGAAATTTCATTTTAAGAGGTGTTCCTTACTAAAACGTATTTCCAAAATTTCCAAATTCCGACATCCTATCTCCTACAAGCGTTTTTGAAAAAATAATAATAATAATTTGTATACTAGTTATATCCTGTTTGAGAACTATAAGCAACTACTAATTTTTCTCGTTAGTTCGTTATTTGAATTTCAAAAATGTCTAGTATAAAAAGAAAAAAAGTCGTGTTTTATGTGATATATCTGTCTATACAAAATATAAAATATTTAGTAGCTCAAATTTTTTCATCTTAATAGACTAAATTTATAAATTTTTTTTTAAATAGTTTTTTTGAATGTTTAACAGATCCTCAAGTGGAATCAGTTATCCCCGCGGAATATGTAACTACTCCAGACGATATTCAACAAGAAGATCTTATCGTTTCAAAGAAGAAAAAGAAAAAGAAGAAACATAATAATGAAGGTAAATTTATTATTATTAATCTTTCTTATATTTATTCTTTATTGCATTTAATTATAATCTAGACATGTTCTATTTTATATGATATACACCTTTACATGAATATCTTTAAACATTTATCAGTGTATTACATATTTGAGTAATTTTTTTAATATTTTTTTGTTTCATAGATGTTCAGAATGAACAAGAAACGAGATTGTCATTTTTGGATAGTTCTGTTGATGCAGCACTAAATACGTTAATGAGTAAAAGGAAAAAAAAGAAGAGAAAACGTGGTAATTATATATTAATGGAGGTAGAGGAGGTGAGAAGAATATGTTAAGTGAAGTAGACGGAAGACATTCTGTCTTGCAGACATTTTTATCAATAGTAATTAAGGGGCTTTCTCACCGGAGCGACATGTGACACACACATACAGACGGGAATTTTTTATTTTCATTTTTGGTATCAGGAGGTAGGAAAACATGAACTTCCGATGAAAAATTAATACCAGTTCTGCAGACTTAGTATAATGTATCCCTTCTATGGTTTTAGAGAGAGAGCAAATGGGAGAGGTACATTGCCGGTGATCAGAGGGTCGGAAAACATGGATTTTCTTTGAAAGCTCAGAATCGAATTTTCGGAACCGATTTCACAACAAGGCATGGCTGGGGAAGAAATGAGTTTGCCGACCCTGAAGGACAGACAGATGAACAGAAGTCATTAAAGGAGTTCCCAAATAAAAACTCTAAATCAGATCCTTCGCCAGCAATATTATCAAAATTTCTTCTCCGTAGTGTTGGAATATTCTTTCAACGAAGTGTTGTACAACGCGGGACGTTGTTTCACTTCCTCAATTAATGAGGTATTAAATTCTTCCGAATCTGGCAACGACATTTCATCGAGGGAAGAATCTTCAACAACATCGGTACGAGAATACAACAGGTGACAAAAACAGCTGACGGGAGGTTATTCCCTACATTAGCGCCACGGATCACTGGGTAGGGAATAACCTGCAACACAATGAAACCTCGCCAAAAGAACGGGCTGATCGGCTCCATGCGACAAGTGTTGGACACGTGATTTGTGTTGGATACATTGTGTCTTCAGTGAAAGCTCCCATTGATTTCTCGGTTTCATTCTTGGGGACAAATGTGTTCAACACCTGTTGCGTCGTATGTCGCTCCGGTGTGAAAACCACCTAAGAGGACAATTCGACCCAAAAACTCATCTTTCGTAATGTTGCACTTCTTTAGATAAAAGTTATGTTATTCTTAGGCCGGCCGCACACTGTCGCAAACACGTTTGCGGGACCGAATGCGTTTTTTTAATCTATTTACTTATTAATTTTTGATTTAATGTTTTCAATTTTTTTCGACTATATTTTGTTGGAACATTTCAAGTTATATTTCATGGGACCGTCAGAAATTCTCTATTATCACAGTTCATTGGAATTTAAAAAAATAAACAAATTGTTTACTATATTACTAAACTGACTTTCGATCTACTTCGCTTCACATTCTCACCTCTGTTAACTCTACTAAGTTAATATAATTTATTGTGTATTTTCATTATGAAGATATGCGTTTTTTAACATTTTCTTTTTGTACTTTAATATTATGTCATATCGTCTTTATTTCTTATATATAATATAATATTTTTATAGTTATTGTGAATCATGCCCGGGCTTTAACTACTAGTTCGTATCGTCACTTCCAGAGCGCTATTTTGTCACTAGTGAACATGAGCCGACACTCCTAACCTTTTTATAATTTTTTAAAAATATTTGAGTTTAAGAGACATTTTTTTAAATATAATTTTCTAGGGGATGTTGAGAACATGGATGAATCCGTGTTGACAATTAAAGAAGAAAACTATTATATTGATGAAAACATGGAGCAGACAGCCATTGAAGAGGGTATGGGATAAATAGTTTGTCATAAACTTTGGATGTATAATTGAGGAAGTTTTTTTGTGTATTAAGGTTGGGAAGACGCAATCAACATGCGGCTCTCTAGTGCGGTTCGCGGCGGCTTATATCAACTTAAATTCTCAATGAAAACTGACATTATTGCAGAGATATTGTGAAATAATTCAAATGGACTTGAAAAATAAAATAAAACTTGTTTATTTAATATATTGTCTAATTTCACTAACTATATATACATGGGAGTACTTTCGGTATTTCTACCATCCTCAGCCAAAAGCATAAGAGATAAGACTAAGTTAATTTTCAGAATGTCAGCCTCTCGAGGAACCCATTACCCTCCCTACTGGTGTTCCCCATGACGTCAGACATTCCTAACTAAGCTAAATTGTCAAGCTGTGAGATATTTTATGACAAGGCGGTCCCCATATTTCAAATGTGTGACCCCTTCTAAGATCTAGGTATAAAGCATTAACAATGAACAGGCGAATAATATAACATTAACAAATCAAAAATAATTGGTTCCAGTTACAACTTAATTAAAATTATTATACTGTAAATTATATAAATATATCTATTGGCAAGATTCAGATAAATCATATATATATATATATATATATATATATATATATATATATATATATATATATATATTGGTAAATTCTATGTATATTTAAACGTACCTGTGCACATCGACTGGAGGGTCATATTATTGGTGACAGTAAAGGGGAATATTTTAGATTGGTTTGGTCGTTCATACAATTTCCATTTTTTAAAGTTCTGTTTATTTCTAATTGTTCTAATGAGTCGAGCAATGTGCTTTTTTCGCAGAAATGAAGGTTATTTATGCCTGTGTCTTTATCAAACGTATGTTTGTGTTGGTTGATGTGTTGTGCAAATGTTGATTTTGTTATGTTGTGTGTTGTGTCCATGTTAGTATCTATTTCTGATATATGTTCTTTGAGTCTTTGTTTGAATTGTCTCCCAGTTTGTCCTGTATAGACTAGGTTGCAAGAGTTGCAATTTAATTGATAAACCCCACTCTTTTCTTCTGTTTTTATTCGGTCTTTCGTATTGTTAAGGCGTTTGTAAAGTGTCCTATTTGTTCTGAAACTAACTTTGAAGTTTTCTCTTTTAAGAATATTGCCTATTTGTTCAGAAATTTTCCGGTAATAGGGTAAGCTTACCCATTTCTTTGTTTCTGTTGTGTTTATTATGTCTAGTTTGGAGATATCTTTTAAATTGATTTTGTTGGTTACTTTTTTTCTAATTTGCTTCACATTGCTCAACTCATTAGAACAATTAGAAATAAACAGAACTTTAAAAAATGGAAATTGTATGAACGGCCAAACCAATCTAAAATATTCCCCTTTACTGTCACCAATAATATGACCCTCCAGTCGATGTGCACAGGTACGTTTAAATATACATAGAATTTACCAATATATATATATATATATATATATATATATATATATATATATATGATTTATCTGAATCTTGCCAATAGATATATTTATATAATTTACAGTATAATAATTTTAATTAAGTTGTAACTGGAACCAATTATTTTTGATTTGTTAATGTTATATTATTCGCCTGTTCATTGTTAATGCTTTATACCTAGATCTTAGAAGGGGTCACACATTTGAAATATGGGGACCGCCTTGTCATAAAATATCTCACAGCTTGACAATTTAGCTTAGTTAGGAATGTCTGACGTCATGGGGAACACCAGTAGGGAGGGTAATGGGTTCCTCGAGAGGCTGACATTCTGAAAATTAACTTAGTCTTATCTCTTATGCTTTTGGCTGAGGATGGTAGAAATACCGAAAGTACTCCCATGTATATATAGTTAGTGAAATTAGACAATATATTAAATAAACAAGTTTTATTTTATTTTTCAAGTCAACTTAAATTCTATTATCCAGTATCTGCAACAATTCATTTTATGATTTTCGCACCGAATGAAAAAAAAAACAGGGTTTCTTTTACATATTTGAAATACCTCGAATCTGAATTATCCTATTGTTTCATGAAAATAAGTCACTTTTGGAATTTGATTACTATATCGTTTTAAACTGGAAGTTTTGTTTAATGGTAGAAATAGGGACACGTTCTGTCTGTATGAATACTGCAAACCACACTCCAATAAATAAATCAATCCATCTAATCATTCATACAGACCCCACACTATAATCATTCATACAGACCCCACACTATAATCATTCATACAGACCCCACACTATAATCATTCATACAGACCCCACACTATAATCATTCATACAGACCCCACACTATAATCATTCGTACAGACCCCACACTATAATCATTCATACAGACCCCACACTATAATCATTCATACAGACCCCACACTATAATCATTCATACAGACCCCACACTATAATCATTCATACAGACCCCACACTATAATCATTTATGATATTTTTTTATGTTGGTATAATGTTTTTATGAATGGAATATAATGTAATTTAAGCTACCCATTATAAGGTTTTGTACCTGTTTGTAGCATGAGCTAAATCAAGTCTGCTGTAAAATATAATTTAGTCATAGCCAGGAAAAAACAATTTTAATATTATATAATAAAGCTCAGAGATGCATTAAGATAAAATTTACCGAGGCCTTATAAGAAAAGTTGGTGAGTCATCGCCAATGTACTTCCCCAGAACGAATTGATCTATTAATTTTTCGCTCCTCTTCCAAAACCCAATCGACCGTTAGCGCTAATAATCCATAATTTACTTGATAGGGGCTTCTGAATCTTCATACTCAATTTTTTGTTGATGAATTCATTACATCGACAGTTATTAGGTTTTTTGAGTTGACCCCTAAGCCCCGCTCTTCCTTTTAGCCGATTTTGCTAAAAATTAACAAGTATCGTCCTAATGAGGTTTTGAATTCAAATATGAAATTTCATGTCGATACATCCATTACATTGGCTATTATTTTTTTTTTTTTTTTGTGTTAAGTCTCCCCTGTAAACCCCCCTTTCCTTTCGGCAGATTTGACTAAAATCAATATGTCATCCTTAAGGGGTTCTGAATACACATATATAATTTCGTGACTAATGCATTCATTCAATCGGGAGTTATCGTGTTCACAGATACACTTTTTTTTCCGTTTCTGCTGAACGGATTCTGCTGACGATATAACCCGAAACCGGTACACTTTATGTGTATATTTTTGTGGAATTAGACAATATAAAGTTGAACAGTTATTTTTTTTAATATTTAAGTTTAATTGACCTTTTTTTAAAAAATAATTTTCTAGATGATGTTGAGGACATGGAGGAATCCGTTTTGACAATTAAAGAAGAAAACTATTATAATGATGAAAACGTCGAGCAGACAGCCATTGAAGAGGGTATGGGATAAATAGTTTGTCATAAACTTTAGTTAGATGTATAATTGTGGAAGTTTATTCGTGTATTGAGTTAGGAAGACGTCAGTTTGCGGCCATCTAGTCGGTTCGCGGCGGTCTAATTTTAAACCCCGTATCTGTCTCGATTCAAATTATGGTTTTCGTTCCGACAATATGAATAATGCCAACTACACTCCAATAAATAGATCAATGAAATTGTGCAATATAATCATTCATACATACATCACACTATCATTCGTATTCATTTTTTTTTTTAAATTTTGTTAGAGTTGTAATCTTATTTTGTAATAATTATTTTATAACTGGCATATAATGTTATTTAAGCTATTCCATTATAAGGTTTTGTACCTGTAGATAGCATGGGCTAAATCAAGTATATTGTAATATATTATTTTTATAATTTAGTCATAGCCAGGGAAATCTAATGAAGTAAAAACTCAATTTTGAATTTCAGACCGATTACATAACTTCCCCTATATTTTGTATTGCTGGGGAAGTAAATACATAAAATAAAAAGTAAGAAAAAAAAACCTAGTGTTTATATACTTTTATTATATTCGTTCTCAATTTGATATGTCTAAGAGAATTAGATTGACAAATATTATTGTGTTTTTTTTGCTTTACTTTAACAAACAATTCGATTATTTCTCCTATTCGGGAACAAGCCTACAGCCCTGGATGATTGCGGGGCCACAATATTTTTTTCCCTTCCGTGCGCGGTGCTTTTGATACTATAGCCTTCTGTTCACTACTCATATATTACACTTCTTCGTGATCTATTAAAGAATTTATAGACGCATAAGTTGTCCATAAATTATTCTAAAATTCTATAGCGGCTAGGATATTTTTTAATTAGAACATAGTTTCTGTTAATTGTGTTTGCTTGAGTGATGACTAAGTGAATTATTTATTTTTCAGAAAGTGGAGTTACTAGAAAAAAAAAGAAAAAAAAAAGAAGCCATACTTCAGATTAATCAAGAATGACCTTATTTTTAGTATCATAATTTTCCAAATCTTTTGCTCCCATGATTATTCTTTATTATTTTTCTGCTATTTTGCGAAACTTACATAACATTTGTATGTATACATCCAAATATGTATTATAATGTATAATATAACACATTAAAAGATAAAAAATAAAGAAAACTTGTTTTTGAAAATATTGTTTATTTCCAAAATATATAAGGGAGTACTTTGGGTATTGCTACCATCTTCAGCCACAACTTAACAGATACTAAGTGAAAGTTCTCTTCTCCAGCCCCACGGGGTTTTTCCTTGCCCTTGCCTTTTAGTCTCAAATTGAAATTTAATAATAAAAGTTAAAATTGAAATAGTGTCAGTGCTGGTTAAAATACAAATATATATGTTACATAAAATAAATCAAATATGACAATAATAAATATATGAATAAAAATTAACAGTTTTGAGAAAACAAGTACGTATACACCGAGACTGCAGGATTATATTATTGGCGATAAAATGGTGTGAATATTCGAGATTGGTCTGATCGTTCATACAATTTTCTTTTTGTAGTGTTCTGTTTATATCCAGTTGTTCCAGTGGGTTGATTAATGTACCTTTGTCACAAAAATGTAGGTATTGTATGCTTGTATTTATATCGAAATGATGTTTGTTTTCGTTGATGTGTTGTCCTTCGAAAGTTGATTTACTGAGTTGTATGTTGTTACAGCGTTTAACCCTATATTCTTTTATTAAGATAACAATTTGAGACGAAATATTAATTTTAATGTTTTCCATGTTTGGCTGGAAAAGGACAGTTCGGAATGTAAACATGTTGAACTTCCACTTAGTATTTGTTAAGTCGTGGCTGAAGATAGTAGCAATGCCGAAATTACTCCCATATATTATATATTTTTTGTGAAATAGACAATATTTTAAAAAACATACGATTTTCTTTATTTTTCATCAAGTGTTTTCCAATATCTCAGCAGAAAATGTTAAGTAACATTAAAACATATTATAATACAATGCAATTGTTGTAACTGAGAAATGAATTGGAATATTTTGCACATGCATGGATAATATAACTTTATTTTTTTTTATATATATATTTTTTTTTAGAGGGCGCCGGTAGCTCTGTGGTATGCGTGTTTGCTTACTGAGCTCAAGATCGCGGGTTCGAACCCGGCTGAGGCTCTTAGTTTATTTTATCTGGGAGTTGAAATAAACTTAAGCATGCCGTTCTTCGGATGGGACGTTAAGCGATGGTCCTGAGCCTGTACGATGTCAGGTACTCGGTTAAGACCACTAGCCTAAGTGAATAAAAATTTAGGGTAGGCAAAATTTAGGACTCCCGTAGTAGAGTCGGGCTGATGTCTATCAGAGTGACAAAAGAGCGCTCTGGTAGTAGGCGATATGAACTTGTACTTAAAGCCCGGGAATGAGTCATAATAACTAACTATATTAATTTTTTCATGTCAGTGTACATATTTTATTTGAATAAACTAGTGTGTTTTTATTTAAAATTATAGTTCCTCTCATATTATTTATACATATGTTTCCAATCCTTTCCACATGAGTGATAAGAAGTATCTTGACATGAAAGTTTTGAAGTATTACCTGTTTGTAATTTTATTAAATCAATTGAAGAGAAAACTGCCGTTGCTTCAGTCAATTTTGTTGGTAAGCAATTTTAGAGGGCTGGACCAGTCCAGCGCAACTTGAGAGTTCAGTAGGATGTTAAGCGAAGGTCCCGTTCCTGTGCGATGTCAGGTAATCGTTAAAGCTAGCCTATCCTAGATAACTAAACCTGGGTGGGCAAAATATCGGATTCCCCCAGTTCGTAGAGTCGGAATTAAAGGCCGGGCATGAGTCACAAAATCAATTAAGACTTTAAACCGCATTTTAATGTTAGGTATTCACAATTTTGTTCTTATATTGACAATGCTTTTTCATTAAAAGTAATTCAACTTTTTCCTGTAAGGGAACATTCATTTGGCCAATGTAACCTAAACTTTGGATTTACGAAATTAAAACTTAAAAAAATGGAAGAAGTAGGGACAATGCAATGTTACCTGGAGGCTATTTATTAAGACCTGCAGAGCAAATCCGTCCCCTTTTGAGCTAGTAAACGACCTTTCAATAATGCATTTATGACTGGGGAAAAGCTCTCAGTCCATTCTTTGAAAAACTTCCGACTTCGAAATGAATTAAATTTTAAATTCAAAAATACTGCCAAATTTTATATAAAAGTACAGGAGACACATTCCAAGGATACTGCGGAGCGTTTCAACCGTTCAAATTTATGAAATCCAAGCCTGTTGAGCTTATTTTGGAGAAGACTCAACCTGTGCCTTTAAAATTCGGAAAGGAAGGAGAAGGAAAGATGAAGGATATTAGAGAGTTATACTCTTTCCTAAACTGAGAGTACCGAGTTTTTCGAATCGATCTTTAGGACCGCAACAGAATAATCTGAAAGTCAACAAGATGACGTTTTGGATGAGTACGGAAAGAACATGGATATAAATCATGAACTATGGTATCGATCAAATGTGTTTTTTTCCTTTTTAATTAAATTTTATTTTTTACGTTATTACTTATGCTTTTAATTATATAAACTTTTTAACTGTAGTTGATGGGGGCCATGGTGGTCGTGCGGGCTAGAGGGTAGGGCTTTGGTCGCATTGTCTCACCTTGGTTTGCGGGTTCGAATCCCGTCCGGGAGTGAGTTTTATTTCGTTGATAGAACTCCTCCCGTGGCCATGGATGTCGTAAATAATTATATAACACAGTGACATAGCTAATATGCATCGAACATAAGGCCAAAAAAATTACAGTTGATATTAAGTTTATTTACATATGTTTTTTTTTTTTTTTTTTTTTTTTTAACCGAGGGCTGATTTGTGTCACCGCGGCCAGAGTAGGCCTATTGTGTGCCCTGTGTGTGTTGGTCCCTACAGCAGCCCTGTATCTTTGATATAGTCCAGGATTTTTCTGCAGGTTCCTTCCATTACCTGCTTCGGTTCTGTTATGGCAGACCCGAAGCTGTGGAAACTGCTTTCTAGTGCCCCGCACTGGCTTAGAATATGAACCGGAGTCTCATTTTCCTCGCCACATTTCCTGCACAGAGGGCTTCTAGCGATGCCCATATTGTATAGGTGTTTGTTCATATGACAGTGTCCTGTAATCAGCCCTGTCATAGCTCTTAGATCCATTCTGCTCATATTCAGGAGTTCTCGGCTCCTTTTCTCTGAGGGTTCCGCTATAAAGAGTTTTGAATGTCTTTGCTTCGGGACCCCTCTCCAGAACTGGATGTGATTCCTGGTCAGCCAACCATTTATTGCCGCCCTTGCGGTGCTCTTAGAGATCCCGCAGAAAGGTTCCGGTCCTATAGGTTTTCTGTCAGCTCCTGACCGGGCCAGTTGATCAGCCCTTTCGTTGCCCTCAAATCCCCGGTGCCCTGGCACCCATCTCAATTCCACTCTATTCTGGTCCGTCAGGGACTCCAGTGCTTGAAGGCATTCTAGGACGATTTTGGAATCTATGATGACAGCTCGCAACGCTTGCAGTGCTGCTTGGCTGTCAGACAATATCAAGATTCGCCCTCCCCTGATGTTCCGTCTCTTAATGAGCCAGGCACACCCGAGGATGGCATATACTTCAGCTTGGAACACAGTAGGATACACACCTAGGGACATACTAGTATCTCCCTTGACTGTCCTCCCTTGTATTCCAGCTCCAACTCCTCTCTCGGTTTTTGAGCCGTCTGTGAACCAGACCAGCTTATCCCGATCTTGCGTCTCGAGTTCCAGACAGTAGTTACTTCTGTCTGGTATTGATACTTTAATTTTCCTATTAACGTTGAAAACTGGTATCATTTTGTCTGAGCTCATGTTTAGTACAGGGTCCTCCAAAATGTCCCAGAAGATTACTGAATGCCCGGCTCTCGGTGTGTTGTCCGGTATTAGGTTATTTGTTTTCAGCCTATAGGCTCCCCTTCTTGCCTCCGCTTTCACCATCAAGAACAGTGGGGGGAGGTTTAGAAGGGTTTCCATGGCTGCTGTTGGGGTGGTGCTCATGGCCCCAGTGATTCCCAAGCAGGCAAGTCTTTGGACTTTTTCCAGTTGTTTCCTCCTTTGTCCCGTATCGGCTTTCTGCCACCAGACTAAGGAGTTGTACGTTATTATGGGTCTCACTACCGTTGTGTACATCCAGTGTACCATTTTGGGATTGAGGCCCCATGTTTTGCCAAAGGAGCGCCTGCAGGCCCATAGAGCCCTGGTCGCTTTCTTTGTTATTTTCTCTACGTGTGGAGTCCAGGTCAACTTGGTATCTAGTAAAGTTCCCAAGTATTTGGCCTCCCTCGATAGAGGTATACCATGCCCTTGGAGGAAGGGATACATATGAGTTAGCCTTTCTTGTTTTGAGAGAGAAAAGTATGTTTCTACCGCGTGAAAATAGGCTATAACTGAGGCCATAGCTTTTCTAGGTTATAACTGAGAAAAAAAAAAAAAATCTTATAAGCCCTTATTGAAGAGAAGTGGTTAACACCTCATGTTTCGTTCTCTACAAAAAGGGCCCACTACACACCTTAATATTTAATTTGGAAGACTAAATAAGTTATATCCTATTTCATGTATCATTCACGAAGAATCGAAAGTTATAAAAAGTTAAAAGTTCATTTTTACTTGAATTATATGAAAAGCGAGTTCCCTGTGTTCACCGATTTCGCATATATTCCCTTCTTGCACCCACTTCCTCAATTAACAGGAGTTTTTATAATCTATATACATTATATATTTTTCATTTTAAAATTCTTCTATTTTTTCTTTTTTTGATCTATTTTTCATACTAACAAATTTAATCTTCCTTTTTATAATAAAAATATTTTTGTACCAAAAGTGGAAAAGAAAAAGCGAAATAAAAGCTTTACTGGACAGATATTCATGTATACATTTTATTATGGGTGTCCTCAAGACGGGTAACGATATATTCTTCGGTCCTTGCGGAATTGGCTGTGACCAGATAAATGACGAGAGGGCCAATGAAAAAGCACATTCCGGTCGCCTCATCACAACCGGCAAGAGGTCATCCCCGACATTTTGTAGGCTCAACGGATTTAGTAAATTTAGGAAAGTCAGCTCCCCTGAACTGAATTGATGTGAGGTACATTTAGAGGTTTATTTGTAATGCATCAAAGGACCGTACATCAATGACGTAACTCAATTTTCGAAAAAAAAATTAACTAAAATACGAGTGAAATAATATAAGCTTATAGTTTTTATAAGTTACGTAACATTTTCCAAACCCCCAACCCGGGTTATTTAGTATTTAGACAGCCTCAACATCCAAGTATTTGTAATGAAGTGAAAATGTTGGGAAAGAGTGGTTCTTGGCAACTGGAAGGAACGACTTTAAAATTTTTAAATATTTCATTCAAAATTAGAAAAAAATAAAAGTAATGAAAAACAATTTATAGTGAGACCTGGATATAAGGAGAATGTTAGGTTACAATTTTGTTATATCAGGCTAACATAACCTGTACATCTGAGTTTTGTAACTAAACATTAGTGAATAGGTCATTTTAAGCTTTTTTCTTTTATTAAAATATGATTTAAAGTTTAGAAATACTACTAATTGGCATTAATTGTTATTATGGATTTAGGGAAGGTAAAAAATAATGAAAAATTGTATCTGTGCAAGTGGTATTTTAAAGGTAAACTAATAATAAATAATACTTTATTATCAGAAAAATATATGCCTGGTACATAGTAAACTGTCGTACAATACACTTTCAGTAGAGCGAATCATGTCTTATAACATGAAATATTTATGTTTCAAGTTAAATAGGATTGTGTTTATGTCACTGTGTATATTAATTTCATGAAATGATTGCCAGGGTATCGTCAAGTTATGCGAACATTGACGTTGGGTTTTTCCTCCTATAAAAATGTTCATATTTTATTTTCAAAATAGATTAGCAAATTGTCATTGTACTAATGCTTTCCTTTCGTTTTCAGTTGGGTTTCTCTGTCTTCCAGTTGTATGGCTTGTAAATGCAATTTGGTTCTTCAATGAAGCCTTTAATAAGCCAGAATATGAGGAACAAAAATCAATTAAAAAATGTATGTTTTCTTTCTGTATACATCTAGTTTATTGACATGTCAGTTTATAACTTTTTCCTTTGCCATTTTGCACAATGATAACTCTTGAATTATATATATTTGAAGTCAAATTTTGAACTTTTTTAGGGACCTATACTCTTAAAATCCATTCATTTTCTTTTGTTACTCTATTGTCTCATCTTCCCAGTTGACCTCTGATTTTCTTTATAATTTAGATATATCACATTATTATTCTTATTTTGTTTTCTCGTTTATTTCCGTTTTTCTTTTATTTATTTTTTCATTAGTTTATTTTCATTGTTTTTGTCCATTAACATTTATATTTCTTTAATTAATTCTTAGCTGCATTTTTTCTTTTTTCTTTCTCAATTGGTTCATACGTGTATTGTTTTGTTTATCTTCTTTTGTAATTATTCTTAGAGGACGTATGACCCAGCATAAAAATAATTTTTCATTTAATTTAATGCATTAGGTTCTGTTCACTTTTATTAATTTATTTTGTTTATTTAGATACATGTATTTTCGTATATTTCTTCATATTTAAGCTGTTCACTTTAATTTTTTATTTATCTTTGTTTATTGTGGTCTAGTTTATCCACTGAAATACTATTTTATGTATTTTTTCTGATACTTTATTTGATTGTTTCTTTTCTTTTTGACTCTATGTATTTATTGTTAGGGGACCTCGGTCCCATAACATTTATTTTCATTTAACTTCATTTTAATATGATATTTTGTGATTTCAGATGTGATAATGTCTGGAGTGGGAGCTGCGGTGTGGGCTGTTATTATTGGAACCTGGGTTTATATTTTCCAAACTAACCGAGTCGCCTGGGGAGCTTTTGGTGATTCTCTTTCTTTCGTTAGTCCTTTTGGAGAGCCTTAATTGTATACTTTTTATAAAATGTAACATATATATAATTATTATTATTTTTTTTTAATATAACGAGAAAATTGATAATATATTGGAGTGCTACTGTTGCCACTTTGCTTCAAGACCACCCCAACGGAGATGTAAAAAAGTAATACTTTTATAATTTAATTTTTATTTATTTTATAATTTCAATTTTTGTATTTTCTTAATTAAATTATATTATTAATTTGCATTGTGTGTGTTTTATATTTAGTTTAGTATAGATTATGAGTATACATATGAAGTTGAGATGCCAAGAGGTAAATGTACACTGTGCCATCTATGAAGAGGAAATTATTGTCGAAATAACCTGATTGTGTTCGTGCCGTCTAGTTTAATGTCAGAAAGCACTTTTAATGCTCTACCTATTGATACAAACAGTTGAAGGTTTTAAAATTCAAAGAATTCAAGTGCTCTTACACTCATCTGTCTAATTGAAGAAAAGATTTTCACAAATTGTGTAAATTTCTGAATATTTGACTTATTTTTTGGCATCTCAATTCTTCATATGTATTTTTTCCCCTTGTCTGATGATGTCTCAAAGCGTTATACTTTCAATACATTCCGTGAATGGACAAAATACAATATACACTTCTCCAGAGGTTGGCAAACTGTTTGCATATTGTGGGCAGTATTAATAAGTCTTAGATTTCCACTTGTCGTATGACTTGGATTTTCAAATGAGATTTGCATATTGGAAAAATACTTAACATAAATAAAAACTTAATAAGAAACCCTAAAAATATGATGCGAGTCGTTTTTAGTCTATTGATTTGGATATATCAACATATGTTTTGTTCTAGATGAACATCTTTGTGGCCTTAACAAAACAAATATATATATATATACTTTTTTTTCTCCTCTTGGCTATATATGTATAATTAGTACTCTCATAGTTGTGTAGACCTTTGTTCAATTGATTTTTTGGTAACATTTATACAATCGGCTTGTTAACTAAAATAAATTACATGAATTACTTAAATTAGTTTATGTATTTAGTATTATAATATTTATATTGACTAACTTATATCATGTACACCCTGTATGTTCACATATTTAAAATTAATATCACGTAGAATTTTGTGTTTGTTGTGACTCACGCTCATGTCGTCTACTATCAGAGCGCTCTTTCGTCGCCCTTGTGAAAAGAGCCCAAGTCCTAAATTTTGCCGGTTAACGTCCCATCTAAAGGACATCATGCTCAACGTTTTTTTCACCGTTCATGCAAAAATCTAAGGGCCCCGTCCGGGTTTAGAGCTCAGTATCTGTTAACCCTCTTCTGTTAAATATGAATATGTCTCCAAATCGAGGACTTATTCATTTATAATAATTATAAATATAATTATTCATTTGATACAATTAATTTTTTGCCAATACTTACGATAGTAGTGTAATTATAATCCGATTAATTTTGAAAATATTAAATTATTACTTAAAAATTGTTGTATTCAGAACGAATTTTCACAATAGTTCCTAGAATAGCTGCCTCGAAGTAAAGAGGCAGTCATGATCACTCTACGGAGAAACACACCTATTCCCTCCACAGGAGTGTGGGTGCTCAATGGCTTTGCTGCGCATGGTGTATATCCGTTCGCTCTTTCGTCACAGTTTCATAAGATTACTACAGTACGAAATTGTTTTGGGGTCGCCAGCTAAGATGTTTACATTTTTAAAAAATTTCTATTATTCCAGACTAGATCGCCAGTTCCTGTATTATTGGATGCTTGTTCAACTAACTATATACATTTCCCACAATATAGAAATATTGACTGAAGTGTCTCACTTGCTTTGAATTCAATTAAAGCTTTTTAAGACTGCCTCCCAGTCGTTAGTTATACGATGGATTTTTATTTATTTTGTCTACTTTACAAGGAAAATATCATATATATATTATATAAAATTTGTATATTATTTAGGCCGGAGTAGAGCTATTGTGTGCCCTGGGTGTGTTGGTCCCTACAGCAGTCCTGTATCTTTAAAGAAGTCCAGGATGCTGCTGCAGGTTCCTTCCATAGCCTGCCTCGGTTCTGTTATGGCAGAGTTTCACACTGGCTTAGAATATGAACCGGAATCTTATTTTCCTCGCCACATTTCCTGCATAGAGGGCTTCTAGCCCTGTCATGTTCTTAGGTTCATTCTGTTCATGTTCAGAAGCTCTCGGTTTCTTTTCTCTGAGGATTCCGCATCAAAGTTTTAAATGTATTTGCACAGGGACTCCTCTCCAGAATTGGATGTTTTCTGGTCAGCCAGCTTTTTATTTCTAATTGCTATTAATAACTCTGCTCCTACTGAACACATTTTTGCAAAACTTTAAACTTGAGAGATTCTATAGTATAGACAATATATATTTGCTTTTCTATGGGCGAACAAACTTAACTTTTCATTTTATCGGCTGTTTTTTTTTTTTGACGGTATTTTGGTGACATTCCGAGCCAAGTTCAAAAAGGTCCAATATCTTTCCGAAATATTTTTGGTTTTACACTGCATATGCATAACCAGTGATTCATCCAAAGCGTTCCTGAAATATGGATGAAAGCTATGACGAAATCTAGTCTACCGTTAAACATTCATAACCAAATATAGGAATTCGTACACTTTTTTGAAAGATATAATGGTATTCATCAATAAATTTGTATATAGTCTCTTAAACAGAGCCTCTAGGTATTTTAGCCCTGTATAACCAACTAATTCTTGGGTCTGTAGTTCTATAACAGGATCCTTTTTGTCTAAAAATAGTACTCCCCTCGGAAGAATAAATCAATTGTTGATTTACATAAGAACTGAATCATCGTGATAACATGAAATTTCGGTGAAAACACAACATCGAATTTCGCATAGCTGGGGAAGTAATACCGGTTCACTAACAATACTTTCATGTGTTGAAAAAGTGTAGAGCAAAAATAAGCGGACACTTGAAAGTATTATAAAATTGCTATCAAAATAAAAGAAATGTACACTATACAGCGAATATGAAGCCACCTAGTAGGAAAACCCATATCCCATTCATTATTCAAAACTGTTTTATTGTTTCTAAATCTATTTATATATATTTTCTACACTTCTTGATTAATTTCAGGCTCGTTCATTAAAAAAAATATTTATATATATTTTTGTTCGCTCACCAAAGATAACTGAAATTATCATAAAAGGGTTTGACAGGAAGAAAAAAAAAATGTAACAAATTATAATGCTCTTATTTTTAATAATATCACTTTTATCGTCCAAATAATAAAACAAGGAAACGAAAGCAACTTTTATATACTGTTTACTCCTATCATAAAATTTACATATACATACGTATATACTAGAGAATATGGCAAATGACAGGCTTAACTATATTAAACGACTATATACATTGCGAATTTTGAGTATTTTGACTCTGTAATTTTTTAGAGCCTATAATTTTTTTTTTTTTTCAAATTCTTAAAACTAATTTTGACAGTTTTCAAAGTTATATTCCGTCTTCTTGAGTGGCCAGGTTGGTTCCTCGTTTCTCCATTTTGTTTTCCTTACCGAACTTTCTTCGCTTCAAATGATCCTTTGAGCTCGTCTTCTGAAACTGAAATAAATTATTATAAATATATAACCAAGAACTGAATATCTGCATACAACATTTTTAAAAACAATTTTTTTAACACTGGTGTATTATGGAAATGCGCCTACTGTTATTCTAAAAGTCACAACGCCTAATAGGAAATTAGAATAGATGGAACCAAATTTCTCCGAATGAGTTTATATTCTTCGACAGGTAAGATACATTCGAATTAATTTTAATTTACCTCATTATAATATCCAGTTATATTTAATCTTTCAGAATCTAATACAGAGTAAGTAGTAAGTCGTAATCATACTTTCAGCAGACTAAACGCATTGGGAGCGATACTAGACCGGACCTAACTTACTGGGAGTGATACTAGAGCAGTCTAAACATAATAGGAGAGATAATAGAGCAGACTAAACATAATAGGAGAGATACTAGAGCAGATTAAACATAATAGGAGAGATACTAGAGCAGATTAAACATAATAGGAGAGAAACTAGAGCAGATTAAACATAATAGAAGAGATACTATGACAGATAAACGTACTGGGGGAGAGAGAGAGGGTATCACTACCAAACAATTGACAAGGAAAATAATTTTTTCTTGATCATTGCTAGTGCTACGAAGAAAATTATTTGCTGCTATTCGTGTTTCTTAGACTTTTCTTAGCTTGTAGGTGATCCATCGTAGGTATCGGTTGTTTTCTAAGAGATGTCACTCTTAACGGTATTTTCATGCCATTCCATGCAATTTCTTCCGGTTTTCAACAGACTGACACTGAAATATGCCTATCAATTCCATAAAATTTGAAATTATCCAGAATTCGCTTCAAAAAATAGTATGATACAAAATATCTTACCGAAGCGTTCTCAACAAAGAAGACAGAGAGGCATAACAAGATTATCAGGTAAAGAAATTCATTTAGTTTTTACCTGGTACTAAAAAGTCGTCATTTAGATGAAAATATCTTGCTGATATAGAACATTCAACCAAATCCTCGGCTTGGCAAGTTCGGCTTCTTTGATTAAATTTAGTGGTGTCACCGCACCAAAAGTGACTTTTCAATAACCTGAAAAATAATAAGAAAAAAATTTTTTTAGTGTAGGTATTATTAATTTATTTGCTTTCCTTGTTAGATGAAGCTGATTGAAACCATCTCATATAAGTTGACAAATATGTTAGTTTCAAAATATATCTACATATACTGGATCTATGAGACAAAATGATTAGAAAGAATAAATAATGTAATTAAAATTTTTGGTTAATTAGCTTACGGGAAATCCTCAAAAATAATAGTTACAATAAATAAATATACCGAAAAAATACATGTGTAGTGTGAGAAATAATAATAGTTTTTTTCATGAAGTGTATTATCATTTCTGAATGCGCAATACGCATTATTTTAGAGCTGGTCAATATAATCGCGAAGACAACAATTTTCTTACCAGAACCGATTTTCAGAGGTACCTTATTTCTTTTGTTTGTCCGGATCGTAACTCACCTAACAATCAGCCCTGAAGGAATCCTTGATACATAGATGAATAAAAATTTAGGGTAGGCAGAATTTAGGACTCCCATAGTACAGTCGGGCTCATGTCCACCAGAGTGACGACAAAGCGCTCTGGTAGTAGGCAATATGACCTCGTAGTTAAAGCCCGGGTATGGGTCATAATAAGTAACTATGTTTTTATACATAGGAGGGTGATATGATGTATGAATATACTAGGTGATACTGTTTCATTGAACAAGTCGCACCAGTATGAAAGCTTCATAGCTTATTGATTTAAAATATTGTAAAGATAACAATAACATTCAGAATGTATACTTACGGTCCATTTATTTCTCCTTGGGAGCAAATGAAAAATCCTCTACAGTCACTGACGATGTCTGAATAGAAGCCACCCTTAACCTTTCCTTCACAGGAGAAGTTAGGATCCGGGGCTTGGGTTGGTCTTCGGCTGACTGGAGGTTCTGCCTCCGTGGAAGATGGCGGCTCTCTCCAACCTCGAACCCTCCCTCTGGATCGTTTGGCTGGAGCCTGTGTCGATCTGGGCACACTCTCTTCGTGGACTGTATCCTTGATCTCCTTGGTCTGCCCTCGAGAACTCCTCTTGTCGCTTTCCACCGAAGGAGTCGTCTGCTCATAGTTGAACTTTATAGGCCTCCTTGAACGTATTGTGGTTCTCTGCAGGTTTCTGTTCCTCTTCGCTGATGTTCTTCTGTATTCAACCGTTGTCACATCACCTTCTATTGCTTCTGTCACTGGTATAAATTCGTCAACATTGGTTTTATTTGTTCGTCGTTTACTGGATTCAAAATTGAATCTTTCCGTGTCAATATTTTGTCTTCTAGTTTGTCTTTTATTTTGCAGTTTTTCTTCCACCAACGAAACAGTAGGAGAATCTATCAACTCCAAATCTTTAGATGATTCATCAAATTTTCTTGCATTACGTTTTTCTCGTATTGTATGTTTATTGTCAAGGCCATTATCCTCAAATGTATAATTCAAATTTATATCCCTTCTCATATCTTCAAAATAATTTTTCCATTGTTGAATCCTTTCATTCTTTGTATCATTACTTTCTTGCCTGGTACTGTTATCTTTAAATTCTTGAATAAGTAAAGTTTCCATTTTATTTCCAAGGTGGTGAATGATTCCGTCGTTAGTTTCGTATTTATCCATTTCTTCCCTTTCTTTTTTCAGAAAGATTTTTAATTTTTCTCTAACCTGATCCTCAAAGTCTATAGAACCGAGTAAGTTTTGTAAAAATTCTTCTCTATCGCTTTTTATCCTAGGAGTTGTAGTAATATCTTCATCATCGTATTTATGGTTTAAATATCTTGCACTGATGTTATATGTTGACGTGGTAGTTTCATAATTGTGATTTTTATAAATCTGTTCTCGTTTTTGTCTAATTTTTGGAACATCTTGAAAGAAACTGTCTTCGATATCTTCCTGATAGTCCTCATAACCTGTTGGAAACTGGGTGGAATTGTTTTTAGACTTCTTGACACTAGTTGATGTACTTGTGGACGTCACTATAGAAACAGAGGCTCTATCATCTGGAGCTCTTCTAGAATGGAAGTATTGGAAATTGTACGGTTTGGTAGAGTCAAAACTGTGTCCAAAGCTTGCGTCACCACTTTGGAAATGGTGGTAGTTTGATTTCCCGGGTGCTGGTGTGAAAAAATAAGGTCTTTCACGTTGTTGTAAATTCAAGGAGCCGTAACTTTGTGAGTCCTGTGTTGTGTACTGAGGAGTCTTAAGGCTGACTATGTTGGGTCGTTGTGTCGTGTAGTTGGGGTATGGCTTTGGACTAGGCTTATTGGTCGGCGAGAAGGCATTGTTGATCACCCTCGGTGGTGGTGGTTTGATCTTGGAGTTCTGCAGGCCCTGGTTGAACGCATTGTGGAGTGCGATCAGTGCAGCTATGGTGTCTGGACTGCTCGAAGAGTACTGGACAGGTTGAGGAGTGGTTGGTTTCAATGTGGTGGTAGTTCGAGGAGTGGTTGTCGTTGTCGTTGTGGAAGTAGTAGTCGTAAACGTTGTGGTTTCATCACTTTCGTCATAATCGTCATCAGTACTGCAATCCTCGCATTCAAATTCATTTTCTGGTTGTATCCTGAAAAATATATCGTTAATAATACAAACTATTAAGTAAAAAAGCCGTCGGTGAACCACCGGAAACAATTTCCCCAACTTGAATTATTTGTAATGAATCAGAGTGTTCTTCTAAATCCACATTTAACATAGAAATGATCATTCCATCTAGAGCCAATCGGAGTTTTGAATTTATATGCCTCCCTAAATCCTCTCTTTTCTTCTACCGATTTGGTTAGACACAAATTAAAAATTATTTATTTATTTTTGGATGCAGGACATCAGAAATATGAAGTTCTGATGAAATCTCAACATGAAATTTTTGACCATATATGACTCAAATTGTTTTCATATTTTTAAATGTAATAGACTTCGAGATCAGAGATGAGGAGGGGGACAACTGAAATCTGTTTCTGATCCCCTATAGTCGCCATATTGAATGTAACATTTCGAAAAATATATATTTCATATCTACCCCGCAGTGAGCTTTTATGTGAGATCGGTTCTCTCAGAATATTTTTTTTTTTTCCACCCCCCTAATTTTTAGGGAAGGAAAAATTCTGGTGATGGCGCTTATAATTTTCATAGCGTTGGCCATATTTCTGGAGACACCAGAAAAAATTGCAACCTTCTCAAATCGTTTGGTCTCTAGAGGGAAATATTCATTCTACGGAACCTTCAAAAGGACATGAAAATTTTTAAACAATGATAATTATTATAATAATTTTAATTTAAAGAACTCAATTTCCTTTTTTATTCCTTCAAAATGAATAAATATTATTTAGAAAATTGTCAATAAAAATTGCGAGAAGGATTTTTTAATATCCTATTGAATTACTCATGTAGAGGTTGGCAGAACTGTGGAACTAGCTGCCCAGTGGACATTACAGCTTAGTCATGGTTGTTGGAAGGTGACTGCAATATATATATACGATTTTGCAAACAGTTTACTGACTTTTATAAATTTAAAGTTTCATTGCTTCGTTTTGTTAATGAGCTATCAAATGGCCTTTTTTCTTTACACAGTATTTCATTTATACAGCTTACGTTGTTGGAAAATATTTACAATGCCCTCATGCTTTAGGGCTATGAATGATATATCAAATGTTTATGCTTTTATATAATTTTCGCCATTATCATACACACAAAGTGAAGAGACGAAGAAATATTTTGTTCTTGCACTATATCATTTACGTTTAAAGAAATTAAGAATATATTTTGAGCATAATCCACGTACAGATGCATTGTCTACGAATAGAGATGACAAAGTGAGGCTTATAAAATGAATTCTTATTCATCAGCGAATCTAATTATCTTCGATAAAGAGCATTACATATATTACATATTCATGAAATATTGGAAATTGAGAATATATATTTGTACTTGGAGAAATTATTTTGAGACAGTTACGGAAATGATGTACATTTGCTTAGGACTAATAAACTCAATATTTTTTGTTATACATATAACCAAGGAAGGTCATTTAATTCGCTTGTTTCTTTGAATGAAGGAATTGCTTCGATTAATAGTAACAAGAAAATATTGGAACGAATGATTATGACCTATCAATCGATAACTTACGTTTCCATGCCGTATATAATACGATAAAATAATTTGTCTATGATACGACTAAAAATGAAGGAAATTTCATACTTTATTAAGAAATTCTTACTACAAGAGACAGTACTATCCAATAATGATTATTTCTAAAACATTTACATATATTCTCGGTACCGAAACAAAGGACATAAAGTTATAATGGATTATTGTGCATTTCAAGGATGGATATTATTACTTATATTTTAGCAAAGAAGTAGGGTTATTTTGGATTACATTTATACATTACAACCCTAAACGTGTCTGTCGCAAATAAACAAATGTTTGTAAATGGCAATTGAAAGGATGTAAATTAAATGAAATAACCCCAAAGCACAAATATATAGTTTCATTAAGCTATTAGTAGTATTGTTTAAAAACATATTCTTGAATTCTTCGTGGTTCTTTTGGATTAAAAGACATTTATATTTTTCAAAAGAGAAGTGTGTTTACACTGGAAGGAAGCTTCTCTAAATTTACTTTCCTATGGTGACCAACCAACTACACTAAATATTGTGCTATTGTCAACATTATGTACAAAAATAATAAATATGATTAATTAAAAAAATATATTAGTATATATGTACATACTAAGTACTCGGAATTTCAAAGGTGAATACTTACAGAAAACGTTTCTGTTATCCTCGTTGTAAATATTTTGAAATAACAAGGCTTCGCAAGCATAACATGTATATTCGAAGGAAAAACAAATTAAATTCATTGATTTCACAAAAAAATGCTCATGAGTATGACTACTCAATTAATCGGATCCAGGAATTAATGAAGTTATTGTTTATTTTGATTTTACATAAACTCTTTCAATCGATATGTTTTGATTACATTGAAATCGATGAATTCTCAGTTTATTATGTTCATTTATTGAATTTGAGTATTCTATATTATTGTGTTATCAAAAGTATTCCGACTAAAGTAGGGTAAAAATCAATGTTAAAATTTATAAAGTATAATATGAGAAAACGGTGATTTTTGAAATTTGTGCAACTGAGAAAAAGCACGTACAAAGTGTAGGAAAGATTGAATGTCATCTTAATTGTTTTATTCTGATACGATTATTTTTTTTTCCCTTCCCACCAGAATGACGAAAGAGCGCTCTGCTAGTAGGCGATATGACCTTGTAGTTAAAACCCGGGCATGAGTCACAATAACTAACTAATATAAACAAAAACATGTAATATTTTCTTTTATAAAAAATTAGTATACAAAAAAAGTTTCTAAGCACAGCCGTCTCATTCTCGCGGCCAATAACCACGATGCATGTCCTTTTGACCATACATTTTTAAGGAAACATTTGCAGACCCATGTTTATAGGCACGTTTTACTTTCTTATATCTATACTATAAGGAAGTATTGTTTTCGTGCGCAAATCAAATTCGCGAACAGCTTGCTACGAAAAAGAAAGATATTTCAGAAACGAAAGTAGTTGCTTGAGAAAAAAACAATAATTAGCTGGATAGTACATGAGTTTAAAAAATGGGCTCGCAGACTGAAAATGTTGGTCGCGCCCTTTGTAGAGTTTACTTGAAAATAACGCTTCAAACTTTAGTTCGCTGGGCTTCTTTTTAATAAGCCTCTAATTGTATTTTGGTCCTATCTCTACTTTGTCGAAACCTCCTGAAAATCAAATTGTGCAAAAAAAGATTTTTTCTGTAGAATTGACTGATCGCCTTAAATTTAACAATTTGAGGCTGTTAAATACTTCTTGCATACCCGGCACTATAAAGGCAGATATTATATATATTTTTCCTTTTTTAGCGAGAGGGGGAAGATCTAAAGTTTTTCTAAAATTAAGAAAAAGTTTGAATTGTTAAAAAATGCTTTGCTAAGTATGTTTACTTTTCGAAATTTAGTTTACATACACTTTCTTGGCGCAACATACCAGATAATCCATTATGATCAAATAGTTTGGCTATTATCACCGAAGTAACTGCGATAACCAATAATGTAGACATTTATTAAAATTAACGATGTACTTGATTATATACATCATCTCACACAGATGAGTATACCAGTGCAATAAGGTTAGGGCAAAATTATGATTTGTTAATTATTATCTTGCCAACATTTTTTAAATAAGTGGCCCTAAGGTTTTTTATTTGGGAGGGGAAAAAACCTTGAGGACACCGTCCTTCGGATAGTGTTAGGTACTCGTTAAAGACAACTATCCTATGTGAATAACCTAGGTAGGCAAAATATAGGATTCCCATAGTAGAGTCGGGCTCATGTCCACCAGCGCGACGAAAGAGCGCTCTGCTAGTAGGCGATATGACCTTGTAGTTAAAGCCCGGGCATGAGTCACAATAACTAACAAACAAAAACGTATAATATTTTCTCTTATAAAAAAAACGTTTCTAAGCACAGCTGTCTCATTCTCGCGCCAAATAACCACAATGCATGTTCTTTTGACCATAACTTTTCAAGGAAACATTTGCAGACCCATGTTTATAGGAATGATTTTTTCTTTGGTCTCTAAAATACATTTATGTGTTGCAAAAAATGTTGGTATAAATACACTCTGTATAAGGCGCTTCACAATGCAGACCAGCAGAAAAGCAACAGGATTACAGATGTAAATCCTATAATAGATACAATAGAGCAGGCATAACTATGCCTATGAGCTCTACAGCGTTACTGCGATAACTAAAAATGTAGACAATTTGTAAAATGAATGATGAATAATATTTGATTATATACATCATCTCACAGAGATGAGTATATCATTGTAAAAATAAAGCAATTTATCTTGCCAATTTTTTTTTTTTTTTTAATTTGTTTTACTAATGCAAAAACTAGGGGTGTTGATACAATATTAGTCCTAATCAAAAGTTTACCCCTTCACAATTTTATTTATAAAAATGATTTACTTGTGTGGCTTACCCAAAGTTCGCACTATTTCCATAAAGTTCCAAATTAAGACCGAAGAAGTCTTCAGACTTTGAGCAATCCACTTCATCTATTCTTTCACACACTCGAGTCTCTTGATCAAAAACTGTCCCATTTAGGCATAGGAACTTTATATCCGTTACTTCACCTGAAAATAACAACGTAGGTAGGTAATTAAAATACAAAGCTCGTCAGAAATATTAATTTATCAAGATTTATTGATATTTGTATTTTCTATTATTTATGTAGTTGTTTATTTTGACTTTATAACTAACAGTCACATCTGCACCAACTAACAGATTGGGCCAACAAATGGAGAATAACAACTAAAAAAGACGAATCTCTGCAAACTAATGTTCATTCACTCTTGGATAACCCACATCCGACTGAAACGCATAGACCTCAAACCAGGATTTGGACGACTGAAATCAATCATCGGAGGACATTATCTCTTGAGAACGAATTCACATAAACACTTTTTGTTTTTTTAATTTTTTTATTTTGATTATTTACAATCGGTAATATAAAAAATAAAATGATAAATATAATAAAAATATATAAAATAAAAAAACAAGAGAAAAAATTCTTTTATATTATATATATACTTTTTTTCAAATTGTATCATCAAATTCGCTTATGATCATATGTATATTTTATTATTGTTATTTTGTTTTCTTTCTCTTTTCTATATTTTGCACGTTGTTGACCTGATGAATGACATAAATAAAATGAGGCATGCTCAGAGCTCGGAAACACTAAGTGTCTCCGAGCATAATTGCTTTACCATCCGCTTACGAGAGAAGAATATTATTATTATAATTAATTATTAATGAATCCTGAGGCAGCAAATTTTAAGCAAAGGCCGCATATTCCTTTTTACAATTCTAAAATTCAATAATGACTACTATACAATCTGCATACAATATGTTGATATTTAAGCAGTAGCCAAAATTTGTATTTCCAAAAGTGGCCTTGTTTTTGGTTAGGCTAATCGAAATTATGCGCTATTTTTCACAATTAGAAATTTTGTGTTTGCAAACATTTTTTCATAATGGTCTTAAGTCAAGTCGCATTATTACCATATTTTTCTTTAAACTGAAATCATATTTTACGATTTAATAATATACGAAAACACCTAATGTGGCCCAACCACCATACCAACCACATTTTTACAGATCAATTTTCCCTCTCCCTCTCAGATTCATTTCACATTTTACCGGATATATGAGAGTAATGTGTTAGCATCAGAGATTTTCTTTGATTCATATAACTTTGTGGGTGACTTTCTTATACCTAATAAAGTCAGTTTGAAATTAATTTGAAAAGGACAAGGAGTGGCGGGGGAGATTGTAACTGTAAAAACGTGATTGGCATAACTCTTGTTATGACCACGTCAGATTTTTTATCTTTATTTTTTAATTATTACAAAAATATATACTTCTATGTATAGAAGAAGTTGTGTAATCGGTCAGAAATTAGAAAATGAGTTTTCACCGAAATTTCATGTTTTCCGACTCCTTGTGTTCAAAAATTTGAAAAAAATGTCTTTCTGCCATATAATATATTTTTGTAATAATTAAAAAATAAAGATAAAAAATCTGACGTGGTCATAACAAGAGTTATGCCAATCACGTTTTTACATTACATTTTTAAAAAATCCTAATTTTATGGTCATTACAATATAGTATTGTTTTTTAGGTGGCAGTTCTTCCTTGAGATATGTTAGTTCTCGAACGTCAAGGATGGCATTGTGCAGCCTGTCCTCAAAACATAGGCCTTTTTCTCGTTATAACGAAACAAAATAGATCATTTGTAGGTCAGACATTAAATATTTTGAGGGTTCAAAACCCCCAAAATCCATCAATGATCCTTAAGCAAAGCTGCCTTTTTTCAAATACTGCATAACGTTCTTATTCATTTTCTTTTGGTATTACAAAAAAAGTATTTTTATAAGGCAAGTTGCAAATTTTTCTTCTTCTTGTTATGCCTTCGAAGTTTCTACAGTAAAGCGTGTTGAGCTGTGTTCTCTCCCTTCGTTACACCTATAAGATGAACACATAATGTTTCTGAATTGAACTGAATTATAGAATACTACACCTAATCTGCAGTATGCTTGCTTGCTTTTATTGACCTCAAGATCGTGGGTACGAAACTCGGCCGAGGCCCTTAGTTTAGTTTACCTGGGGGATAACAATCTTAAGCATGTCGTCGTTCGAATAGGACGTTAAGCGATTGTCCCGAACCTTTACGATCGTTAAATACCTCTACCCTAGGTGAATAGATCTAGTTAGGCAACATTTAGGACTCTGACAGTAGACAGGCTCATGGTCACCGGAGCAACGAAAGAGCTCTCTGGTAGTAGGCAATATGACCTAACAACGGTACAATCTTTCACTATTTTTTTTAGCAATTGGACTACAGCTGTTATAACAAAACTGAAAATTTAACAAATGTTACCGATTTGTCGTAATTTCTCTACTAAGATCTTTTGTCAGGAGATCCAGGATGATATGATTGTTTGCATAACTCAATCAGGAACAGAATCGTCGCAACTGTTAATGAAGTGCAACATCTAGCAACCTTAAGGGAGATATTAGTGAACTTGAACTATATTAATAGTAATCGTTATTTATTTACCATATGCTGACCAATCTCAAATAGAAATTTAGGTTATCAATGAAATAATTAAAATTTATATTTGTATGATTCATAGAAAATTATTTAAAATTCAAAAATATTGTATACCTTTTTGGCCAATCGTGCACACGTGAAACATCTGACATCCAGTCTCGACGTCGGCGTAATAACCGCCAATCACTTTGCCGTTGCATGAGAAGTTCGTTTCTGGTAGATTGTCGAAATCGAGATACTAAATAACAAAAAAAGAAAATGAATAGAATAGATTGAAAAGTAAAAAAAATGTAGTTAGTAGTGCTTTTTAATGATTTCAGAGAGCGAAAAGATTAGGTAAATAAATATATTTCCTCCCTAATATAGCATCCATCTACTCAGCAGAGAGCTTCGCTATTTTAGAGGCTCTCAAATATGTACAGAGGGCTCAGAAAAGGAGGGCTTTCATTTTTACGGAAATCAGAAGTGTTTTGACAACGTTAATAAACATTCATAAATGCTCGGAACAAATTATATTCGATATATTAAATTTGCTAATAAATCTACTCCAAGGAAAGACGACAGTCTACCTGGTTTGGGTCAAAGGCCACAGCTCCAACAGATACAACGAGGCGGTGGACAAGCTGGCTAAGACAGCTGTTGACTCTGGCATCAGACAATGCAAGGTGGTATCCACCAGTGATGTCAGAGCTCACCTCACGAACTATGCTGTACGTAGATGACAAGAGGATTTTTCCTCCCAGAGTCAGAACAAGGGTAGATACTGCAGCCTTATTCAGCCCAAGATTCCCACCCAACCATGGTTCAAGACGTACGACAAGCCTAGATCATTTTTCACCACTATCATTCGTCTTCGTCTTAACCATAATCGGCTCCCTTTTCACCTTCACAAGATACACATTCTACCTTCACCATATTGTACCTGCCAACAGCAAGAAGAAGCGGATGCGAACCATCTCCTCTTGGCTTGTCCACTTACCAGCTGAGAACATGAAAATATGTATAGTGTTCTCATTCAAAACAAGATGGGGCTCCCCACTACGGTTCAATTAATAGTGTCTCGAACCAAAAACCAAGACATTCTTGATAAATTGTTCAGATACATTTTTGTTAACCATATTGTTATATAATTATATTGTTATATTGTAAATAAATGGCTGATATGCTTAGACCATAAGGCCACAAACTAATAAAAATGTATATATATATATATATATATATATATATATATTTCTTTTAATAATATTTAATATATTTTCTTAATTTGAGCTACCCTTGTTTTATGTGTATGATGAAAAATCTAAAACAATAATGTTTATTTAGAAAAGCACACAAATGCTACACTACATGTTAAAGAATGCTACATATGTTAAAAAAAAATGATACAGCACACAAATTATAGACTAAAAAAAAATAAAAAAAATTAAATAGAAAGTAGTCTAGGGTCACAGAGAGTCGGCAACCTTCTCGCATTGCCCTTGGTCCTCAAGGGCGGGCCTCATAAACCACTAGGTTGCCAAGTGCGGGCCGCATTAAAAAAAAAAAAAGTTAAATAGACAAGCATTATACAATAATGATAAAGAAAAACAAGATATCGTATCCGTTAGTTTATAACCAGCAGCTTACCTCCATCACTCTAAATTCCTAACTGTTTTTGCAAATTAAATACACTTTTTTGCTGAAAAAATAATTTTTCTGAAACCTTACGGGTCTCACAAGAAGATTGTAAGGGTGGCGATTTCCGAACTCTAGTCTAGGTTTTAATCGCCTCTCAGATGTAGGCGCTCCGACATTACATGTTACACACTGTAGTGCCGTTTGTTTCAAACGTCGTGACCCTTTAGTGATTGGAGGCCTGCAATTAACACTTTTTTAAATGCATTTCTTTCTCAATGAAGCCATTTAAAATGCTTTTGGGACATCTCGACTCGTTTAACTTATTAATTCAGTTACTTAAATTATATAAAAACGAGAGCTTTCCTATAAATAACATTATTTTAAGCTGAATTTAAGATAATTTTTTTATCTTTTTACAATTTTTTTTATCGGAATATAAGGTTTTAAATTAATGCTATTGTACACCTAGCACGCTGATTATGTTTAAGATGATTAATCTAATCCATTATTACAGAAAGTTTTGTTCCATTATTATTGGACTATCAAAAAATAAAGAAAAAACGTAAGTTTTTTAGAAAATATTGTCTATTTCAATATAGACCAATATTTTTTTTTAAATATACGTTTTTCCTTTATTTTTCATTGTTTGACAATATCTCTACAAAAAATGTTAAGTACCACTAGACTAACAGTTACAAAGTTTTTCCGACAGGCCATTATAGACTATGGGAATTTAAAATTTTGCCTACTGCCTTTTTATTCACCAAGGGTAGGGGTGTTTAACGAGTACCAGACATCGTACAGGCTCGGGACTATGCTCGGACGTCCCATCCGAAGGACAGCATGGTTATGCTTTTTTTCACCTTCCAGAGAAAATAAACTAAGGGCCTCGGCCGAGTTTCGAACCCGCAATCTTGAACTCAGTAAGCAACCAAGCGTACCACTGAGCTACCGGCGCCCTCTATATATTAATGTATTATAAACATTATTTTCCTCTATTACCTTCCTTAATATCCATCCATCAAAAATGTCTTTCAATTCCTTTTTTAAATAATTCTATTATTATTTTTTTAATTTTATTTTCTCCTCTTGACATGCTCACACTTCAAATGTCCAAATAATTAAGATAAATTTTTGTCTACAAGACCTACCACTGGTTGGCCTTCCTCTCACCCGCCTTCACGTCATCAAACTATATTTATCGTCATAGACGATGGTTGTTGCACTCAACTATAATTATATCTATATAAATAAAAGCCCCTTCCTCCCAAAAAAGTAATCAAATAAAAAATTGCCCACCCAATCTAAAGGTTATTATGAATTATTAAAATTACTATCATGAAAATATTATTATTATTTAAACCAAATTGTATGGGTCCACGTAACTAAAAATTGTTTTTCAACATACGTTTGGAGCAATTTTAAAATGTATAATATCCTCGTATCGTTAACCCAATGCAATACAAACAGTTTTCGACCTTTAAAATAAAATGGTATAATTTGATTCTTTGATCAATAATCATTAATAAAAATTGCGTTTACAATTTGTGATGGAAAAGATATATTACAGAGAAGTACTTAAGTACTTAATAGATGTATAGTTCTGTAGAAGGTCATCGCTGAATCACCAGCATTGTACTTACCCAGTGTTAATAATTAAAATAAGTTTTCGCTCTACCTCTGAAACTAATCTACCGATTTAGTTAAAAATCAATTAATTTCTTACTCAGGGACATGGCATACACTAGATGAGCTGCCTACCGTTGACTAGCACATAGCACTAGATGATAGTTGAGGTGCCTACAGTTGACTAGCAGACTAGCAAAACACATAACACAATTTATATTTTCTGGTTATAAGAAAATAATGTACTTGCCACAACATGTTTTCCTCTTTTTTCTAAAGCTTATCATTTTCACGCCGGAAAGATAGTATAAACTGACAGGTTCACATATGAATAACAAATAAAAAAAGTTTTCTTAAGACCCTTAACATCGAAAATATAATTTTTTACAAATTTTCCCTTGACCTACATTATAACCTGTATCCAAATTTTCAGAGTTATAGAACAATCGGTAGTGCCTACATGACATTTTGACTTTTATATGTAGAGATCTCAACCTGGCTCAGAGGTCTAAATCGGAATCTGCATTATATATATATAATATTCGAATCCACAGATTGGCAATAGTATTAATTATAATTTATATTTCGGCGACTGTCCATAGATCTTTAAATACCGAAGAGACTTGTTGAATGTCAAGTGGTTACCACTGTATTATCTCTAATAGACATTAAAGTTGATGCGATCTAAAACTTAAAAAATAATGTTTAATTTTTATTTATTTTTTTTACAGTTTAAATATATATTTGTTTAATAATTTAGAAAATTCTTACCCCGGGTTTTGAGGCTGTTATCCTGTGCCAGCAAAGAGCGAGCCCATACAGCAAAACTGCAACAATGATAAGAAAGAAGTTTAGAAAAAATTTGTTTGATCATAGGTTAAATACCAAAATTAACTAAGTATTTCGTCATCTTAAGGCAGAACTATCCAATTAACTTATAAAAATTATTGTCTCTGGATGTTTTACCACTGTGAAGCTAATGATTACTTATATTATTCTGAAGTGAAAACTTAAATTACATTAGCTCAATAGAATTTTACTTTAGATTAGTTGATAGAAAAAAAATGTCGCTGGTGAATCAATGGCTATGTGCTTCCCCAGTTCGAATTAATGACGTTTACGTTCTCCCTCCAGAGCCAATCAACCATTTGGGCTAAAACTCAATATCTGACTCACATAGCGGCTTCTGAATTCTCATACTCAGTTTTGTGTTGATACATTCATTACAATGATAGTTATTAGAGTTTTTGTGTTAAGCCTTAGTAATCCACCCCTTTCCTGTGGCAGATTTGGCTGAAAATCAAAAGGGGGATCGAAATCAATTGAGAGGTTCAAAATATTTTTTGTGCTTTTGAACAAGGCAATGGGGAGGACGTTAGGTTGAAGGAATGAACCTGAGAAGATTATATTTTGTCAATGATTTTTTTACTTCCCCAGCTATACGAAGTATAGGAGAAGTTACGTAATTGGTTAACCCTTAAAGGGTTCTGGATACATATTTAAAATTTCGTGTCAATATTTATTATTATTTTATTCAATCAGGAGTTATCGTGTTCACAGAGGCACACACATGGACACAGACAGATTTTTTTTGAAATCAAGAGGTCGTAAAACATTAAATTGCGTTGAAATTCTGCATGGGATTTCTAACCTAATACATAAGTTCCGTTGTACATTGTATACCTGGTGAAGTAAAAAAATGGTTTAGTCCAAAAGTATTATTTTAATAAATTCTTCCATTTTAATGTTTATGTTAAAGATTGTCATTTAAATGTTTTCCATGATTGGTATAATATCACAAATATTTTTTATTGTGAATAGCGCTCTACGCGCTGAATGAAATAAAGGTTTTTCTTCTCTTCCTCACAAAAATGTAAACCACTTACAGTTATATATTCTAACCATATTAGTATAAATAAACAATTTAAAAAGTAATCAATAGCCAATTTTTGTCAAAGCAATACATTCATCAGCTGATTTCTTGTTTAGTTAATAATAACTAAAATGAGTCATAAGACTCATACCCGGGCTTTAACTACAAGGTCATATCGCCTACTACTAGAGCGCTCTTTCGTCTCTGATGGATATGAGCCAGACTCTACTATGGGGGTCCGCAATTTTTTTTATCGTACAGGTTCGGGACCATCGCTTAACCGAAGGACGGTGTGCTTAATTTATTTTATCTCCTAGAGAAAATGAACTAAGGGCCTCGACCGGGTTTTGAATGATAAAGCTAATTGAAATAAATTTAAGCGAGATATTTCTCGAATAATTAGTTAAATATGTGTATTTGCGTTGATCGGAACATCATCTTTCTGTGTATTTGTTAGCCTCGTCTGGGATATTTGCAGTCACGAATCCATTCCTAAGGTCACAACGTAGTAAGGACTCGTAATCACCCTGAAATATCGTTAAACACACTGGAGGGATTTCCAGAAATATTAACTTACAATACATTTTCTTCAAATAAATGTTATTTTAATGTAGTGTAAAACAAAATGGTTGAGGGAACATTTTAGTGCTAGGAACCTCTCTCCCGAATCTTTTGGCAAACCAAAATATTTAATTCCTAGAGAAAATGGCGTTATAATTTTTATTTCGTCAGCTATACGACGTATAGATTAAGTTGTGTAGTCGGTCAAAATCGGTCTCCTGATTTTAAAAATGAAAAAAAAAAAATGGTGAATCACCGTCAATGTACTTCCCCAGAATGAACTAATCAATTAACTTTTTGCTCTCCCTTCCAAACCAGTCGACCGTTTGCGCTAATATTCAATAGCTGACTTACATAGAGGCTCCTTGTCCAGATAATGGCGTATTAATAATTTTCAATGTTTAATGAAATTCAATGCGGAAATTTCAACTGAATGTTATGTTTTTCGACTTCCAGATTCCAAGAATGAAAGAAAAGTCTGTCTGTGAACACGGTAACTTAGGATAGAATGAAGGTATCAACACGAAATTCTAAATGTTAATTCAAAGCCTTCTAAGGAAGAGACTTACTAATTTTCAGCCAAATCGGCCAAAGGAAAAAGCGGGATTTGGAGGGGTGGCTTAACACGAAAACTCTAATAACTGCTGTAGTTTTGAGTGTATTGACATGAAATTTCATATGTAAATTCAAAGCCCTGTAAGGACAACACCTATGAATTTGTGAGCAGAATCAGTCGAGGTGGAGGGATCAGAGAGGGGCTCAACTTAAAAATAGCAATAACAATATTGGACTACTTTATTAAGGAACCCATTGCGACATTATTGTTTATCAGAAAAGGTTAATGTCTACCAGTCAATGTTCAATATATTAACCACTCACCCATAAAGGAGAATAGTTTGCTAGAAGTGGGTCATTAGAGGCCAAGCTGACCTGAAGAGATTTGTCCAGATCCCATGACACCGATCTTAGGAGGTTTTCTTCGTCAAGGGTTATAGGTCAGCTTACATAAGTCTGCGTGGGAACTTCACCTTCACTCTTGTTTCCGGCTCAACATTGCGGACCTTTATCTACTCACTAATATTGTCTTTTGTTGATTTTGGAAAATCTTTTATTAATGATCTCAACTGTTGTGGTGTGCAATGTCTTGAAGAGGAAGAGCGACCCCATTGTAAGTCTTCATAGCGATATATTAAACATAATTTACAATATTCAAAAATGTAGGACATTCCAATTCGGAGATGTGAAGTTATGTAGGAAATCACGTAGCATACCAATGTGAAATAATAAATATTATTCACACCTCCAATGAAGATTCTTCGGTAAAGCATTCCACAACCCAGAAGAGTTGAAGAAACAGAGCTTCATTAAAGAGTAGCAGAGTGTTAGCTAGCAAGGGACTGAAATATGGGCCTTTAGTCCTTTTAATCCGCCCTTATAATCAATCAATTGACTGTGATTTCTGGGACTAGTTTGCATCCAGTCTGTTGGAAAATTGTGAGCTTCCAGGGAGATGGACCGCAACCGGATAAAGAAGTGGACTAGAAACCTTTTGGAGATGTCACAGAGAGAAAAAACTATATGTAGACAGTCAAAGATGTTCTTGATTCAGGAATTCAAAGTGTTGGGATATTATCTGTAACCGCAAAAGGAGCATGCATTAGCGACTAGTAAGAATCAGCACAGAATATGGTCGTTTCAATAGAAACCTTCAGGGACACCTCTACTGGATCTGAATAGCGAGGGGAGCACATGACATGGAGAAGACTGCTCTGGCTGTCGTCTGGGCTGCAAGAGACGCGTGATGGAACTTGCCAGCCTACCAGCTTCGGATGACACGTTAAGCGATGGTCCTGAGCATGTACGATGGCAGGTACTCGTTAAAAACTCCAACCCTATAGTTTAGGATAGGCAAAATTTAGAACTCTCTTAGTAGAGTCAGGCTTATGTACACCAGAGTGACGAAAGAGCGCTTTGGTAGTAGGCGATATGACCTTGTAATTAAACCCTGGGCATGAGTCGTAACAACTATTATTGGTAATTTTTATATTAAATGTATATATATTATATATGTGATGTAGCCATTACAGGACTTTCTCATACCAACCACGCTTATAGATCACTCTCTTTTCCCCTTTTCAAAATCTTATCATACTGGCGTTACTACATATAAAAAAATCACTCAGAATTACGCTGTACAAAGAAACATAAAAATACCGCTGATGCCAACTCATTACTTTCATATACCCAGTAATGCCAGTATGAAATAATTTTGAGAAATGGGAGGCGGAAAGAGATTGATCTGTAAGCGTGGTTGGTATAAAAAAAATCCTGTAATGACCACATGTAAATTTTTTTTTACTTACTATAATCATAATTAATATAATGGAATTATCTGTGTAACCGTTTAGTATCTTTCTTGTTCATAAGGATATTCAGTAAAATAAGAGAAATATTCTAAAATATAATATTAAAAAATAAAATAATGTATTTTGATATATAGACGGTCCTCACACCTCAAGTTACGTTCTCAAAAATTCGAATTGTTCAACAGATTTTATGTTGAATAGGTATATTATACAAAACAATACAAAATCGTTTTCCAATGTTTTTTTTCTTATAGTATGTAGAATATTGAAATAGTAGACTACACAATATTTTATTTAAGTTTATAAAGTTTTTACTTTAGTTCTTTTGAACTTGGGATAAACAAAACTGCATAACAATTTATCTCATATTTTTAGTTTTTAGAAATAACAATTTATCTCATATTTTTAGTTTTTAGAAATAGTTATTGTTTTTTCGTTGTGAACGACGAATTTTCGGTCCCACATTTACATAAACGAAACATTTCTGTGGTGGATTCAATGCGAATCTACGTAAAACGGTTCGACGTAAGTCGAGTACTGCTTAAATACATATATACAGACGGACCTCACACGTCAGGTTACGTTCTCAGATATGTGACATTTAAGTCGAGTCCTACAAATGTTATGCTGCAAAGATATTTGAACAAACTATATTATATAAAACAATACATAATCGTTTTCCAATGTTTTTTTTCTTATAGTATATACAAGATTGAAATAGTAGACTACACAATATTTTATTGTCTGTAAAGAAAAACAACTTCGATGTGGTAAACAAAACTGCATAACAACTTATCTCATATTTGTAGTTTTTAAAAATAGGATTTATTGTTTTTCCGTTTTGAACGACTAACCTTCGGAATCACCTTTACATAACCGAAACATTTTTGTGGTGGATACTTGTCAATGCGAATCTAATATATATATAATTACTTTATCACGTCATATCGCCTACTACCCACCGTTTTGCGTAGATTCGCATTTACAAAAATCCACCACAGAAATATTTCGGTTATGTAAAGGCCGAATTAAAAAATCATAATAACGCTATGTAAGACACTTATTGATTTTCAACCCACATCTATGATAAGGTAAACACTGAAATAGCATTATTTGGCTAAAAAATGGGTGAAACACCGGCTGTGTACTTCCCCCTCCCTGCCCAGAGCAAAAAACCAAGATAAAAATTAAATAAACTGAAAAAAATAGTTTTTATTAAAAATGGATTGCTTGCAAGTTACCAATAGGATCTTCAAATTTCCCGTGCATCTGATTTCTAAATCAGCAATCAGCTGTTACATAAATGTACATGTACAAAACAAGTCATATTACATTTATTTAAATATACATGAATTCCATCATTTCATTTCCTCACTCAAAATCATCATTTATGTTATACTTTATATTCTTAAAGCTGATTTTACATGCGGAGTAGAAATGCCAAGCGCAGCAGCAGCAAATGCACGCTATTGGATGTGAGTCATTTAATTCTAAAAGCACAGAAACCACAGCGTGCATTTGCTGCTGCTGCGCTTGTAAAGTCAACATAAGTATTACAGTCAGTGGTTACCTCAGAGGGAGCTTCTAGAGTTCGGAGTCGCCCAAATTAATAACAAAATGTCTGCAGCGGTAACCACGGAAACTGCGGGCTGTGACCCTCGGGAGTCTATACCCCCACCCTCGTCTAATTTTGCTCCCCCCCCTGCTCAAAATCCTGGCTACGCCCCTACAATTAACTTTTAATTTTATGTCGAATTCATTACATCGGCCGTTATTGGGGTTTTTGAGTTGAGCCCTTTAAGCCCACTCTTCCTTGTAGCCGATTTTGCTGCAAATTAACAAGTATCGTCTTAATGTGGTTGTTTATTCAAATATAAAAGTTCATGTCGATACATCCATTACATCATCAGTTATTTGGGTTTTAGCCTCCTCTCTAACCCCCCTTTCCTTTCGGCATATTTGGCTGAAAATTAATAGGTGTCGTCCTTAGAGGGTTCGGAAATAACAAATAATGTCATGTCAATACTCGTACATGTACTCTATCAGGAGTTATCTTCACAGACACACAAATCTTCAACTGTGAACTATTTGGAGGACCTAACAAGTTCCCTGGTGAGAGTTGGCCATTGTCAAAACCCATTTTAGTGCAGCGTTTTTATAAACAATATTTGGACTTTGAAGAACAGTAAATTGATCTATTAGCTAAATTAATGCGTGCAAAATTCAACATTCAATAGTGTTAAAGCATGTAGTGTATATATAGAGAATGCAGTTAAATATATTCCCTTTGAGTAGGGATACTCCTGGATGGAAACAGAAAAAAAAAATTGTTAAAGACTTTTATCCTACATCATGTCCTACAGGGCGACGAAAGAGCGCTCTGTAGTAGGCGATATGAAGTCATAAATAAAGCCCGGGTATGTATCACATGACTATTTTATTTAAAAAAATTATTTAACCTTACTTTTCAATTTTAATTATTCTCTTATTAGGAATTTTTAAACAAAACTTGGTGATTTTTTTACTAGTTCACCTTCGCCTACTTAACGACACAATACTTTTTTCTTTTATTCGACTATAGAAAACTTGTTCATATCTCCTGTATTCTTTTGTGATAGATGGATAGATAAACGAAATAATACAATCTGTATGGCAATGAATGTTTTTTTAAATTTATTTTACTTTTTTATTTTTACAAAATACATAATTTTATGGTTATAGAAAAGAAAAAAAAAAAAATATATATATATATATATATACACTCCTGCTCAAAATTAACGCACAACCCAGTATTTTTCCATTTTCTTTTTCTTTTTTCTTTATTAACTCGGCATTGCAACTTTTATCATTTGTTTATTTGAAAACGTGTGGAAAATTAGTTAAGTTCAAAGGTTAGCCTCGCAAACATCACCTATATCTTCTTGTTTGTCAATACTAATAATAAGGCCCACCTCGCAAATACTACTTTATCTTTTTGTTTGTCAATATTATACAGGGTTTAGGAAGTTGCCTCTCGTTAGTCGTGTTTCAATATTGTATAGTTAGAAGGTATTGCTGGAATAATTATGGATGGGCAAAGGAATTTGACTCGAGGATGCTGTAAGGGCTAGAGTATTGGTTGAAACTGGACGTTCGCAGAGTGGCGTTGCTAGACAGTTAGGAGTTAATCATACGACGATCGGGGGAGTTATTAGACGGTTCCATGAGACGGGATCTGACAGTGGAAGACTAGGACAGGATACAAAAAGGTGGATCAGTGAGAGGAATGATCGATTTCTGAAGGATAACGCACTCAGAAAGAGAACCTCAACAAGGACGGAACTAGAGGCCTTGATAAGGGGGGTACGAAATGTACACATTTCTAGGTAAAATCTGTCAGTGGAAGAAACACCAAGTACTGAAAAAATCAAGAGGTTCTAACATCCCAAACTGCTTCACTTTTTTCAAATTTTCTTCTAATTGTCTAATGAAACATTTGATTTTCTGTTCTTTATTATTCAATACATTTTATTGGAGCAATATTGTGTTGAAATCGTTAATTTTTCACTCAATTTTAAATAAACCTTCAATAAAAATAGTAATTATAAGTTTAAAATGAAAACAACTGAAGAAAACGAAAACATTTTGGGCTGTGCATTAATATTGAGCAGGAGTTTATATATACATATATAATATATATATACTTATTTGTTATTATATATATAATAACAAATAAGTAATATAGCAACTAAATAAAAACAAACAAATAATATTAAAATAAAAAATATTAGAAGTAGTGCAAGCAATTATAAAACAAAAACATTTCAAACTTATATAAACCAAAAAATATATATGTAATATAACATAAAATAAGTAGGTTCCTTACTATTTTAAAATTTTCCTTTATCAAATGTCATATTTTGTTTTATATAAGTTTATTAGTTATATATATACCTATACATATATAGTTTTTAAGCCTAAAGTGAAAAATAAAAATAAATTAATTTCTTTTAGTATTATTTTGTGTCTTTTGCCCAATTCTGTGAGGCATCTTTTTCTACTCTTATTTTGATTATCTACTCAGTCACTTCTGTAAGTTTAAGTTATTTCAAATAATAATGGTTTTATAAATCAGAGTTTGGCCCTGTTTCTACTGGGAAAAAAGATTTTGTTGACTTTTTAGTAAATGTTTTGTCTTAATTTTGATGTTTTTTTTCTGTTTAGAAATGCCTAATATATTATGCATTTCCCACTCTTCAACAGTCTGTTTGAGCGATAATTAAAATCAATTTTCTGAGGTATTGATTTTTAAAATCCTGATGGAATTTTATTGAGATGAAAACAATTTGGACAACTACAAAAAATAAGAAAAGGACATTTTTATTCTTATTTCGCTATTATTAAGGCATTATCCTAAATTTTGTGACGAAATAAACCTATTGGCTACCATATGAAATATAATAGTTATAAATGGTTTATTTCGTCACAAAAGTTTTGAAAATGCCTGAATAATGGCGTAGCGTTAATAAAAATATAAATATATTTTGGGGAAACCCAGTATACGGGAAGTTATGTAATCGGGCAACAATTCGATGCGGAGTTTTCAACTGAATTTCATGTTTTCCGACCTCTAGATTCCAAATATGAAAAAAAAGTCTGTCTGTGTCTGTGAACACACTACTCCCGTAGTATAATGAATGTTTCGACACGAATCTTATGTGAATCTTGAACTTTCCAACAATGACAAGGGGAGGCTTAACATGAATATTCAAATAATTGCCGATAGAATGAATGTATCGACAAGAAATTTTATATGTGTGACCAAGGATTACTATGGGAACTCAGGGAGGGAAATAACTTTGTGTACCTGGATTTAGCTAGTTCGGTGACGTAGGGAACGCTGAGGTCAATATGGAGGGTCCTGTTGGAAAAAAAGTAAGGAGCATTGGCTATTGTACGAAGGATGTTGGATTGAAGGGAATGAATGCGCAATAATAAAAAAATACCTACTGTATTTATTAGGTAAGGTTAGGATTTATGACTCATGCCCGGGCTTTAACTACGAGGTCATATCGCCTACTACCAGAGCGCTCTTTCGTCACTCTGGTGGACATGAGCCCAACTCTACTGTGGGAGTCCTTAATTTTGCCTATCCTACATTTTTATTCACCTAGGGTAGGGGTCTTTAACGAGTACCTGACATCGTACAGGCTCGGGACCATCGCTTAACGTTCCATCCGAAGGACGGCGTGCTTAAGTTTATTTTACCTCCCAGATAAAATAAACTAAGGGCCTCGGTGGGGTTTCGAACCCACGATCTTGAGCTCAGAGGACAAGCACGCATACCACTGAGCTACCGGCGCCCTCCTGTATTTATTATATACTTTATCTACTGTATACAATTATTATTTTTGTACTCGTATTTTCAAGTACCTAGTTATTTATTCATTTCTTTTTACTTTAGTAGTATTGTTAATTCTAATCCATATGGTCAGACTCTAAATGTTAATATTTGTTAAGTATCTAAATTATAAGCTCTCTTATAATGTAAATATTCTTAAGACATATCCTATTAATACCATGTTATGGTTTAACGGAAATATAATTTTTATTATTTTATTTATTTTTTTTGGCCTTATGTACGGTGCATATTAGCCATGTCAATGAGTTATTTAGTTATATTTACGACATCCATGGCCCCGGGAGGGAGTTCTATCTAAATTATTATATATGTTTTTCCCAATTTCCTCTTTCAAAAAATAATAAAAATTGATAAAAAGTTGAAAAAAGAAAATCTTTCAATTACCATTGTGCTATTATCATCTCTTCCAACTTGTTTTATCTAATTAGTTACGTAAAGTGTATCTGCATCAAGATTTCTGTGGGACTAATTGGTTCTGGTTACAAGCTAGAGTGGTTCTACAACCAGATAAAAAAAAAAAAAAAAAAAAAATAACTACCATCATGTGAAAGTTACATGTAACCATTTTCATGCTATTTATGATACGAGTAGTACACTTGTTAAAAATCACGAGGGATTTTTTATTTTTTAGTAAATATTGCTTTTAAGTTCATATTTGAGAAACTCTTTTCGAAGAATTTGATCGTTAAGTCAACCATTATTGGGATCTTGCAAAAGTAATAGGGATTTTTTGTTCTATTCTCAACAAAAGTACCTGATTTGTAAAAATTATATTCGTGTTCTCTTAAATCTAGACATTATCAGTTGGAGGATCGTAAATGAAACCCATATAGTCTGTCCTAGTATTATCTCAGAAAGTTCTGTTCTCATAATCTATTAGTTTGTTAGTTAAACCTCTCCCCTTCGGCCGGTTTGGCTGGAAATCGTTAGGTGTTGTCCTTATGGGGTTTTGGTCACACATATAGAATTTGGTGTCGATACATTCATTCTATCGGCAGTTATTAGAGTTTTTGTGTTAAGCCTCTCTCTAATCCTCCAGTTCCCTTTAGTCGATTTGGATGAAAAATAATAGATGTCGTCGTTAGAGGGTTTTGGATTCACTTATACAATTTTATGTCGATTATATCGGGAGTTATCGTCCTCAGACACAGAAATTTTACTTCCGCAGGAAGTGTAAGAGAAATTATGTAGGGTAAAGGCACTAGTAGTAGACACTATAGCAGTATTATTCACGTTTATTATTTTTTTGTAGGTAATTTCCCTCATCAACAGCTCAGATCCTAAGCTTGATTTTGCCGCCGATTTTTGAATCTTCCCTTGGAACAAACTCTTATTTTTTAGAGTTCAAGTTCAACATGTCTACTACTGGCACATTGTCTACTACTGGTGCCTTTACCCTAATCGGTCAAAAATTCGATGCGGAGTTTTCAACGGAATTTCAAGTTTCTAATCTGTGAACACACTATAACTCCCCAGAAAATAAATGTATCGACACGAAATTTTATATGTGAATTCAAAACCCTGTAACGATGACACCTATTGTTTTTCAGCTGAATCGATCAAAGGGAAAGTGAAATTAGGATGAGGGCTTACTCAAAAACTCTAATAACGGCCATGTAATGAATGTATTGACATAACTTATCATATGTGAATTCAAAACTCCATGAGGACGATACTTATTAATTTTCAGCGGAATCGGCAGAAGGGAAACGGGATCAGAGGGGGCTCAACTCAAAAACCCCAATGAATTTAACGACACAAAATTTAGTATGAGGATTCAGAGAGACTATGTAAATCAACTGTTGAATATTAGCTGTTTTGGAGGGGGGTGGGGGGGGGGGGGGGGGAGGGGGAGAGAGAAGTGACAGTACATTGACGATGATTCACCGATTTTTTTTTTTTTTTATTTTTGGAATCTAGATTTCGGCATACATGAAATTCCTTTTAAAACTCTGCAACGAATTTTTTTACCGATTACATACATTTCCGAAGTAAAAAGGATCTGAACCAAGACAGATCCTCCGATCTCAAAAACCGGAATAAAACGAAAACAGACTCAATCTATGAACCGTGGTAATAGAATAAAAAATATATAAAGATAGATTACGTAACAACTTTTCAATTGTTAAGAGTCAGTCACGAACGGCTTATTAAATTTTAATGACTTGTGTTGGAGTACTTTCACACAGCCAACAGATTTCAGTTATTTTTCTATTTTCTTTCCAAGTCAAGAGACGACCAGGTCAAATCGGTAACAACTCTAACGATAACAACAATGACCTTGTGAAATTAACTTCCTTACAGACCTGGTCAGGTTCCATTTAGTGCGGTTGTAGTATTGTTTCGTTTAGTACATGATCTTCGCACATTTAGTAACAACAATCTATCTGTTTTTTTTACCACTCCAGCTGTACGAAGAATAAGGGAAGTTCTGTAATCGGTCAAAAATTCGATGCGGAGTTTTCAATGAACTTTCATGTTTTTCGACCACCAGATTCTAAATACGAAAAAAAGTAGTTAAAGCCCGGGCATGATTCGCAATAACTAATCAACGACTATATTGACTATGTATAAAGAAGTAAAAATCAATGAAAAACTTTTCTTTTTTTTTGCCTTATGTTCGATGCATATTAGTAATGTCACTGTGTTATTCAATTATTACGACATCCATGGCCCCGGGAGGGAGTTCTATCTACGAAATAAAACTCACTCCCGGACGGGATTCGAACCCGCAAACTATGGTGAGACCATGCGACCAAAGCCCTACGCCCTAGCCCACACGGCCACCATGGCTCCCAATGAAAAACTCTAATAACTGCTGATAGAATGAATATATCAACACGCGATTTTATATGTGAATTCAAAACCCCATAAGAACGACACTTATTAGATCATATGTGATAGTAAGATGTTTTGGGACGAGATTTATCATAGAAATAAAAGACGATGTCTTCCAACTGTTTTATTTTTGACTAGAAGTGGTTTTCAACGCAACAGCGTCATCATCAGTGGTACATCCCACCCGTACATCCTAGACAACTGGCCAGTTGTTCTTTAGCCTTTACGGATGGGATGTGGCACTGATGATGACGCTGTTTCGTTGAAAACCGGTTCTGGTCAAAAACATAGATTTTCTGATGAAATACATAAGTTTCCCTGTGTTATTTTGGATGGGAGTCGTCTGTTTACAGACTCCTCCTCACTAATCCTACTCCCTCAATGTTTACCAAAGTAGGCCTTAAGCCTCTCAGTACCCTGCCAGGAGCCACCCAGACTGCATCATACTTTTATCTATCTACCTGTTCAACCATTACCACATCGTCCCATCACCAGATCATCTCAACATCCCATCACTTCCATCGTTTCAACAGCTAGCAGCCTCCCTCCTCATCTCAGAGCGGCGTAGAAGGCATCGAAACCGATTAAAAAATTATTATTTTACCTATTTTTTGAAACTTTATTTTTATGTTAAACGTTATATTCGAAGTGAAGTTTTATTTATATTTATCTTATGTTTTGTTTTCTCTTATTATTTTTCAGTTGGCCAACTCCATCTTCCCTAGGTTTTCTTCTGCTCATTACATTCTTTTATATATAAACATCATCAATCTTATTATTTACCCTTTATATGTTCTCCAATATTTTGGAGTGGAATCCAGAATCCAGAGGTTTTGTAGCTGTTATTTGGAAACTCTTATTATGGATACCACTACCTACCGGTTTATACATACATCCTTCTTGCAAGAAATAGTATCTTATTATCTTATTTCATTCATTAAGGATCTTACAGTTTAACGGCTGTATCAGTGTTTTCGCCTATTAAAATTTAACTGAGCGTATATCGTTTCTGGATAAATTAAATTTGAAATAATAGCTGAAAAGCCATTATGTTTTTTTTTTTTAATGTAACATAAAATTATCAATTAAATTTCTCTTAACGTACCGTTATTTATTATAATCATTCCATTACATATATAATAGAATAATTATTTTTTACTTTCCCAGTTAACGACGTATAGGGGAAGTTATGTAATCAGTCAAAAAGTCGATTAGAGAAAAGAAAAAAAAGAGAAGCCTGTCTGTGTTTGTCTGTGGACACGAAAACTCCTGATGGAATGAATGTATCGACAAGAAATTTTATATGTTAATCCAAAACCCTCAAACGACGAGAGCTGTTGATTTTCAGTCAAATTGACCGAAGGGAATGGGGGATTAGGGGGAGGCTTAACACAAAACCTCTAAATACTGTCGTAGTGAATGTATCGACATGAAATTTCATATTTAAAGTCAAAACCGAATGAGAACATAACCTGTCAAATTTCAGCGATATCGGCTGGGGAGGGGAAGTTCAGGGGAGGGGCTAGAATTTGCGCAAACGATCGACTGGTTTTGGAGGAGGTCGAAAAGTTAATTAATTAATTCGTTGCTAGGGTCTTTTTATATTTTTCTTCTCAGTTTTACTAAATATCTATTTGTAGGAATATTGAGGGTCAGTCAAAGATGGAAGAAAACAGTCAACACTATTCAAACGCCAACGTTTCGATATATTTTATATCATCATCAGGGCCTACAAACATGGGGGGGGAATCAAGATTAGAATCACAGTTAAATAAAATGAGTGTGTTGATAAACATTACTGAACGTTAAAATAGACTTTATAACAAGCCATGTTTTTAGGCCCTGATGATGATATAAAATATATCGAAACGTTGGCGTTTGAATAGTGTTGCCTGTTTTCTTCCATCTTTGACTGACCCTCAATATTCCTACAATTAGAATCTACAGTCGCTAATCAACATCTAAATATCTATGTTTACAGCTGTTCTGGCTGTAGAGAAAGAAAACATGATTTTACAAGGATTCAGTTCGTACCCATTGATAATGGCTGATCAACTCGTGACCACGAAGACACCGCATCTATATTCAATCCAGTGATAAGTCTGCAGTCACGATATGAAGTAGTTGCATATTTCAAATTAATTACAAGCAATTTAAAAGAAAAACGTAGAATAATTTCATTATATCGTACTATTCCTGTAGTATTTATATTAACAATGACGAGGGCGCGTGGTGAAAAAGCCTTGAGCACACCGTCCTTCGGATGGGACGTTAAGCTATTCGATGTCAGGTATCGTTAAAGACTCATACCCTATCCCACACTAGAGTCGGGCTCAAGTCCACCAGTGATAAAAGAGCGCTCTGACAGTAGACGATATGACCTCGTTGTTAATGCCCGGGCATGAGTCACAATAAAAAACTATAAGTAATGACAATGCTTACCAAATATGAAATGCTTCCAGTACATTTCTTGCTAAGTGCCTTCTGGCCGTTCCATGCCCTGAAAATCAAAAATATTATATAAATATGAATTTTGAAGTATTAGTAAAATTGTGAATATTTTTTTAATAATAATCTAACAATAAAACATTTTATTGGATTGCGTGAATTTTATTGATCTTGGAAGAATAAACAAAATATTACATTAAATTCACTCAAATGGCTTTATGATGGTTAAGTTAAGACTAGAGGCTCTATCTTTCCTCCTTTCAAATGTCAGCAAATAAATAAATATTATTTATTCTTTAATTTATGTAAAGGATAAATTAAATTTTCGAAACGTTGAACAAGAAAAAGGTTTTATATTATGTTTTTTTGTTAAAAAAATAATAACTAGGTGTGCAATGCATTCTGCTGTTTGCAAAAACTGAGCTGAGTCAGTCTAAATTTATTGAATCATACTGTTAATGTGGTCGGTTAACATACAAGTAGTGCATTTGAAATGGGGCATATGAACCGGTTTGTGATCACTGGATGGAACCGTAGGGTTTTCAAGTTTGCGCACTTTTACCGGAACTTTTTCTATATAAAAAACTCAGTTAATGTTTTAATAATTGTCAGTAACTTCTCACCTTGTATGTTCTTTATGAATATATTAATACTTTAAATAGATTTCAATGATTTTTTTCTAGCCTTTTTGTAGACAACAACAGCTGTTTTTGCTCACAATTCTTTGTACTATGTGTTCTTTGTATGCTTAAAGTCGAAGTTTGTACGTTAGAACACTGAAAAAAAACGGCTCAAAAAAAGTGGTGTCCGATAGTGAACCGAAAAGGGCTTCGCCCGGATTTTTACCTTTGAAAGAGAAAAATTCTCAATATATATATAACAGGCTCAGTCAGCATCTCGCATATGCGGACGACGTGGTCATAACCGGACGAACGAAAGCTGCATTGGCGGGGGCGTTCCAGGAATGTGACGAGGAGTCCAGGAAGCTTGGTCTTCTTGTCAACGAGAGCAAAACCAAGTACATGAGAACTACGAGGAAAGAAGTAAAAGAGAAGGAACTCGTACTTGGAGGCTGCAGGTTTGACCGGGTGGATAGCTTCAAGTACCTGGGGGCCGTTATCACGGAAAGAAACGACGTTAAAGAAGACATCAAAGCGAGGATAACGGCCGGGAATAGATGCTACCGGTCACTGCAGAAGGTGCTCGGATCGAGGACTTTGTCCCGAGACGCCAAAATAACAATCTATAAAACAGTCCTGAGACCGGTCGTCACATATGCGAGTGAAACCTGGGTCCTGACTAGGAGGGACGAAGTTTTACTCAATACGTGGGAGAGGAAGGTATTGAGAAAGATATACGATGGAGGATACGGACCAATGGGGAGCTGAGGGACTTGTACAAGAGCCCGGACCTGGTGGCCATAGTGAAGCAGGGGCGGCTGCGATGGCTGGGACATTTACAGAGGATGGAGCCAGACAGATTGCCGAGGAAGATACTGGAAGGACACCCGGGAGGACGAAGAAGAAGAGGTAGACCCCGCCTACGTTGGCTGTAGGACGTGGAGGACGACCTCAGAACGATGGGTGTGAGAAGATGGAGACGGGAGGCCGAGGATAGAGTAGAATGGCGGAAGATTGTTGCGGAGGCCCAGGTTCTACAAGGACCGTAGCGCCAGGGAAAGTAAAGTAAGTAAGAGAAAAATTCTATTTTGCGCGAGAATTTTGTCTCTCAATTGATTTCAATGGGGATTTCGTTTTTCCGTGATTATTCCTCCGTGGTATATGCGATTTCAGATTTTTTTAGTAGTAAACCATCATTACCGTGTCCACTACAATCGTGGCAAATTTCAATGTGATCGGTAAAAGGGTTTAGGAGGAGTACGAGTACAACGAAATACATGAGTCGCCTAAGAAAAAGCTTCGTAAACTCTGCTCAATAATGGACGATATTACTTTTCGTAGCAATGTGTCTTTATTACATTATTTTATTATCATGATTAAATATTTAAATGCTGATTTTTAAAGAACTCTCTTATTGGTCTTGGATTGTTAAATCTTCTTATTATTTCTCAAGCTATCTGAACTATAGGATAAGTTATGTAATCGATCTAAAATTCGATGTGGAGTTTTCAACGGAATTTAATGTTTTCCAACCTCAAAAAATGATCCTCCGATTCCAAAAATTAATAAAAATTTTGTATATCTAAATGTAAATGGAACTCTGTGAACACGATAACTCCCAATAGAATGAATATATCGACAATAAATCGTCTTTGTGTAACCAGATCACACTAAGGACGCCTCCTAAGCATCCCCCCCCCCCCCCCCCCCCCTTTGGGGTGAGGCTCAACACAGAGATTCGAATAACTGCCGTTGTAACGAATGTGATGACACAAAATTTCATTTGTAAATTCAAAACCCTGTATGGACACCTATTAATATTCCGCAAAATCGGTTGAAGAGAAGGGGGAATGATCACTCAAAAAGATAGAAACCATACTGTTCAGTGATCATTTCATTCCTCTTTGTTTATCTGATTCTGACAATAAATAAACTATCATTTTTGGATTGTGTAAGAAGATTCTAAAATATTTTTCATAGCTTTATTATTTTCAAAATTTATTTTTGGTCTTTACAACCTATCAAATAGGCGTTTCGAAAAAAAAAATGTCATCAGTATTATAATTTATTTGCTGATCTTTTTTCTGATCAATTTTTTCCTTATATTGAACATGTTCTACAGAACATATCTTATATCATTTTAATTTTTAATAAATTAAAAATGTAAATACTGTATTGCTATTATTATTTTTATATTTATATATTATTTTCAAATAAGTATTTATTCATTTTTCTGAACAAGTTTGTTTTTATTTCCAGATTATAAAAAAAATATATGATATGGATACCTATACAAATGTATATAAAACAATGGATAAATGTACAAATATAATATAATATACATTAATTATAATGTATATTATATATGATTAAATCCCACTAATATTAGGTTGTGTAAATTTATGTTCTGTTAAATAACATATATTAAATAACCATAAGTGGAACGAGAGAGAGAGTGATGTGTAAGCGTGGTTGGTATAAGAAAGTCCTGTAATGGCCACATCACGTATATTTGTATTTATTTTGACAAACTGAAATAACTGATTTCATTGAATAGGAAAAAAATATAATCAATATAATATACTGGTAATTCAAGATACAGTGCATTATCATGCTGTGGGCTAATTTATAAAAAAAATAATGAAATCATAATTACATGTATAAAACAGATCGCTGGTATGCGATTAATTATTCATTATTTTTAATAACATTAATGAGTTGCTTTAGAGCCATCGCCCTTGAAAAAACATAAGACGCCAATTTTAAACCTACTTAGACATTATTAAAAACAAAATCATATACCAAAAAATACGAATACAAATGAACAAATAAAAAAAATTATACAAAAGATTAATAATAAATATTTTTTCCATGACAACTATAACAACGACCTTTATTAATTCTTAAAAAATGGCGCCGGTAGCTCAGTGGTATGCGTGCTTATCTTCTGAGCTCAAGATCGTGGGTTCGAAACCCGACCGAGGCCCTTAGTTTATTTTATCTGGGAGGTAAAATAAACTTAAGCACGCCGTCCTTCGGATGGGACGTTAAGCGATGGTCCCGAGCCTGTACGTTGTCAGGTACTCGTTAAAGACCCCTACCCTAGGTGAATAAAAATTTAGTGTAGGCAAAATTTAGGACTCCCACAGTAGAGTCGGGCTCTTGTCATCATGGATATGACCTCGTAGTTAAAGCCCGGACATGAGTCATAAAACCTAACCTAACTGAATTCTTAAAAATAACTTTTCTCTTTGTTGTTGTTCATGAGACTCATGCCCGGGCTTTGCATGATCATATCTCTTTCTACCATGGGGCTTTCGTTAGTCTGAGCCCGACTTTCCTGTGGGAATACTAAATGTTGACTACCCAGGTTTAATTAGTTTAAGGGTCTTTAATGGTAACTCACATCATGCAGGATCTGCAACCGTCGCTTAATGTTCCATCTGAAAGAAGGAATGCTCAAGATGTTTTTTACCTCCTAGATAAAAAAAAACGAAGCTGTTCGGCCGGGTCTCGAACCCTAGAACTCAAAGTGTACTAAATTTCATTTAACTTCCCAAAGCACACAGACAGCCCAATGAAATAGTTCCTTACAACTCTAACCTGTTCATATTTTTTTATATAATTTTTTATTTATTTTTTTGACAATTATTACTGAGGAAATATTGCAGTTATGAAATTCTCATTACAATTGAGGCGTCTTATTGTTAGAGGTCTCTTGAAGTTTTGTTAGCTTCCGTTATTTTTTACGCTGGATTAAATCAAATGCAAATTACAAACTCTTTCTTATACAAAAAATCTTTGTACAGATCACTCTCCTTCATCCTTCCCCATCTCAAATTTATTTCATAGTGGTATCACAATTGAGGGGGTTAGAAGCAAAGGGATGTAAGTGACAAAAATGTCATTTCGAGATAATTACCTTCAAAGTTATAGTAACATCGTAAATTCAGGTATTACCCAGGTATTTTCCATTGGTAACAGCATTACTGGTACTAACAATCGTTCTGATCATTAGCTAATAGTCAGGTTAGGTCTCAAGGAAGATGTTAACACACATATCTCAATTTCAGCCGATTTGTCACTTACATCCCTTTGCTTCTAACCCCCTCAATTATATAAAAGAAATGTGAGAAAACAGGCTCAGAGATAGTGTTTGTCTGTTGAGCTGAGATAAAAAAAAAAACTTAATCATACCGTCTTTCGGATGGAACTTTAACGATGGTCCCGATCCTGTACGATGTCAGGTACTCGTTAACTATCCCTACCCTAGGTGAATAAAAATTTAAGACTCCCATAGTAGAGTCGGACTCATATTCACCAGAGTGACGAAAGCCATAATAACTATTATCGCTAGTTTTTATGAAGAATCATAAAAAATAAGAAAAAATAAAATGTACAATGAAACAAAAAAATACCGCTAACGCTATCTCAGTACAGTAGAGTCCCGCTAATCCGGATGGGATTAAAAAAAAACGAATTAAAATTTAGTAACTAAAAATTTAATTTAGCGAGCGGTAAGTACGAAAATAATTCAAAGAGAGCGTTTGACCTGACTTATTCAGATGGCTATGATGAAAAAGTGCCGACAAAGAAGACGGCGCGCTAAACATTTACGCTAATATTAAAAAAAAAATATTTAAAATAATTATCATGTTCATTTTACAGCAAATTCTGTTTAATCCGGACGGGGTCCAGTCCCATCTAGTCCGGATTAGCGGGACTCTACTGTACTTTCATACACCTAGGAATGCCAGTATGAAATGATTTTGAGAAGGAGGGAGATGAGAGAGTGATCTGTAAATGTGATTGGTATAAGAAAGTCTTGTATATATATATGGGCTGGTGTTTTACACCTAGGGACCTAAGCATCCATTGCTCTTATCCCTTCCCTGGAAGCGCTGGGCTTCCCCCTTATTATATTCACTGTATGTTTATACTGCCCGAACCAAGCCCTTCATGAAGTGCTCAGTCTCCCAGTTTCCATAATGAACCTGAGAATGCTCTCATAGTCCAATCTTCTAAAGTCCTCCTCTGCAATTACATCTCCTCCAAAGATGCGGAATCTTTGCCACATCACTTAATCATACAATTATTTATACCAGGAGGATTGGCACCAGATGCCCTTCAGTGTTTTCAAGTCTAAATATAAATTGGATGGAAGAGAATTCAAAAGTGAAACCATCTGACTGCAACTGCCCTTGGCATTTTGGACGAGTTTTACACGATATTTAAAAACTGGATTAGCCATCTGTGGAATAGTTTTGTGATTGTTGATTTATGACAATATGATTTGGAAGAACCATTTAGGTGAACATTGGAGAATATTTGGGTAAAAAATTGTTGAATGTTAGCCTCAATCGACCTCAGAAAACTACTATAGATTAAGATATTGAAAAGGTGTGACCATAACAAGACTTTCGTTTACTTGTCTACTTGTACGTTGTGATAAATTAAAAAATGTAAAATAAAATAAAATAATAATAAAAATTAAAATAATTAAATAATAAATATTAGATTTCCTGTAGAAATTGGTTAGCTGGTCTTCAACTAAATTTTGATTTCTATAGCAGTTTCCGAAAAGGGCCCTAATAAAAGTATATAGAAAGTTTAGGACGTGCAATTTTGATGAATGTGTATGTATTTAAAAAAATAATCGAAACCCGACCGAGGCCCTTAGTTAATTTTATCTGGGAGGTAAAATAAACTTAAGCATGCCGTTCTTCGGATGAGACGTTAAGCGATGGTTCCGAGCCTGTACGATGTCAGGTACTCGTTAAAGACCCGCTGCCCTAAGTGAATAAAAAATTTGGGGTAGGCAAAATTTAGGACTCCCATCGGGCTCATGTCCGCCAGAGTGACGAAAGAGCGCTCTGGTAGTACATATGACCTCGCATTTAAAACCCGGGCATGAATCATAAAACCTAACCTAACCTATACGTAATCTGAGATGCCATCAAATTTTTCTAAATTTGCGAAAATATTCATTTTCATCCAGGGAAAATGAAGAATAGCATAGAATCGAGAACAAAAATTGGATTTATTAATATTTAATCTACATAATAAAAATCAAAAACATAAATTTGGAAAATAAAGAAATTAAATTATTTACAAAAATTCTTACTAATTTTCTAAAACTACATAATAAGTAGGTATTTTTTCTGTGGCCACTTTTTAATTTTTATAGTGATCATATATATATTAGTAAATAAAAAAGTGCCTTCTTCTGTAGCTGACTCTTCACTTGTCCTTGGAGTACTTCAACTACATATCGCACCCTTGCTTCAAAAGTGCCACAACTCAAAAAACTCAGTTTTTCAGGAAATGCGAAAAACAGCTTCCAGCTGGGTTAGGTAAATTTTAGTTGATCTAGTGACGTCACCAAGCAAAACTATGCGTATAATTTACGATAGATTGTGGTCCTGCAGATTTTCCAAGTTTTCAACTATAAATCTCGTTTTTTTGAGTTGTGGCCCTTTTGTTGCCTAACAAAGACTAATGAGTGTAAACATAAAAAACGACACAACTGTTACCTAGCGGCTGGATTTTCAGTGCATTATCTGGCGCTTTAGGTGATTGGTATAAACTTAAAAACCAAGTCGAATGGCAGTCTTAATTACAAAACACGAATTTTTGAGTTGTGGCACTTTTGAAGAAAGGGTGCGATATGTTAACCCTAACACTCTCACTTGACTGTTAACTCTCTTTCGACTGTGTTTGTCTATATAAAACAGTTGATAGGCGGCATTTGTTTCTATAGTTGATTGTTCTCCATTAATTTTTAAAATCAAAGCGAATGGTCCATCCTTGTATATTTATATTCACTGATAAATTTATTAATGACCTAACAGCTGTTTTTATGAACATTTTTACATTTTAGCTATTGTTATAAGAAAAATCAACACTTTTTTGACTTCGTTTCTTAAAAAAAAATTCATTTTAGAATATTTTAAAAATTATAATGTATGTATTTTTTACATCACAACGTATCATTTTACACACCTGAGCGCTGAATGAGTGGTATGGTAGGTATTGTGACATAGTTAAAGCCCGTGCATGAGTCGCAATAACTAGTGAATTAAATAACCATTTTATAATAAAACATTGTTATAATAAGCAAGCATATATGAGGGAGGGAGGCTGTCTCCTCTCTCGACATTTCTTTAGCAAAGGGTCTCCCATTACCATTTTTGTTTGAATGGAGACCACAAATGAACTCCGTATATCTAATAGAACAATTGCGTCTATTGGAGTGTTAAAAAATGAAATGCGCTTGTATATCGTCATATCCTCGGGTTCGTTTTGTGGTCTTCAACCAATACTTTGCAATACGAAAATGTGTTTTGAAAGCAAAAATCAATTGACTATGGGAAATAGTTGAACAATATGAGTTCAGCTCTGTGGATGACTGGTTAGAAGAGCTATGAAGCATGACAAGACGGGAGTGTTGCTCACTTCACCTAGTTCTATCCTAGGAGAATCCATTGGAACAGCTTTCTGGGGCTGGTTAGCCACAGTTCACAGTTTCAACATCTAGTTGTGGAACATAGTTTAAAAAGAACGTGCTCATCTCTTTTATGACCCTTCCCCTCCCATAACTACTAGGGGGGGACTGAAAAAAAAAACATGAAAACAGAAAATTTGGTTTACTAATATACAAATAAAATAAAATGATAGATAAAACACTTTTTTGAACACTTATATTGTCTAATTCCATAAACATATACTTAAAAGTGTACCGGTTTCGGTTACGCCATCGTCAGCACAAGTCACTATTGAACCTTGTGCTGACGATGGCGTAAGCCGAACCCGGTACACATTTAAGTATATGTTTGTGGAATTAGACAATATAAGTATTCAAAAAAATGTTTTATCTATCATTTTATTTTATTTATTAGTGTTTCCACTATATCAACACAAAACGCAAAATAATGTATTCGGACATTACTAATATATAGTGTATAGGGGAAGTTATGTAATTGGCCAACAATTCGAAGTGGAGTTTTCAACGGAATTTCCTCTTTTCCGATCTCCAGATTCCAAAAATGAAAAAAACAAAGTATCTCTGTGAGTGTGTCTGTGAACACGATAACTCCCGATAGAATGAATGTATCGACACAACATTTTATATGTGAATTCACAACCCTCTAACGACAACACCTATTGAATTTCAGTCAAATCGACCCAAGGGAAAGGGGGGATTATTGGGAGAAGCTAAACTCAAAAACTCAATTCACTGCCGTTGTAACGGAAAACAGTGAGGACATCTGTCAAATTTCAGGGATATCAGCAGAAGGGTATCGGAGGCTCAGCTCAAAAACTGTAATAACTGCCGTTGTAATGAATTTACCGACACAAAATTTAGTGTGAGGATTTAGGAACTTTTGTGTAAGGCAACTATCATCGCAAACGGTCAACTGGTTTTGGAGGGGGAGCAATAAGTTAATTGTTTAATTCGTTCTGGGGGAGTACATTGCCGGTGATCATGGACAAATGTTTTGACATTTATATTGACTAACACAGTCATTTTGAATATTTAAAATTTAGTATATCCGACACTGTCCGATATCTAGGACATCATTTAGAGACGTTTAACTTGGACAACTCATATCAGACTGAAACGCACAGACCTCAAAAGACGGTTTGGACGACTGAAATCAATCATCGGACGACGATCGACATTATCGCTTGAAAACAAACTTCACATATACAACACTATACTAAAACCCATCTGGACTTACGGCATCGAGATATGGAGATCAGCCAAAAAATCAAACATACAACGTCTTCAGTCAATACAATCCATTATACTACGCCACATCGCCAATGCACATTTTACGCTTCCAACTTCACATTACATAATGGCCTCAACATCCCATTTGTACCTTCTGTTATCAGAACACGGTATCAAACTTTTAACGACAAACTCCATCATCACGCTAATCCACTTATACAAGAATTATCTACAAACACTCTCCCCACAAATCCTCCACGACGCCTCAAGCGGATATGGCAGAGGGACCTGCTCCAGGACTAGCCTGGACTCCTCTTCGGTCAGGTACCTCAGCAGTACAGCCACGCACCTGACACTGCACTATTTATCGCAATTGCTAATGGCAAATGTTATGTCGTTGTAAATATATAAATAAAATAAATAAATAAAATTTCGTATAAAATTAATGTTTTGATGCAAACCTGTTATTTATTTTGAATGATAGCCGCAAATCGCTCAGATTTTTTTTTCCATATTTTTAACCATGACCACCTCATTGAATATACCATTTGGAAAAAAAATATGCATCATATCCATTCGCAATTAGCTTTCATATTGCATTCTTCTCGCTTCTCCTGGAAAATGTATTGATTTGCCACTACCTAATTAAAATCATATAGCCTACTACCAGAGCGATGTTTCGTCACGAGTCCGACTCTACATTGGGACCTCTAAATGTTGCATATCCATGTTTATTTACTTAGGATAGTGAAATTTAAAAAGTACCTGACATCTTACCGGCTCGGAACCATCACGAAAAGTTTCTATCTGTAGAACGGTGTGTTCAAAGTTTTTTCACCCCCTAAAAAAATCTAAAGTCCTCGAATTACTCATTGAATAATCAAATTTATTAAGTAATAGTGGAATTTATAATTAGAACATTAAAACATAATATGTATTTTTAACCCCCGACGCAAAAGGAGGGGTGTTATAAGTTTGAAGCCTTTGTCTGTGTGTGTGTCTGGCAATGGCATCGTAGCTCCAAGACGGCTGAACCGATTTCAAAGCGGTTTTTTTGTTTTAAAAAGTGGTATTTGCGAGATGGTTCTTAGCCATGTTCGGTGGAAATCGGGTATGCCGTTTCCAAGATCTTCAGGTTTCATCAGAGTCTGTTTAGGTATCTCGGCCTCTATTACAGCTAGAGACTTGGAGTTTGAGCTCAAATGTTTATAAGGCCAAGTCCCTCCACCCTAAGCCCTTCAAGCCCCCCCCCCCTTTTTTAAGGTTTATTTTTTGTGTCGGGGGTTTTTAACATTTTTAATATTGATAACACTATACCTGCATTGAACTTTTTTCCTCCAGTATAACATCAAAACAATTGTCCAGTTTCTAAATATTCTTCCCCAGATCGAATTAATTAATTAGGTTTTCATTGATTCCTTCAAAACTAATGATTTAGGCTAAAAATCAATAATATATTTACAGAGGGGCTTCTGAAGAATCCTGATACCAAATTTTGTGTTCAAAAATTATTAGAATTTATGTCGAGTCTTCTTTCCTTCAGTCGATTTTACGGAAAACTAATAGGTGACTTTCTTAAGGGGTTGTGATATACAGGGTGGGTTCGTAGCCCGACCGAGGCCCTTAGTTTATTTTATCTGGGAGGTAAAATAAACTTAAGCACGCCGTCCTTCGGATGGGACGTTAAGCGATGGTCCCGAGCCTGTACGATGTCAGGTACTCGTTAAAGACCCCTACCCTAGATGAATAAAAATTTAGGGTAGGCAAAATTTAGGACTCCCACAGTAGAGTCGGGCTCATGTCCACCAGAGTGACGAAAGAGCGCTCTGGTAGTAGGCGATATGACCTCGTAGTTAAAGCCCGGGCATGAGTCATAAAACCTAACTTAACCTAACAAAGCTTCAATTTCTTAGCTATACAAATTGTTCCACCTTTCAGCTATATTGTATGATCAGCTGATTGTAATTTAATTATGGATGTAGGTATACATACCATGACTGATTTTTGCCGCAGGGCCCAGTCAAGTGAAACTTGTTATGTCACCATTGCCAAACTTTTTGAAATCAACTGTATTGCAAAAACTATATTAACATTTGTTAACATACATCATTATACTACATTTTTGAGAGGGTAAAAATCGGTTAAATGAAGAGGAAACTGAAAATTTAAAAAAGTTGCTACTACCCAAGTTAAGACTGACTGAAGGATTCGAGATGCCAAAAAATGTATTTTCCATGAATGAAAGAATAGCCTTGATGGTTCTCTGATTAATCTGCAGATGTTTGTTATTGTGATTCATGCCCGGGCTTTAACTACGAGGTCATATCGCCTACTCTACATGTGCCCGACTCGACTATGGGCCTTATAAACATTTGAGCTCAAACTCCAAGTCTCTAGCTGTAATAGAACCCGAATCCCTACAAAGGCTCTGATGAAACCTTAAGATCTTGGAAACGGCATATCCGATTTCCACCAATCAAGGCTAAGAACCAACTCGCAAATACCAGCTTTTGGAAGGAAAAAACCGCTTTGAAATCGTTTTAGCCGTCTTGGAGCTACGATGCCACAGACAGACACACACATATTTGTTTTCTAATTAACCCCCGACGCAAAAGGAGGGTTGTTAGACAAAGGCTTCAAACTTATAACACCCCTCCTTTTGCGTCGGGGGTTAATTAGAAAACAAATATGAGCAGTTAATTATTGTGTTATGTGTAAAGCCGACAATTCATGATATATATCATTGAAAAAAGAGGAACTTTTGAAAGGTTGGGATTTCATTTCTTGCAGAAGATGAAATCGTTGAATTATGACTGGTTAAAAAAAAAAAAAAAAAAAACTTGATCCTTAACTCGGCAAATCACGATGGTGATTCAGAAAGCGACTCAAATGATGCACCCACAACTTTCACTTTTAAAACCAAAAACAGAATTAGTATTGGCTAATCTCTTGAAAATATTTTCACTGACTGTCATGCTATTATAGGTTGTTTGACGACAATAAAATTATAATAACTGCAGCCACGTATCCGTACAATAATTAGTATTATTATTTCCCTTGTTATAAGAAATGGCTTGAGTTTTCATCTCCTGTTTGAACACGTTTACTCTTGATAGAGTGAATATATAGACACGAATTTTTATTTGTGTATCCAGGACCTATATGGACGATTAATTTTCAGCTAAATCGGCCAAAGGGAAGGGGAGAATTAGAAGGGAAGCTTAAAACAAAAACCCTAATAACTTGTAATGAATGTATTGACACAAAATTTCATATGTGAATTCAAAACCCTATAAAGACTACACTTATTGTTTGTCTTTTGAATAAAAATAGTTTTTTTTGGGTGGCTTAGAATTATATATTATATTTTCTATACATAATAGAAAATGGACACCATTTGGATAATAAGCAAGCAAATAAACAGAGTTTTATTCAAAATACAAAATAATATATATATTTGATTGTGATAAGGGCTTGTACTCACCAATAAACACTATAGGTAGATCCTGGAATAAGTAAGTTTAGAATATGGGCGAAACGTGATTGTATTTAACATGTGTTGGGGGCCATGGCGGCCGGGCTAGAGCGTAGGGCTTTAGTCGCATGGTCTCACCATGGTTGCGGGTTCGAATCCTGTCCGGGAGTGACTTTTATTTCGTAGATAGAACTCTCTCCTTGTGCCATGGATGTCGTAAATAATTAGATAACACAGTGTCATGGCTAATATGCATCGTACATAAGGCCAAAAAAAACAAAAAAAAACGTGTTAATAAAGTCAGTTTTTATGTTAACTCCACATGATTAGTTAGTTATTTTAACTCACGCCCGGTCTTTAACAACGATGTCATATCGCCAAGAATCCCAGTACTAAATTTTGTCTATCTAGGTTTATTCACCTAGGATAGGGATATTTAACCTGACATCGTACAGACTCGGGATCATCGCTTGACATGTTTTTACCTTGAGCACACGTCCTTCGGAGTATAGTATTCAAGTATTGACAATTCTATATTACCTATACATATTTTTTCTATTTTCTATACATAATAGAAAAAAAAAGCAAGACACCATTTGGATGCTAAGGAAGCAAATAAACGTGGTTTTATTCAAAAGACAAAATATTATATATTGGATTGTGATAAGGGCTTGTATTGCACAAATAAACATTACTATAGATAGATACTGAAATAGGTAAGTTTAGAAAATGGCCGAATGGTTGAAACGTGATTGTAGTATCCATATTTAACATATATTGTGTTAATAAATGACAGTTTTAATGCCAACTCGACAGTCAGTTAATTAATTTGACTAATGCCCGGGTTTTAACAACGAGGTCATGCCTACTACCAGAACGCTCCTTCGTGTCTCTAGTGGACAGGAGGCCGACTTCATAGTGTTACGAACCGGCGATGTTGACCTCAGTACGCTAACACGCTACCTTTGAGCTACCGGCGGCCTCGTCATTATTTGTATAAATCTACAGGAGGAGTACGACATAATGAAACAAGTAGTCCGGAGCTTCGATTCGGTTCTTTTCGCTTGAGCCTAGTATTTGTATTCCATGTGAGACTGTTATCGAGCTAAATCCCGACAACGGACTTGCTAGGAGGAGAGAATCAGGACGTTGTTAGTTACGATATTGTGACTCATGCACAGGATTTCATCTATGCGGTCATATTCCCCATTACCAGAAAGTTCTATGATTGCTCTAGTGAACATGAGACCGACTCTACAGTGAGAGTCCTAAATTTTGTCAACCCGTGTATTCACTTAGGGTAGGGATCTTCAACGAGTATCTGACATCTTAATATGCTTAACGTCCCATCCGAAAGACGGAATGAACAGGACATTGTTAATGATGACCGGAGGACAGGATTTATGGGGCAAATGTGAAATGAACACATTCATGAGTACTGTGAAAAGTTATGCAAACGTCGCATTCGGAAGACGAGGCAGAAAACTTTTAGTTTAATGCTTTTAAAAGCTTTCGTTTCAGATGACGCAATTCAACGCCTTAGAGAAAAAAAAATGCAACATCTATGTCCTGTATTTTTGCTAATCTTCCCTGCAATCGTCGTTGAATCCTCAATTTTTCCCACACCAAAGCACATTCCCAGCCAATTGATAAAGGAAATTTTCAATTCTTCAGGCTTCCTCAACCTATTACACATTTTCCGCATGATTACAATACTTTCAAAACTCTCACATTGGCAAAGATGTCTACAATAGTGAGACGTTATTTAGTTATCTCCGAAGAAAGTTCACTGCTTCGGAATATTATTATCCAACTGTCAACTCGTGAAGATCTCAGCATCCATTTTATTTTAAAGAATAGCCATGTATCATTTATTTTTTGTTCGATGTAAGAAAAAAAATATCGATGGTAAACCACCATGCAATGTACTTCCCCAGAACGAATTAATTAATAAACTTTTGCCCCCTCCCCTCCCACACCAAAAACCAGTCGACAGATTGCTCTAATATTCAATAGTTAACTAAGGACTCCTAGATCCTCATACTGAATTTTGTGAGGATAATTTCATTATATCGGTAGTTATTAGTGTATTTGAATTGAACTTCCCCTGAACCCCCTTCCTTTCGGCCGATATCGCTGAAATTTGACACATTATCTCCTCATTGAGTTTTGATTTCAAATATGAAATTTCATGTCGATACATTTATTACATCGGCAGTTATTGGACTTTTTGTGTTGATAAATCCCCTATTCTCCCATTTCCCTTTGTCTGTTTTGTCTGAAAATCGACTGGTATATGGGATTTAGTCACATATGAAATTTCGTGTTGATAAATTCATTCTATCGGCAGTTATTCAAATTTTTATATTAAGCCTCCACCCTATCACCCTCTTCCCTTTGGTAGATTTGGCTGAAAAACAATAGGTGACATCGTTAGAGGGTTCTGGATACACATATACAATTTCGTGTCGAATCAAGAGATCGGAAAACATGAAATTCCGTGGAAAACTTTGGATCGAATTTTTGACCGATTGCTTAACTTCCCCTATACTTCGTATATCTGGGAAAGTAAAATTGTGATACATTCAGACCCTTTCATCAAGGCGTTTGTATCTACCAAGTTCTATACCATCGTTCCACTGCCTACTCAATCTGCGGAAGTCGAGGCAGCAATACAGCCCACTCAACTACGCTAACATCATCCATCCTTGTGTACAAACAAAAATTTTAATTTATAAAATGTTCTTATTCATATTTCTTTACTAATATTTGCCAATCTACATTCTTATATATTTATTTAATAATGTGAATATTTTTTGTAAAAATAAATCATTATTTTAAAGTTCCAAATTCATCTAGTTCATTTACTTGACCAGTTTCAATAAAAACTCCCTTCTACAGGTGGAACAGCCTATACAAGACCCTATCATGACGTTTGTATCTCCCTCTCTGACATCATAAAATCAATATAACTGGAAGTGTGACCGAAGTTAAACGGTGATAATAATGATAATAATATATATTTCCGTTAAACCATAACATAAGTATGTATATATTAAGATCAGTATAACTCTTTCAGTCTCACACACCTGGACTAGAAATAACAATACTACTAAAAAATAAACTGAAATTAATTAATACTTGAAAATATGAGTACAAAAATAATAACATTATACAGTAGATAAATAAAGTAGATAATTTATAAAAAAATTAATTCATATTAAGATAATAATTTTTGATAACTTTTCCGGGAATGTCTTTTTCACGAAGACATTTCGGGACGTTGTTACGATATGTAGATCCAGTCATAAATTGAAGGGGCAAAAATAATTTGGAAACACAAAATATTAATTGCATTTTTAACAAATAAAAGAAAGTTGTAGAAATTAAACGGTGAACGATTTTGATGAATGGAAACATTTATATGCTTTTTTTTTATTTGTTGAAATTTGAAACGAGTTCTTTGAATCGACACAAGTAATATATATTCGATACCTGATTGGTAAAGTATCGATGCCAAAAATATTTGTATCGGTCAAAAGTATCGATACTGTTCTTATATTTACTTATATCGAAAGATCCCTACCCACATCCAAACGCTCAACGATAGATCCCTACCCCCATCCACACGTAAACTGTTTCAGAAAATATTTATATTTTGTTAATTAGTAGTTATTTATAGTGGTTCATGCTCGGGCTTTAACTATGAGGTCATATCAAAGTTTGGGACTCAGGTCCACCAGTGTGCGAAAGAGCGCACTGGTAGTAGGAGATACGACCTCAGATTCAAAGAGACACAATAGCTAACTGTTTTTACGATGACTTTTTTACTGACCCAGCTATATTAATTTTTCAGCGGAATCGGCAGAAGGTAAGGAGGGGTTCCATTAAAAAATCCCAATAACTGTCATAATAAATTTATCGACACATTTTCGTATGGACAACCTCAAGTCAAATATATATCAGAGCAAACGGTCGACTGGTTTTGGAGGGAGCGAAAAATTAATTGATTATTTCGTCCTGGGGAAGTACATCGTCGGTGATTCACAGACGATTATATGTAGTGTAGAGCAATCACGTTGCCCTTAACCTTAGCAGTAGAGGAGTCCGCCAGAGATCCTGGCCTATGGGGGAGCGTTTAGATGTGTGGGCCATGCGCAAAGTTTGGGCTTATAAGGATGCCACATGTGACATTTGACTAGCGCGTCAACACAGAAGGAAGATGTCTGAGAGAGAAAGAGTGACTGAATGAAGAGGTGGCAGGGAGTGAGAGAGTGTTACCAGGTGAGGTCAATTAGCAAGCGGCCTTGACCGGGTAAGGCCACCAAACAAAGCACATGGTGAAGACCGCATTATTTTATGACGTTTCTTTATGACATTTCTTTAACAGCTATATGCTTTATTTTTTTTTTTTTTTTATTTCCCCAGCTTTACGAAATATAAGGGAAGCTATGTAATCAGTCAGAAATTCAAAGTTGGATTTTAAATGGAATTTCCCATTTTTCGACACACTGATTAAATAAAAAATGACGGTGAATCACCGGCTATGTACTTCCCCAGTAAGAATTAATTTGACCGTTTGAGCTAAAACTCAATATTTGACTCACATTGTGACTTCCGAATCATCGTACTAAATTTTGTGTCGATACATTCACTACATCGGATTTTGAACAAAGCGCCCTCCTCTAAACATACCTTCCCATCGGCCGATATGAAAATTAATAAGTGTTGTCCTCAATAAATTCATTACAACGGCCGGCAGTTATTAGCGTTTTTGTGTTGATCCCCCTCAACCCTTCAGCTGATTTCGCTAAAAATTGATGTGTTGTCCTTTTGGGGTTTTAAATTCACATATGATATTTTATGTGGTTACATTAATTAATACGACAGTTATTCCGACCGAGGCTCTTAGTTTATTTTATCTGGGAGGTAAAATAAACTTAAGCACGCCGATCTTCGGATGGGAAGCGATGGTCCCGAGCCTAGGTGAATAAAAATTTAGGGTAGACAACATTTAGGACTCCCGTAGTAGAGTCGGAATAATGTCCACCAGAGTGACGAAAGAGCGCTCTGGTAGTAGGCGATATGACCTAGTAGTTAAAGCCCGGGCATGACTCATAAAACCTAACCTAACGACGGTTATTAGAATTTCTACCCTAATCCCCCCCTTCCCTCTTGTCGAATAACCTGAAAATCAATATGTGTCATCATTAGAGGGTTCTGGATTCACATATATGATTACATGATGCTACATTCATTCTACCATGAGTTATCGTGCTCAGAGGCACAGACAATTTTTTTAAAAATATTTGGAGTCTGGAGGTCGTTAAACTCTGGAAAACTTGAAAACTCTGGATCGAATTTTCGTCCGATTACATAACTTCCCCTATACTTGGCAACGCTGGGGAAGTAAAATATTTTGTATCGATGTAATGTATCGACACGAAATTTTTATATGTGTATCCTGAAACCTCCAACGACGACTCCTATTGATTTTCAGCCAAATCGACCAAAGGGAAGAGAGGATTTGTGGGAGGTTTAACATAAAAACTCCAACAACTGTAATGATTATATTGACACGAAATTTCAAATGTAAGTTCAAAGCTTTACATTTACCAATTTTTCGAGAAATCAGTCGAAGGAGAAGGGAGATTTATATAGAAGAGTCTCAACTCAAAAACCCTAAGAACTGCCGATGTAATGAATGTATCGACATGAACCCCATAAAAGCAGAAACTTGTGAAATCGGCCGAAGGAAAGGAGGGATCAGAGGAGGGGGCTCGACTCAAAAACGTAATAACTTCCGATGTAATGAATGTATCGATAAAATTGAATATGAGGATTCAGAAGCCACAATGTTAGTCAAATGGTCGACTGGTTTTGGAGCAGGAGCGAAAAGTTATTTGATTAATCAACACTTTAGAAGTAAGGCAATTAGGTATAAAACTTTCAAAATACTTTATTTAATATTTTCTTTTTTCTTAAGACGTTTCGACTACATTCGTCATTTTCAATTCTAAAAAACAAGTCAACATTTTTAAAAAAACTACATTAATTCTGACTTTCACAACCAATCTTTTTTCATAACATTACCACATACTACAATTAAGGACAAATAAGGACTTACCAAACAAATACAGATCAATCCATATATAATTTATTCATTCCAAAATTTCTTTTTCAGGAATGTCGTCAAAAATTAGTATTTTTTTCACATTATTCAATTTTAAAATTATACATCTTTCAAATACAATATTAAAGGAAAGAAAGAAAGTAATTTATTTGGGCCGGCATTCAAGTGCCTTTCACAAAAATGACAAAATACAGAAAAAAAAAAAAAAAACAAAAAAAAAAACAAAAAAAAAAACATTAATAGTGATAAATAAAACTAAAATCTAAGTTAAAATGTCCTGTGGGAGTCTGGGTCGCAGTCGGCGATGTGCAGTGGGCTGTCCAATATTGAAGTGGACAGCTCCAGGGCTGAGGGGCAGGTTCTGGAGGAACGTCTCAGTCAGAGATCGCAGGACGGTGTCCATGGGAGCTATGTCCAGTTCTTTATGAATTATACTGCCTCTCACGAACCACGGTACGTTGAGACCTATGCGGAGGGCTTTGTTTTGGAATGATTGTAATTTTCGTTTTACTGTTTTGCTTGCACTGTACCATATTGGGCAAGCATATGTTAGTAGTGGACGTAATAGTGATGTGTACAAGATTTTGATGCAATTTGGGCGGAGTGGAGTGTTGCGGTTAATGAGTGGATAAAGTTGTGAGAGTCTTTGATATGCTTGTGTTAGTTTTGTTGAGATGTGGGTGTGCCATGTAAGTCTTGTGTCCATGTGTAAACCGAGATATTTTAATGTTTGTTGTGAAGTATTCCAGGGAATATCAGTATTGTCAATTTGGATGTTGTTGGTTTGGCGTATTTGGCGGAGAGAAAAAATTTTGGCTGATGATTTCAAAGGATTTAATTTTAACTTCCAGTTAGAAAACCAAGTTGAGATGATGGAGACAGCTGATTGGAGAGTGTGTGTGGCAATGTGAATATCGGAGTGTTGTGCTAGTATTAAAGTGTCGTCCGCATAGGTAGCAAGCACCGTGGTCTGCGGGACTGGCATGTCATGGCAGTATAAGTTAAAAAGAACTGGGCTGAGAATAGCTCCCTGAGGGACACCTGCACCTATCGTCCTCCGTCTGCTGACCGCGGCGTTGATCCTGACCTGGAAAGAGCGATCCCTCAAGAAAGATGAGATCATATTCTGAAGGTACTGCGGTGGTCCTGTCAAGTGAAGTTTGTACAGCAACCCCTCATGCCAGATGGAGTCGAACGCGGCTGCCACGTCTAGCGATGCTGCAGCTGTATACTCCTTCTTTTCGAATCCTTTGATAATAGCTTCAGTGACCCGCTGAAGCTGGTGGAGTGTCGAGTGATTCGAACGGAATCCAAACTGGTGCTCCGGGATAGTTTGCGTTGAGTCCAGGTGAGTCAAAAGCCGTCGAAGGATAATTTTCTCAAACACTTTTGATATGGTCGGCAACAGGCTGATTGGGCGATAGCTGGCCGGATCATGCTTTGGTTTCCCAGGCTTGTGGAAAAGGAGGACTATTGCATTCTTCCAGGCCGAAGGAAAGTAGCCGAACCGAAGGCATGCGTTGAAGATGCTGGTGAGGTAGGCGTCGCCTTTAGGAGGAAGCTTCTTTAGCACCAGATTTGGGATGAGATCATCCCCTGGAGTTTTCCTTGTTGGGAGCTTTCTGATGACTCCTCTGACTTCCTGTGGTGTTGTGTATTCTATCGGGAGTTCTGCAGTGGAATGGTGTTGTGTCATGAAGTTAGTCACTAGGTCTGTTGTTTGTGAGTTGGCGGAATTATGAAGTGTAAATTTTTGTTCTAAATGGGCAGAAAATATGTTGCATTTGTCGTTATCAGTGATGGCTGGTGGTGTATGTCCGTCTGTAATCGTAGGTATTGGAGTATGCCGTCGCAAAATACGTTTTGTCTCAGTCCACAAGCTAGTGTCTCCCGGGGAAATGTCACTTAGATGTCGTTGGTAGTTAGATATACGGAGGTTGTCTAATTCCCACTTGACTGCGCGAGCCATGCGATTGAAGACAACCTTGTCCTGGGGTAGCCTAGAACGTTGCCATAATTTTCGCAATCTATTTTTCTCTTTTATTAGCGAGAGAATGTGTCGGGGGACTGTTCTCTGGCCAGGCCGGAGATCCGAGTACTTCTTGTACGTCGAGAGGTCGATTGAGCTCCTTATACTGTCATTAAAATGTCCAATGTGCACGTCGATGTCGTCTGTAGAGTTATAATTGAGAGGTATAGTAAGTGTATCTGTTAGTCGGTCACGAAATACGTCCCAGTCAATTTTCCCATTTATTAATTTTGGTAGAGGGGGGTTCTTTTGAAATTCTTCAATGAACGTTACTATAACCGGTAAATGGTCTGAGTCTAACTCAACTAGGGGTTTTTGGAAAAAAGGGAATCTGATGTTCTGTATGAGACAGATGTCCAGGATGTCGGGGAGAAAATTGTGCTGTGTGGGGAAGAAGGTCGGTTCGTCGGGAGGGATAACTAGCATGTCAAGTCTGTTGGAGTAATGAAGAAGTCTGCTTCCGTTATTGTTTGTCATTCTGCAGCCCCATAGTCTGTGTTTACTGTTTAAGTCCCCAATCAGGATAGTCGGTATCCCTGAGAAGACTGATAGCAAGTCGACCTCTAAAAGATTAGTACTGGGTCGTTGATAGGCGGCTATGATATGAATGGGGTTTCCAGAGTGACTGAACAGTTTGAGCCCTATGGCTTGGAGGTTGATGAGGTTATGGAACTCTATGGAGCAATGCTTGATGGTCCGTTTGATGAAGATTGCAACCCCTCCCGTCCGAGTCCGTTGGTCATGTCTGTAAACCTGGTAACCACCAACCCTGAGTCTGTCTTCAGCCACCAGGTGGGTTTCAGTAATACACGCGATGTCGATGTCATGTCTGTGAATGAATTCGGTGAAGGTGTTTTGTCTCTGTTTAAGTCCGTTCGAGTTCCAGTTGAGTATCTTCAAGTTTGTTAAGTCAGTAGGAGCTAAAAGAGATGAAGTTAGGAGTGATGAACTGTAAGGCGAGAAGTCAGTTGGTAGTACTGTGTTTGTGTCCGTCATATTTCAGGATGCAGTCTAGTTATGTTGGTGCTAAGGGAGTTTAATATTAATTGTACTATGGTAGGGATGAGTTGATTCACAATTTGGACTATGGTGTTTTCAAGTGTGCTGTTCGTGTTTGGTGTATGCGTATGAAGAAGTGATGATGTGTTTTGTGAGATGTTATGTTTGGGATGCATCTTTGGTAAGGAAGCCGTTATTACCTTTGCTGCCTCGGCATATGACGACTTGCTGGTGCTAGGCTGCACTGTCTGTGGATGTGAAGGAAGGCGAGGGGCCACTGGCGGTGCTGCTCTTTGATTCCTCTCTTGGAAAGACCTGTAAAAACTGCAACCTCTGTAATTGGCTGAGTGTTGCTCGTTACAGTTGACGCATTGGGGGGCCGTCCTCTTGTCCTGGGGGCACTCAGTCCAGTGGTGGCTACCGGTGCACTTGACGCACCGCGGCTGCAGTCGACAATAGTTCTTGGTGTGAAAATAGCGCTGGCAGCGGGTACACTGTGGGATCCCACGTGGTTTACGCCTGGGTTCGACCCTAACTATGCAGAATAGGAGACGGTCTAGCTTGAGGATATTTCGTCCTGCGTCGTTGTCTTCGAGCTCTGCCACTGCTATGGGGATGGGCTCCTTCTGCTTATTTAAAAGTCTCATGACCTTAAAAATAGGATAGTTTAATTGCTGAAGTTCATTTTTGATTTCGTTATCCGTGATAGATAGAGGGAGACCTTTTATAACTACAGACAGTCGTTTTTCATCTGGAGCTCTGTAGGTGTGATAGGGCACTTGATGATCATCGTAATATTTTGTGAGAGTGCGAAAGTCGGGAATGGTGGAAGTTAGTATTTTAATGCGACTTCCAGCTTGTTTCATTTCAAACTGATCGCTGACTAACCTTTTTATATCGCTTAAAATGGCTTGAAAATTATTTACATCATGGAGAAATATCGGTGGAATTTTGAATTTCGGTTCTGGTTTGGTGTTATCTACTTGAGTAGCATTCAACGGTTCGAATCTATTTTGTGTGTGAACGAGGGAAAGGTCAGTTAAGTATTTTTTGCTTACGGACTGACTGGTGGGAGAGTTGGCTCCAGGCCTCTTCCTGGAGTTGATTTGGGTCCAGGACCCGCTGTCTGCTACTGTGGGGAGGTCTTCTGCCCAGTCTATTGGGGATTCATTAGCCGCTAGTGACATGTTGACTGCAGGGATGGTTTTTATGTCTTTGGAAGACATTTCCTCACCTCTTCGGGTAGAGGGAGTCTTTACCCGCAAATACGTCACAAAATTGAGTAAATTTGGTTTACAATTTAGTCTCACGATTAAATTAAACTTTGTACATATATAAAGCTACTTTATAACCACAATGCTGAAACAGCTGTCTACAATATTAAAAATAACATATATTTGTTATTTGATTAATTCGTTCTGGGGAAGTACATTGTCGGTATTGTTTTTTTATTTTTTATCTCTTTAATTTTATGGTGTGGTTTTATTCTTTTATCACTATTATTATTTATTTTGTAGATATTTTTTTATTTAAAGTTATCCCTTTTTTATTATACTTATTATGTATGTATTTACTATTATTCTGTAGATACTTCTGTCTTTTGCTTCTTACTTCTTATTATTTATTTTTATTATTTTGTTGTAATTATTATATTATCATTTATCCTTATTCTCAAACCTTCTACTAACTATTTTTGTAGAATAAATCAGAAAAATAAATACAATTTTTTTTTTTTTTGTCAAATTTCATATAAATGTTTGTTTGTCGAGTTTCAGTGACATATTCAGCAAGTTTTGTTAGTAAGTTTTTGTTACTTATATTTATCTTCATTTAAATTGAGAAACTATATCGACTATATTAGTAATTCTTTTGTAATAATCTATTTCCTGCTATTTATTTATTAATTTCATTTTATTTTTAACAAGTATTGTTATTACTAATCAAATGTGAGACCCTAAGAGTTTTTTGTATTTATTTATTTATCTTAAGCCACAACTATTCAAAAAATGCACAACCAGCAGCTGGGCCGACATCTGCTATACAAAAATAAAATAAAATAATAAAAATAAATATGACATGAAAGGCTTAAGAGAGGAAAAACACCCAGCGTTGAACCCTTATGGCTCTAAGAGTTATTATCAGTTTATATATATAATTTTTTTTTTTTTTTTTGGCTTCATGTACGGTGCATATTAGCCATGTCAATGTGTTATATATAATTATTTAAGACATCCATGGCCCCGGGAGGGAGTTCTATCTACGAAATAAAACTCACTCCCGGACGGGATTCGAACCCGCAAACCATGGTGAGACCATGCGACCAAAGCCCTACGCTCTAGCCCGCACGGCCACCATGGCCCCCAGCATATAAGCATATAAGCATGGATGGCATTTGGAGAGCGACAGCAAATAAAACAGCCAAAAACATATCTTACCTACTCTAGCTCCTAGACAAGTATGCATTTTTGTGACATATTAAAAAATTGGCATATAAGCATCTTAATGTATACATTAACGGAAATAAATATTATTATAATTTTTAATTAAACATGTGTTTAATTGTACATGTGTAAACTCATTACACAATGCTCACTATACGTAAGCAACAGAACACTACACAATTGATTACCACAGAAGTTAAGCTGGTTTTAGTTTCATTGTAACGCAGGAGTAACACAAAAAAAAAAAAAAATATGGCGTTATAATTAATATCCCTTTCAAGCGGAGTTTTTCTTCATATGTACTTCACTTATTCCAGAAATTGTAGACTATTCCAGCTATCAAACTGGATTTTCTCGCAAAATAAGTCACTAAAGTAAGATGGTGAAATTATTTCTATCTTTTATATTCCGATTTATTTAAAACATATAATTCTAAAGTACAGGGATGTAGTAATGTTTTGTTTTTGATAAACTCATTTCATCATCTTAAGTGAAACGGTCGCAAACCTCCAATTGAGAAAATGGCCTGATGAAAAACTGGAAAACTTCTCTGTATATACGGTTCACAAATTTACGGTTCAGCTAAAACATCTAATTTGAGAAGTATTCAGGCTTTGCAGTCAAAGACATTCAGACTCATTACACAATGCTCACTATAAGTAAGCAACAGAACACTACACAATGACCTCTTGATAAACACAATAGACGACACAATTGTACAGACGTTTCCATTGCAAATTTCATTCACTCACAAATCTATACGTAAACTCATTTTCATCATCACACTTTTCACGCAATTCTTCCAGAAGACTGAAGAGGAGATGGAACCGTGACGTGCAATAATCCAAAATTGCAATTCCTCCTCTTTGTTTCTTGAAACTTAACCATCATAATACCCTCATTCATTCTTTTTAAATTTCGCCCTAAGGAGCTACCGCTGAGTGGCCTTCCTCTCTCCCGCCACTCAAGACGTCTACCCACCATGGCCTCTTGGTAGCTGGTTGTTGCAGGAGAGCAACAGTTGTGACCAAACGTTGTATAAGACAAAACAATAAAAAATAAAAATAAATTAACCAAGAAAATGCCATGAGGATCCATTATATTATAGCCTTCGATTCCAAAACACGCTATTTCCTCTACCACAGAAGTTAAGCTGGTTTTAGTTTCATTGTAATGCAGGAGTAACACAAAAAAAAAAAAATATGGCGTTATAATTAATTTTTTTCTTCATATGTACTTCACTTATTCCAGAAATTGTAGACTATTCCAGCTTTCAAACTGGATTTTCTCGCAAAATAAGTCACTAAAGTAAGATGGTGAAATTATTTATAACAGAAGGCAAAGGAAAATATCGATTTGAAGAACTCTGGTTTCCATGTTCCAAAATATTTTTTATTATGAACAGTTATTAATAAAAAGAAATTACAGAATGTGAAATATTTCTTTTGGAACTTCTGGTAAAATTTAAGTCATTCATTAAAGTAACAGATAGCTATGATTATTGTTCAGGTATTTTCAGTGGAGTTTGCCAGCAAGCCCATACACGATACTTTGACAATATTGTTATAATAATACAAACAAAAACAAAGAACTTGTTTAACTTTAATATTGTCTAATTCTACAGAATATGTACACAAAGTGTATCGGTTTTGGCTTAGGCCATCAGCACAATGTTCAAAAGTGACATTTAAGGTTGCTAGGTTGTCATATTCATACTCCATAAGTGTCGATATATGAATATAATGAGAAATGAGGCAAAAGTATTCACGTTGGGACGTATACCGGAAGTAACTCCAGTTAAGATCAATGGTGTGGAGGTGCCGTGGAATCCTGAAGACAAGAGCGTCAAATACCTAGGAATGGAGTTGGACAAACGACTCACCTGGAAACTATATACCAACAAGAAATTGAACCAGGCCTATGCACGCCTCTCCATCTTGTATCCTTTAATTAACAGGACCTCCAGGCTCAAGATAAGATGCAGCCTTCTCATATACAAGACGATCATTCGGCCTCTATTCACGTATGCATGCCCGGTCTGGGGGCTATCATCTGGTAAAAAACTTGAAGGGTTTCAGAAGCTACAAAATAAAGTTTTGCGCACGGCAGTAAATGCTCCACGGTTCGTGAAGAACAAGCAGCTTCACGAAGAACTAGGCATGTCATATGTTGAGGACTTCGTGAAGAGGGTTACCAAGAAGGTTCTGGATTCCGTAAACACCGCAGCAGGACCAGCGTATTGTGAACTAGGGAAGACGACTCCAGCCCCAAGACTCAAGCCACGGCTCCCTCAAGACATCCTCCCTTAGAGACCAAGTGTTAAAGTTTACCTTCTTTTATTTATTTATTAATACATTTATTCTTTTACATTCATCTTTTATTTCCATCTATTTGTTAAATTCTATAAGCAGTCCTAGGTTGTGCTCAAGATGAGTCGATGCCGATCTGTTATTTTATATGTTATTTATTTTATGTCCATATTTATACCTACTAGCATAGCATGTGATATGCTAAACTAGTAAAATAAAGGGGGAAAAAAAATAGAAATATGTCGAGGAGAAATGATTTTATATGTGGAAATATAAGAGTATTTAAATGCCTATGTGATGCTTATGTGTTGTTTATATAATGATATTTAAATGATAATATTATGAGGAAATGCTAAAAAATGAATAGGCAAGTTAAAGAAGTCAGATGTCAAAATGGTGGATACTTGAGGAGCATTATATAGGTGAAATGTGAAAACTGAAATACAAATATTTATATTTTTAAACTCTGATTATATTTTTATGGCTTTTTGCATTTTTAGGATAGGTTAGTCTAATACAGGGTTTTCTGAGTTCATACAGCACAACCTTTGATTCTTGGTATTTTTTAAACTATTTTCGGGTGAGTGATAGAATAATAATTAAATAATGTCTGCAAATACCTTCCATAATATTATATTTGGTCTATAACCAGTGTTGTTACTTCACAGGGAAAATGAAAATATAGTCTCTCTTATGGATTTTATTAATTTTATCTAGCCGGCTTTTGAGGTCGCGCTCATCATCAAGCAGTCTGGTGAAATCATTTTAAAATCAGTCACAACTGTAAAAAATAATTTGTAAAAAACATTTTGCATAAATATTCAATATAATATATAATCGATCATAATCAATATAAGAAAAACATTGTTTACAATGAAGATCAGCAAATAAGTTATAGATACTGAGTTCTTCCCGAAACTATTTGTCTAGGATGTGCAGAAAAAAAAAAACTAATTGGGAGAAGAATGAAGCTGTGGAAAATATATATTATTAAAATAATAATAATATTACAGACGACTTTTTATCTTCATCCAGAAGAATGACATTTGACTTTGAGTGGGCTGACATTTCCTTTGTCATTTGTGTCGGCTGGTCGGTGAGGGTGAACAAAAATTGTTGGTGACCTCGAGTTCTTCTCTCGGACACTTCTTTCTTTCGAAACAAAAAACTGCATCGTTTATTATAAACGATGTAGTTTTTGCTTTGAATTAATAATGAAGAATAATCAAGACTAATTATTGGTATATAATTCTCTCTTTTATGTGACAAAAGAACAACCATCAGAATGATACTTTTCTGCAGAGATATAGGGAAACACAATAAAAAATTATGAAAAACGTACATTTTTTAAAAAATCATGTCTATTTTACAAAATATATATAATATATGGGAGTACTCTCGGTATTGCTACCATCTTCAATCACGACTTAACAAGTATGTAATATACCGAAAATACTTCCATATATTATATATATTCTGTGAAATAGATAATACTTTTAAAAAAATCTGTTTTTCTTTATTTTTCAACTATCGAAATGAACAACCGCCTCTAAATACTTACAGATCATAACGAATATGAAGAGACCGTAAAAATGATTTTTTTACTGTCCATTAACCTTCTCGATGTCAAGTAATGGTTGAAGACGACCTATTCTAATTAAACATGGGTAGAAGAAATTTAGGACTCCACCAGAGTCGGACCCTTGCCCACCAGAGCAACGAAAGAGGTTGGGTAGCAGGCAAGGGCGTGAGTAACCAACAGATTTAAAGTGTCAGAATACATTTCGACAATCTATGTCGGTATAGTGGAAAGCTAATAGAATAAATACTTGTTACCTTCTATATTGTCTAAATACACAACAATATATACATAAATTGTGCCGGTTTCGGTTTAACACAAAGTTGGAAAGTGTCTACATAGGTATATGTTTGTGGAATAGACAATACAAAATTTAAACACGTTTTTTGCTTTGATTTATTTTAAACAGTTTGATTTTAACACTTATTATATTAAATGTATTATTATTATTCAAAAATTGCATTTATTCTTTGCAAATTAATTTCTGATTCAATGAATGTGGCATGTTCTGAGGACTTTTGAATGTTGGAGGAGCATCCTGGTAGAAGATAGGAAGACAAATTTATTATCTGTGAAACAAATTGAGGAGTTCGGAAGACAGGGGGATGTTTTACGACGAAGTTATTATATTATATACTCTACCCATCGTCGTAAAACATCCCCCTGTCTTCCGAACTTCCGAACAGTAGTACACATTATGTACTCATGTGAGGTAGTACCGTTCATATAAAAGTTTATAGAGTATAAGCTCAAGATCGCGGGTTCAAAACCCGCCGAGGGCCTTGAGCACGCCGTCCTTCGGATGAAACGTTAAGCGATGGTCCCGAGCCTGTGCGATGTCAGGTACTCGTTAAAGACCTCAGGTCCCTTAACCTGGGTGGGCAAAAATCAGGACTCCCACAGTTGAGCTAACACGGGAGGGATGAGAGCATTGGATGCTTAGGTCCCTAGGTGTACACACTAGCCCAGGCTTTCTAGCTCTATCTAAACCTTGAGTTTATGCTAGGTTTGAACCTTTTGGGTTAGTTGTCAATACTTTTTTAATTTATTTTTCTTTTTGCTAAATGTCAGGGAAAGTAGCCACAGGAAACGGACTTGAGACAGGAAAGAAATACGGACCAATAATTATCGACACTATTGTATATTGTTATAATAATAATATTAATTTCTTTCAACAAATGGTTATGATTAGTAGGATATGTCACAAAAATGTATATATGAAGATAGCTTATAAAATAGATACATACTTATTAGACATTAAAGTTACTGTGATTTATGCCCGGGCTTTAACTACGAGTTCATATCTTTCGTCACAATGGTGGACATCAACCCAACTGTACCTTTGCCAAGCCAGGTTTATTCACCTATGGTAGGGGTCTTTAACGAGTACCTGACATCGAACAGGCTTGGGACCATCGCTTAACGTCCGAAAGACATACATGGGGTTAGTAATAAAATAGTAAAAAATAAATAAATAATGAATAAATAAATAATAGAAAATAAATGACTATAAGAATAGTAATACTTATAAATACAATAGATACAGTTTTTAATTATATTTTAAATTGATAAAAAGATAAATAATTGATATTTATTATTCCATGGCTGATTTTCGCTTCGATTGCATTGCGATAACTATAACATAATAATTCACCTTCCTAACATGTAAAACATCTCCATATGTGACGGTAAGATGTTGTGGGACGAGATTTCTCATAGAAATAAAAGTCATTGTCTTCCCACTGTTTTTTTTTATAGGAGAATCACATCCCACCCGTAGGGTTGTTCTTTCGCCTCTACGGATGGGATGTGCCTCTGATGATGACGCTGTTGCATAAAACCGGTTTTGGTCAAAAGTAAAACTGTAGAATGACAACGTCTTTTATTTCTATGTAAAACATCTCATCATTCGTTATTGATGGGCCACTTAAGATTGGAATGATGGGGCCTGATTGGATTTAAAAGTGGGGTTCCGGAAGGCGCCGTCCTCCGTCCATCGTCCTGTGTCATTAATATGATATGCCAGTGCTTGCTATTCGTATTGTGCTTCGGCTATTAGCTGCTTATGCTCTTCAATGGCTCAACACAATGGACGTACCGTTCTATCTCTTCTTCTGTATACAAATTACCTTTTTAAATATGAAAATTATAGTTATTTTTCTCTCCCCCCAAATAAACGGAAAATGTAAAGGGGAAAAAACAGAACATATGAAACTTTTCAATGCTTTGTTAGAGCTCAACAAAGTTTAAAAAAACAAAAACGAGATGTGCCAATTACAGGACTTTTTGGCTTGCAGATCACGCTCTCTCCACACCTCTTCCCGAAATCATATCTATATATCATATATTATATATATCATACTGGCATTCCTGCGTATATAAAAGTAATGAGTTGGTGTCAGCGGTATTTTTGTTTCATTGTTCAGCGTAATTTCGAGGGTGACTTTCTTATACCCAGTAATGACAGTATGAAATGATTTTGAGAAGGGCGAAGGGGAGAGACTGATCTGTAAGCGTTGGTATAAGAAAGTCCTGTAATGGCCACATCACATATATTTCATTTTTATAATTTTTCTTAAAAACTATAAATAATAAATAGTTTATATTTATTTGCTAGGCGATACAATTCAAACATTATTTTGAAATATTCCCTACGGAAATTTTATTTTACATTGTTCGAGGCGCTATATCTTTTTTGTATAGATCCTATCACAAATCTGAGTATTTATTATCGGTTGTGATTTAAATAAGGAACATTTTGGGTAAGAATCAATTTTTCAATAGGATTAACTGTTTTCGGGTAAATTACGGAAACGTTTAAAAATAGATTTAAAAAATACATTTCAAGAGGGTTTTCGGCATGTATCTCAAAAACCGGTCGACCTGCGAAAAATCGTATTTTTATGTAAAATATGTATTTCCGTTTTCTTTACAACTTGAAAAGATTTTTGATTCAGATTTTGACATCTAAGTTAGCACATGTGACCTCAAGTTCATAGCTGCTGTTTTTACCGTAGAGCGCGTACAACTTTCCAATCAAATGTTTACACACGCAAAATCATCTCGAAGATGATGAAAACGGGGACTTTAAATCGTTAATATCTGTTAAAACCACGATCTCGAATTTTCGCAAGATTACAATACTTCCTCATACTATCTAAAGGTGTAAAAAAATAATTAACCGAGAAACATTTGAAAATGTGTAGAAATAGCGGGAAAAATGTTATAAACAATTGGCTAAAGTGCATCAAAAGTTAGCAAAATATTTATTTAAACATTGTATAAATGTTTTTCTTTCAAAAGTTTGCAGTTTTGAACCCTGCATTTGGAGTTACTTCTTGTATCATCTCTATGATCCCGGCTATATCTCAACATTTTGAACGGTAGGCGGGGTTATAGGGAAACCGAAGAAACATAAAATTCCTGCTAGCTCCTTATATTTCTCCAAGATGTTATGTAATATCAAATCAATTTTACAACATTTTTTGCAGGATCTTCCATATACAGTAGACTCTCCCTTATCCGGCGTTGCCGGAACCGACGTGACGCCGGATAACAGAAAACGCAGGATAACGGAAATCATCGATTAATGAGAAAAAATATATCAAAAAAAGTGTATTTAGATGAGCTAAGGAATAAAACACGTATGTATTTTGTTGATAACATTTATTAAATTGACAAATTTGTACATACTGAACATTGATTTATTATATGAACGTACATATGTATATTTATCCAAGCATTAAAAATATATTTTGAAATCTGCGTTTAATTACATACATAGGTATGTATTTAAAACAAAATCTAAAATTCTAAAAATATTATTTGTTAAAAAAATCGGTAATTTTCAAATGTTTGATTTTTAACTATGTATTTATTATAGTTTATTTATAAGATAGTGAAGTAATAAAATATTGTATTGGAGTTCCCTTCATTATAAATACAATGTACATATGTATGTACAGTAAAAATACATAAAAGATTCGTGAGTTACGGAATTATTATGTGCTCGTAAATACACGTGGCTCATATAATTTATAATCTAATAATTGAATGTTAATTTTAGTTTAACAAATTTGATATTATTTTGCAAGCGCCGGATAAGGAAGCGCGCCGGTTAACAGAACGCCGGATGAGTCTACCGTACCAGCCACTTTTGTATCGATCACTCCTTCCCCCTTCTTCTCAAATTCATTTCATACTGGCATTACTGTGTATAAGAATGTCACACTCAGAATTACACTGTATAATGAAACAAACGAAAACTTCGACGCTGAAACCTATTATTATTTATGCCTATGTTTATATTCTAGAATTTAACCGGTTGATAGATATAATGTATAAGCTATTTTGATGTAAAAAATTGTATGACGTATCCAATTAGCATGTTGTTTAGCAAAAAATAAATATTACTATTATCTGCTCTTGTCAATTAGTATTACACATATTGATTGATGGAGTGATTCGATATTTCTTTTTCTCAAATATAACCATTCACGTTGACCCAACGAAGAGTTACCGTCGAGCAACACCTGATACCACAGTTTGAAAAAAATGTCGGTGAATCACCGGCAATTCACTTCCCCAGAACAAATTAATCAACTTTTTACTCCCCTTCCAAAACCAGTTGACCGTTTGCGCTAATATTTGTAAAAACATTCATTCTATCAGTAGTTATCGTTTTCACAAGCACACAGACAAAAAATGTTTGAATCGAATTTGTGCCTGATTACATAACTTCCCCTATACTTATAGCGCTGGGGAAATAAAATCTTTAACTATTATGACATTTTTTTTATGTAACCGTTTGACATATGTCATATTGAGAAGGTAGATATTTCACATGGATTCGAATAATGGTCTGTACGAAAGGCTATTGTCAAGGGTTCGAATGATTCCAATCAGAGGGATCATTTGATACGTGACCAATATGTGATGAATTGAAAAAAAAAAAGAAGTGTATAAAAGACGAATGGTACGTGAACGTTGTATTGGGAGGTCTGCAATGCTAGACCTGAATGTCCGGTTAGATACGGTTATTCATCTCTAGTTATCTATGGTTTCTGTGAGGGATCACATCCTCTTTATCACATCACTCAACAGTAGCGTAGCCAGCGGTGAATATGCTTCAACATTTTTTCTTCCCCAGTAGCCCGATGTATAGGGGGAGTTATGTAATATATCAGAAATTCGATGTTGAGTTTTCAACGGAATTTCATGTTTTCCGACCTCCTGATTCCAAAAATGAAAAGAAGATTCTGTTTGAGTGTGACTGTGAGCAAGATAACTCCCGATGCATGCTGAACCTTCTAAGGACGACTCCTATCGATGTTTAACCAAATCGGCCAAAGGGAAGAGGGGATTAACTCAAACAACCCAATAAATGCCGACTTAATAATTTTATAGACATGAAATTGTTTATTCAACCCCCGACACAAAAAGGAGGGGTGATGTAAGTTTGATGCCTTTGTCTGTGTATGTGTCTGTTTGTGACATCATAACTCCAAGACGGCTGAAGCGATTTCAAAGCTGTTTTTTTGTTTCAACAGGTGGTATTTGCGAGATGTTTCTTAGCCATGTTTGGTGGAAATCGGGTATGCCGTTTACAAGATCTTTAGGTTTCATCAGAGCCCCTGTGTAGGGATCTCGGCCTCTATTATAGCTAGAGACTTGGAGTTTAAGCTCAAATATTTATATGGCCAAGCCCCCCCCCCCCCCCCTCCACACAAAAAAATAAGCCCTTCCCACCAAGGTTTCAGAAAAAAAAGAATGAAAAAAAAATGTTTTTTGTCGGTTTTTTAAAAAATTTTAATTTAATGTTTTATCTTAAATTTTTTATTTAATTGTGTAAAATTCAAAACCTCATAAGGATGTTTTGAAAGATATAAACAGTAATAATAACGAAAATATATAAATAGAATACATAAAACATACTTTGATAAAATAAAATTGCTATCCTAAATGTTATAACTTAATTCTTCTAATTCAATTATACATTTCTCCGATACATTCTATTAGCACTTTCAGTTATGAAAAAAAAAATAAACCTAATATTTTTAAGTCATAATGATAAGTTACTCCGCATAGAATTTTTGGCAGATCATTTAACTTCCGTTATACTTCGCACAGCTAGAGAAGTAAGACTGTAGTTTGGCTTCCTTACACTAGATCTTCACCAATATTCATTCACAATAATAGAACATATTGATTGCATTTATTATTTTACATTATTTGATTATATTTTAAAACATTATCATCAAATTTACTAACGGTTTTATTTAACCAGTAACAGTTTTGTCCCACACACTTTTTGTATTTCAAAAATTCAATGCCATCTTAATTAAGTGATATAGAGATAGATCCGGCCAAAGGTTTGTAAGCATTCTCGCTACCTACTCACCTACATTGTAATAAAGTATTATTATTCCATAAATTATATAGATAGCTAAATTTGGAAGAGACAAGGATAAATAAATAATTACATTATATTACAATACACATTTTCCCTCCTACTCAGTGATTCTGTAATTAAGTATTTCATTGTTTTGGACTTCCTTCCGTTTATTTAAATAAAAAGGCGTTCTAGCACCTCTTTCAGTTTTTGTTTTTGGTTCCCCAGGTATAGGGGAAGTTATGTAATCGGTCAAAAATTCGAGTTTTCAACGGAATTTCATGTTTTCTGACCTTTGTCACAATTTTAACTTCATTTATTTATATTATTTTCAATTTTATAAAGTATAACATTTCTAAAACGATAATATATAAATGTAGTTTGACTTATTTTTCATTCTCTGTTACTTTAATATTGTTAAACAAAAGCAATTTGATCGCATGATCTCACCAAGGTTGCGGTTTCGAATCCAGGTTTTATTTTGTGTAAATAACCAGATAACACCGTCATAGAGGCATGGCTAATATGCATCATACATAAGGCCAATGAAAAATTAAAAATAAATATAAACAATAAATAAAAAACCGAGAATTTTCAACTTTTATATTAATGCCACAAAAATGTATACAAACGTTAGTGTATCGGTTTCGGAATAAGCCATCGTCAGCATGAAGTTCAAAAGTATAGATGTTTGTTCGAAATCAGTCGTTTGACAAGTATCGAACGTCTTTGTCGTGTTTCAGAGGGACATTATTCAGCTATATAGTTGGGCAGTCACCACGCTTCAAACATGTAACATGAAGAAATTAAATAAAACGTAAGTTAACAAATGATTCTACTAAATCTCAGGATAGGCGATAAATCATTGGGACTGAATATGCGGAGAGTCAAAAAATCATGGCATTGAATTGCAGTAGGATGAGACTTTATAACATTAAAGTTTTAATTAAGTACCCAGTGGAATAAGATCAATACATTAATGGCATAAGTAATGCCACTTCTCTGTGGGGTCTTGGCAACAAATATTAGAATGGGTTAAAAAACTTGAAACAAATAAACTGCCATTTTGTCTCGTTCATCATATATATAAAGCTGAAAATGTCTGTGCGTTGTACCGCTATAACTCACGAACGGCTTGATGGATTTGATTATTTTTTTTTTTTAATTTGTTCGTCATCGTCTGTGGAAGGTTATAGGCGTATTAGTACCTCAATATCTGGTCCATCCCAGCATCCACCGACGCAATCTTTGTAACTCAAAAACCACTGCAATGATTAATGAGGAATCTTTTTGAATAGATAAGTTTTATCTACCGGAAGGTTAAGGTCTATTTTTTAATCAACCCCTGGTCCATCCCAGCATCCACTCACGCAATCTTTGTAACTCGAAAACCATTGCAACGATTAATGAGAAATCGTTTTGAATAAATTAGTTTTAGCTCCAAAGCTAGCGTTACTACAGTTGAAGGACTATAAGCCTTATTCCGTATGAATAATTGAAAATTATAACATCATGAATGTACTGTCGAGGAACTGAATAGCCTTATAGGAGATATTGGGAGAAAAGTCAAAGTTCCCCGGGCAACGCCGGGTATTACTGCTAGTAGAAGATAATATGGCACCTCACTTAGCTTCATATGCAGATTCCTGGATTGATTTCCAAGATGCCAGTTATTTTTTCTTAAATTTGATCGTAAAAAAATAAATTAAATCAATAAAATTTGAATAAATTGGAGAAATTATCGTTGCAGTGGAGTGAATTTTAGAGCTAGAAAAGGGCAGCAATCTGCAAAAACATTTCTGCCAGACGACGTTTTTGCTTGCAATTGAAAAATTTAAGTAGGTATATTAAATTAAAAGCAAGGATTACATTATTTTTACTTTTTTTGTATTAGCATAATTCAAAATTGTTTATATCTTTAAATTCTTCTTATTAGTTTTTGAGTTAAATGCTAATTCTAATCCTTATTAATCACTTATTTTTTGCATTATATTGTTGCAGCATTCATACTGAAATTAGTGAACGAAAATCTTCGTCCTGGCAAGTTTTATAGTAAATATAGTTTAATAGTATTAAATACATAATACATTTTTTGTTTATATATATTTTTCTGTGACCCATAATACAGGAAGATTTTTAAACATTTCTTTCATTATTAGGAGATGTCTTTTTATTTCTCCGTACTCTGCGAAGAGCGTGCTTCCTTATTGATCTCAAAATCGCAGATACGAAACCCGGACGAGTTTTACTATCCCAGTTATGCGGAGTGTAGGGAAAGTTATGTGAACGGTAAAAAATTCGATGAGAAATTTTCAACGGAATTTCGTACAAATATTATCATATGTCTGTGAACACATAATTCACGATAGAATAAATATATCTATAAGAAATTTTATATGTGTATCCTGAATCCTATGAGGACGACAACAAATAACTTTCAGCCAAATCGGTTGAATGTAAGGACGGATTAGGGAGAAGCTTAACACAAAAACTAATAATTGCCGTTGTAATGAATGCACGGACACAACATTTGGTATGAAGATTCAGAAGCCACTATACCTATAGTATAAGTATTCTAGTGTACTATAGAAAGTATTGTAGTCAAGCAAAAATCCAAAATTGAGGTTTCATCGGATTTTCAAGTTTCAAAGTCCCATGGATACGTTTTGATAATTTTCGCTACGATGTCTGTCGGTGCATGTGAGTGTGTTTTTATGTGATGGGATTGGAAAGTTGTGAGCAGTCTACCACAAAAACGATTTTAGTTATGAACTTGAAATTTGGAATAAAGGTGTCAAATATACTAAAGTAGATCTCATTAGATTTTGGCTGAAATCAAACGAAAATTGAGACAACTTTACTCCGGAGCCTAAAAACATTTTACAAGATACCGCTTATGTTTATGACCTAATCAAAAAACTTTTAGCTTAAAGATTATAGAGAAAAATTAAATAGGTACATATTTTATATGCGATACATTTTTTTGCAGGTTGTTCGGTTTTGAGATACATGCCGAAAACCGTCCTGAAATACATTTTTTAGACGTTTCCTTGATTTACTCGAAAACTTGATTCCTACAAAAATCTTTCATATTAAATTTCCAATCACTAGATAGAAATATTTCAAAATATTTCCCCCTACCCCTTCTCAAAATAATTTCTTACTGGCTATAAGGAAGTCACTCTCAGAATTACACTGTGTAATGAAACAAAAATATCAAAAATGATTTTGAGAGAGAGAGAGTGATATGTAAGCGCGGTTGGTTTATAAAAGTCCTATAATGGCCATATCACTTATTTTGATTTCATTTTTTTTTTTTTCGTAAAACACGACACTGTTTTTTGTTCCATAACTGCAACAAAGATGTACTTTTCTTTGTTGTCAACATTTTTTTCTTCAGCTGAGAAATTTAAAGAAAGTCTCAGTTTCTATAAGTTTCGACAATGTTTGCAACGGAAGGCAAGGGCTGAATACAGTAAACTGAATACATTTTCAAAAAAAAAAAAAAATTAATTCTCTTGTCTGGAGAGAAAAAATCGTAGAGTAGTCATCTGACCAAAGAAATGAAAAAGGTTTTAAAGGTTTTCCAGTTCAGTCCTTATCGGATCGGTTAACCAAATTAGTAGTAGGTTATCCACAAGTTATAACCTTATTCCCAGTCCTCATTTACTCAAAAATCTACATTTGTATATTATCTATTCCTCTCAAACAGTAGAACGTAAGTATTTAATTCAATAGTTGTATAGCATCCACTATACATGCAGTATAACGGATGTTATGTAATCGGTCAGAAGAGAGCTCATATTTTGGTTCTCCAAAAAATCATCGGTGAATCACCGGCAATGAACTTCCCCAGACCGAATTAATCATTTAATTTTTAGCTCTCCACCCAAAACCAGTCGACCATTTGCTCTAATATTCAATATTCACATAGGAGCTTCTAAATCCTTACACTAAATTTGTATCGATAAATTCATTACATGGACAGTTATGAAGGTTTCTGAATTGAGCCCCCTCCCCTGAACCCACCTTTTCCTGGCCGATATCGCTGAAATACAACAGCTTAGGCCCCCCATTGGGTTTTGAATTTAAATATGAAATTTCAATTCGATACACATCGGCAGTTATTGGGGTTTCGGAATTTAATAAGGATCATTTTTGGTAGTCAATTTTTCGATAAGACTAACCATTTTCGGGTAAATCAAGGAAACGTCTAAACATTGGATTGACAAGCACAGACATATTCAGCGGATCTTGAAACTTGAAAATCCTTTTAAACCTCAATCTCCAATACAATACTTCCATATACTATAGATATCGAAAATGGCTTCTGACATATTTTTGTAAGTGTAGGTACTTTTGTTTGTGGTTAATTCAAGGCTCCCTATTCCTTTTGAATAGGGAAATCCTCAAATAAATGTAATTTCGCTGGAGCTTCTTGTAATTATTGGACAAGCACATGATAGGAAAACGGAGAACAAAAATAAAGTGGAAACAAAATAATAATAATAATACTGAGAACAATGTAATAAAAAATAATATATTATAAGATAAAAATATATACATATATGTATATTCAATGACGCAAAAAAGAATAAATCTTGTTAATCAAAATAAAATTAAAAATTAACTTGAGTTTAAAAAGAAATTCTTATCAAAATATATTAAAAAGATTGGGTAAATAATTATTATATATTATCCGACATATCGGATCTATAATAAAAACAAACAGAATATCAATTATTAAAACAAAAAGAAAGGTATCTATATATTAATTTATATTGTTAAAAAATAATCACTGAAAGTAATATAATAAAAAATATAATGGACTATGGACTAAGTACAACGAAAGAAGTTCCGTAAGAAACAATGTTTGAATACCCTATATGTAATTAAAACTGAAAATATTAACGTGAGCTCACGATGAAAATAAAAATAAAACGATAAATATCTTTATGTTGACAACCACAGTGTGGTGAAAATAGTGAAATTGAAATACAAGAACGAGGCTCATCGGACGAACGAAGACAAAGCTGAACGGGGACGCTGGCAGATAGCAAGTCCAAAGAGAAGTTCAAGAAAACCAAAAAAGGAAGGAGGGCCGTAATAAAATACGGCAATAAATAAAAACTTAAAATAGGTCCACTCACTGGCAACTATAGCATGGGACTGACTGGCACTGAGTATCAGACTGAGAGAGGGATTAGCCGTGTGTTTACATTATGAACCTTGTTGACTAAACAGTTTTGATAGAGAAGTGATCCTTACGGACCTGACTTATGTATCACCAACGGAAATACCGCATTCTAGCAGACGACATATTTACATAATATGGACATAGGTATAATAATAATATAAACTAGTTATGTAAATGGGAGCACCGACAGGGTGTGGTTGGATAACACTCCTTCCGGTTCCACTACCCACTTCGCCAATTAACGAACATTTTTACATTGAGATTGCGTGGTCCGTCTGTGACCGCTAATAGACGGTAGAGATTAGAATCTGTTACCATTTTGACTCGTTTCACCCCAGCATATATTGCCGTCTTTCGTAAGCCAACCTGATGAAATAGTGTACTAAAAATGTTAGTGAAATATCGTTAATAACACATCAATTGAGTTACATCAAAAAGATGAATGAGGTACAAAACGTTTTAGTCTTCATATAGATAATATAAGCAAATAGTATTTAAAAATAAATAAAAATATGTGATGTGGCCATTATAGGACTTTTATATACCAACCAGCTTACAGATCGCCCTCATTCCTTTTGAAAATCATTCATTTTGTCTTATTGTACAGCGTTATGAAATGATTTTGAGAAGGGAGAGAGAGAGAGAGAGAGAGAGCATGGTTGGTATAAGAAAGTCCTGTAACGGCCAGATCACATATATTTTTCTTAATTTTTATAATTTTTCAAAAAAACTACCAATACCTGAACCATATTTTAAAGTTCGTTTATGTATTGGTAGTTGTTTTGAAAAATTATAAAAATTAAGAAAAATATATGTGGTGTGGCAGTTACAAGTCTTAAGCTAAGAACACATTTTTAACACGCGTCATGTTAACACGCATTAACACGTGTCATAGAAATATCTATTACGTTATTTTAAATAGATCTATAGATACTATTGTGATGTGTCGTCAGGGACAAACAACACGCTTTAACACGTCATGACGCGTGTTTTCAATATCTGTAGTGGTCAGATTTTCGTCAGAGTATTAAAGCATCAGGACAAGGTTCAGGCAGCGCCGCCGAAAATATAGTATCTTATTTTGTTGTTACCTACGTTAAAGTTGATAAAAGTCGTTCCTCTGGAGATGTTGCTTCTCTAAAATTTGTGTTTTGCTTCTTTAATTTACTTTCTAGTACATTGTAAACCACATCAAATTCCTTGTTGGTCATCCTGATATACATTTTACACCTGTCATCGTCATTGCTGATTTCGGGCCACAGAACATGATATTCACCAAATTCGTGTCTACGTTCGTTTATTGGATGAACCCAGTATTCTCTGGATTCATGTTGTAGCACAAGCAATGCCGCAGTAACAGCTACCATTTCCTCTTCTTCATCCAACCAATCCATCTCTCCTTGTAGGTGCTCCATTATATTATAAGCGGACATACTAACCGAACGACACTACTTCACCAGTTTAAAAACATCAGCATTAACACAAGTTTTACTGATGTGCCGCATCCTGACGTTTCGTGTTGACACGTGTTAACACGACGCGTGTTAAAAATGTGTTCTTAGCTTAAAGGACACCATATTTTAAAGTTCGTTGCGAGGGAGCCATGGTGGCCGTGCGGGCTACAGCGTAGGGCTTTGGTCGTATGGTCTCACTTTGGTTTGCGGGTTCAAATCCCGTCCGGGAGTGAGTTTTATTTCGTAGATAGAAGAACTCCCTTCCGAGGACATGGATGTCGTAAATAATTAGGTAACACCATTATAAGAGTCATGACTAATATGCATCGTACATAAAGCCAAAGAAAAAAAAATTCGTTGTTGAGTTACGATTGAAAAATTACTTATTGTTAGATATATTCTTCATAGAGATTTAGTTTACATCCTTTGAAGGGCTATAATATTTGTCGTAATGATCCTATCTCAAATCTGAGGACGTATTACCGATTGGAAATTTTATAAGGAACATTTCTGGTAAGAATCAATTTTTCGATAGGTCAAACCGGTTTATGGTAAATCAAGGAAACATCTAAAAATATGTGTTTCAAAACTACGTATCAAGATGGTTATCGACATATATCTTGAAAACCGGACTATCTGTGAAAAATGTTATTTTATATAAATTATTTATTTTAATAATCTCTACGACTATTACTTGAAAAAAATGTTGATTAGGTCATAATCATAAGATATATCTTGGAAAATGGTCCCAGGGGAACGTAGTCTCAAATTTCGTTTGATTTCAGCCAAAATCTAATCAGACCTAAGTTACAACATGTGATACCTTCATTCAAAATTTCAAGTTCATAAGTACAATCGTTTCTACGGTCAAGAGCTCACAACTTTTCAATCACATACACAGACAGACATAATCGAAAAAATGGTCAAAACGTATTCAGGGGACCTTGAAACGTGAATATCAGTTGAAACCTTGATCTCGGATTTTCACACGATTACAAAACTTTCTCACACTATAAGTCTTCTGGTGAATCAGCACCGTTTGCGCTTATATTCATTGGTTTCTGACTTTAAATATAAAATTTCCTGACGATACATTCATTCTATCTGCAGTTATTAGAGTTTTTGTGCGTTTAAACTCAAATATTTAAAAATCTGTTAAGGCAGGACATACCTCCTCCTCCTCTCTCATGGACTTCCCTAGGGGATAGGGTGTCATAGCCTTAGGTAATTTAAGGTAACCTGATGATTTATAAATATGACAACCTAGCAAACATAAATGTCATTTTTGAACTTTGGGCTGACGATGGCGTAAGCCGAAACTGGTACACTTTATATATTTTTTTAGTATCTGCCTAGTATTTAAAAATAAATAAAAAACAAAGAACTTATTTTCTAGTGTACCAGTTTCGACTCACACTTTTATACAAACATCTGGTTATCTGAGGTTACCTTAGGCTTTGATTCCCAGTTGATTAATTCGTTCTGGGGAATGCCGAGTTGCCGGTGACTCACCGACTTTTTTTTCAATTTTGGAATTTGGGAATCGGAAAACTTGAAAGTTCAGAGAAAATTCAACAAATTTCTGGCCAAATACATAATTTCCCCTATTCTTCGTGTGGCTGGGAAAGTAAAACGCAAAAATACATTTTCTTTTCATAACTTTATCTTTGGAAACGTACAGAGTTATAGGGTTTAAAAAAATATAATTAATACAAATTACAATAAAAGAGCATATTCATTGATAGAAGTCTACAATTATTGATTTTCTGAAGTATTGTTAAATTGTAGGCAAAGATTTACACATGAAAACATTTCTAAAATGTCAAAACACTTAATTTTATTTAGTATTATTGATTGTTCAGAAAAACTAAATCTTGATGCCATATGTTTGTCAATTTTACACCAGAGTTAAAAGCAACTTTCGTTTTTTATCGAAAAGTGAATTGAGTGAAAGAAGTAAAACAACTCCCCTCTTTCGAGAAGTTTGAAGATATTTTTAATATTAATATTTTAAAAAAAAAACAGCTGGAGATATTGGTATGGTTAACATAAATTTTTTGTGCTCTCCAATATTTTTGTTACAAAAGTATTTTGTGTGAAGTTTATAGTTTAAAATATTTACTTATTTGTTGTTTAAAGGGTTCATTTATATATTATTATTGTGTTCCACCAAGTTCGTGAGTACAAATCAATTTATTACATAAATACAAAGCAACAAAATGAGCATACCGCCGGATAAACGGCCCAAACGTGGGAGAATAAAATCTCCAGTAGAACCGTTGTCTGTCAATATACAGCTCCCGAAGTTCCTAATAATATCTCGTCAAGACGAGGGCAATCTTAGCAACATCTCTCCTTTCTTAGTAAATAAATCTATAATAAGTGTTGCAGGCGATGTGAAAAGCATTAAAAAACTTAGAGACGGAACCATTCTAATTGAAACTCTCAATAGCAATCAATCGAGGAAATTACTGAAAGTTGAAGAACTATTCAATAAAATAAAAGTAAAAGTCGAACCTCACAAAAAACTTAATTATAGTAAGGGTGTAGTCCGTTGCCGCGATTTCGATTTCCTGGAGCCAGAAGAAATTTTATTAGAATTGAAAAGCGAAAATGTAATAGAAATAAAGAGAATCATCGTGAAGCGGGACAACACAGAAACAAAAACAGACGACTATATTGTCACCTTTTGTACCCCAACAATCCCATCTCGCCTAAGAGTTGGTTATTACAATATTCCGGTTAGACAGTTTTTCTCCAATCCCTTGAGATGCTATACTTGTCTGTCATTTGGGCACCCATCCTTCTCTTGTAAACGTGAAGCACTTTGTGCCAAATGTGGGGAAAAAAAACACGAGGAATCCGAATGTAACATACCTGTTAAATGTGTTAACTGTAAGGGGCCACATAATGCCTTCTACAAACAATGCCCAACTTTCATTTACGAAAAGGAAATTAAAAAAATTCAAGATAGTGAAAAAATCCCTTATGGTTTGGCCAAGAAAATGTATAATGAACGTCAAAGTAGTATTACTTTTGGAAAATCATTTGCATGCATAACCAAAGAAGTCAATGTTAGAGCAAATACGAAAGAAATTAGTGTTCAAGTAGACCCTTCTGAATTGGAGGCAATGTCTAGACCAAAACTGATTAGAGATAAAGCCATGGGGACCCAGGTCCCTCCTCCCACCCCTCCTGCTTCACGGCCTCCAGTAGTACCTCCTGTTACCTCCGTTCCGCCAGCGGTACATGCTACTGTTACCTCCGTCCCGCCAGCAGTACCTGTTACTGGTACCTCTCAAACTCCGCAGCCTCCTCCCCCCTCTACCCAGAGTGGGAGTGCAGAAATCCCCTCCATCCCTCCCCCCAAAATTGTTTTAAGAAAAAATGAAAAAGATAAACAATACAAAATAGTAACGGATGCATCGAGGAAAAAAGTACCTCAAGAGATGGAGACAGATAATTATTGTTAATTAGTTTATATTTATCAAATTACATGGCCATACTGCAATGGAATTTAAATGGACTCAAATGCCAATTTGAAGAACTTAAGATACTACTGGAAGAATACCATCCGTGTATTTTTTGCGTTCAGGAATCCCACTTAAAAACCAGCGACAAAATAAACATCAAGGACTACAACCTCTTCAGGAAGGACAAATTAAATATGACCCGTGCCTGTGGTGGGGTCTTAACTGGTGTTTACAAAAATTATCAGGCAGAAGAACTGAACATGAACACATCCCTACAAGCCGTCGTCATCAGGTTCTATGGAACATTCCCACTGACCGTGTGCAACGTTTATCTACCACCAACAGAAATCATAAATGAAGCAGAGATGACTCACCTTGTCAGAGGGCTACCCCAACCCTACATCATACTGGGTGACATGAACGCCTCCCATAGCTGGTGGGGCTCTTCGAGCTCAAACAGCCGTGGAAACACCATCAAACGCATATTTGATAACTCCGACTCGATTTTGTTGAACACAGGAAGGGCAACCTACATCAGTCCAGCCTACGGCACTGCCTCAGTTCTGGACCTGGCCTTCTCCTCTCCCAACCTCTCCCTCCAGCTTGAGTGGACCGTATCGGAAGACCTGCATAACAGCGACCACTATCCAATTAGAATAGTACTCCGGGGATTAGACAGTCAATTCGAGAGGAACCCCAGCTGGATTATTGACAGAGGTAACTGGGAGGAGTTCAGAGCCTTGGTGCACATTCATGAGAAGGACATCACTGATAATGTGAATGAGACGAATGAGTTCATCACCAACTGCATCGTGAAAGCTGCCGAGGAGACCATCCCCAAAACCAAGCAGTATTATAGTAAAAACTACACACCCTGGTTCGACAGCCAATGTCGACAGGCCAGGAAAGAAAGAAGGCAAGCTCTCCGTATGTTCAGGAACAATCCAACCACACAAAACCTCATCCTTTATAAAAAAAACCGAGCTTTTTGTAGGAGACTTTACAAGGGGAAAAAGAAGCAAACATGGAAAAATTATGTCGCAACAATCAACCATAACACCCCAACTAAAACGGTATGGCGGAAGATAAGAAGCATTTCTGGTAATAACCTCCATGTCCAACCATCACTCAAAGTGAATAACAACGTTATATACGAACAATCCGAAGTAAGTAACCTGTTTGTAGAATATTATTCTTCCCAGTACCCTCATGCAGAGATTAGTCTGGACACAGAGTATCGCAACAAGTTTGAAGATGGGAACATCAATCTGACGTACAACTCGGAGTTCACGGAATGGGAGCTGGACTCTGCCATAGGAGAAGCCAAAAATACAGCATGCGGTCCTGATGAAATACATAATATCATGTTAAAACATTTGACCCCGGGAAACAGGAGAGCGCTCTTGGTGTTCTTCAATAAGAGTTGGACAGAAGGATCCTTCCCTGATGCTTGGAGAGAATCGATCATCCTCCCACTACTGAAGCAAGGAAAGGACGAACTACTACCGGCCAGTTATAGACCAGTCGCACTGACGAGTTGTCTCTGCAAAATTTTCGAAAAAATGGTGAATCGACGGCTACTCTGGATACTCGAGACTAACAGCCTCTTAAAGAATATCCAATGCGGGTCCCGGAAAGGTAGGTCGACGCTTGATCATTTGGTGGCTCTGGAGGCAGAACTGCTCAATACCTTTATCAACAAAGAGGAGAGTATAGGAGTTTTCTTTGATATCGAAAAAGCCTACGATACTGTTAGGAGGACCAAAATCCTGCAGCAACTGTTTGAGTGGGGAGTTCGTGGAAACTTGCCCATATTTATAACCAATTTTCTATCAAACAGACAGATAAGAGTGAGAATTGGGAACTCGTTATCTGCAAGAAGGCAAATGACCAATGGTATCCCACAGGGAAGCGTCCTTAGTTGCACAATGTTTGCAATAGTGATCGATAGTGTAGTATCTGTTATACCTAAAGGAATGAAAGCTTTCCTCTTTGTTGATGACCTCACTGTTCTGTGCAGATACCGCAATACACGCAAGGTTCAAAATGACTTACAAAGGCTACTCCACAACCTTCACGATTGGTCTGAAAAAACCGGTCTAAGATTTTCAAAAGACAAAACTTGCTGTGTACACTTCTCTCGCAAGAGGCGTCCTAGCCCCGACCCAGTACTCGCTCTAGAAGGAGAACCACTAACTTTTAAAGATGAAACCAAATTTCTTGGATTGATTGTGGACAAAAAACTTAACTGGTCCAGCCATATTAAATATTTGAAGAAAGAGTGCAACAGGCGACTCAATTTATTAAAGATTTTGGCCAATACACAATGGGGAGCGGATAGGACATCTCTCCTAAGAGTATACCAAAGTGTTGTGCGCTCCAAATTGGACTACGCTAGTTTTATATATGGTTCAGCTCCAAAGCGTTACCTGAGCAGTTTGGATCCCGTACACCATGCTGGACTTCGACTTGCCACCGGGGCCTTTAGGACGAGTCCCGTCGTCAGCCTTTGTGCCGAAACTGGGATACCCCCTCTTCTGTATCGCCGCCTTTGGTTAGCCTCCAGTTACATTGCGTCTTTATCACTGAACGAAACCAACCCTGCCTACAACTATGTTTTCAAACCGAAGTACCGCAGATTATATGAAGGAGCGCCGAATGCGTCAGCTCCTCTGGGAATGAGGACAAGGCAATCCATATTAGATCTCATAGAAGTGCAGCCACGAAGTGACCCTCCGGAGGAGCCACCTTGGACACATAGAAAACCCTTACTCCAACTAAATCTGCATCGGCTAAAGAAGTCGGAAACTAACAGTTACATCTATAAAACCGAATTTAATAAAATCCGGAGCCGACATCACAAATTTGAATTCTTGTACACTGATGGGTCTAAGAGTGGTGGAAACACTGGATTTGCTGTGGTTGCTAAAGGCGCTACGATAAAGCACAAATTACCATCATGGAGCAGTAGCTTCACTGCAGAACTGTGCGCTCTCTCTGCTGCACTCCATCATGTGATGACCATGGATGGACAATCATTCATCGTCTGTTCAGACTCAATGGCAGCACTACAAGCAACCCAAGTATTGTATACTGATAATCCTCTCGTGAGTAGAATACATAGATACACAGATTATATCTTATCTGAGGGCAAGTCAGTCATATTTATGTGGGTTCCATCACATGTAGGCATAGAAGGAAATGAACAAGCAGACCTTGCTGCGAAAGAAGCCTCAACTTCAGCTGCTGAATGTAATGAAATTTCTACAAAATCGGATCTCAAACAGATACTACATAGTAAGGTTCAACTGGGTTGGACCAACATGTGGAACGAAGTTGACGGCCGCAACAAATTAAAAAACATCAAAAAAGGGGTGGAACCATGGAAAACGTCCATCAGGGATAACCGACGAGAAGAAGTGGCAGTGATGAGGCTACGAGTGGGTCACAGTCGGCTGAGCCACGGCCACCTGATAAGAAGAGAGCAAGCCAGGAAGTGCGAACTGTGTGAGGAGGAGCTGTCGGTGCGGCACATCCTGGAGGAGTGTCCACTCTATCAGGAAGAGCTGGCCAGGAGAGGCATCACCAGAGCACTGCCAGCAGCCCTGGGCAACCACCGAGAGGCACTCCAGAGAACAATAGACTTTTTTAGTGACACGAAACTAATGGACGAGCTATAATAATACATAAAAAAAAAAAAAAAAAAAAAAAAAAAAAAAAAAAAAAAAAAAAAAATTTGTATATATATGTATATGGATGTATGTCTGTATATGTGTATATATATGTATTGATGTGTATATATATGTATTGATGTGTGTGTATGTGCATATGTATGGATATGCATCTGTCTCCATCCCTAAGTATTTAGATGCTTATGACCTTGATGTTGAGCATCTATAACCCTAATCCTAATCCTATTAATATTTTATTTAAAAAACAAAAATACTATTAAATTGTTATAGATCATAACAAAGTAGCTACTCGTAATCTTAGAGAGCGGTATAAAAACATCAGTAAGATTAGGTTAGGTTTTATGACTCATGCCCGGGCTTTAACTACGAGGTCATATCGCCTACTACCAGAGAGCTCTTTCGTCACTCTGGTGGGCATGAACCCAACTCTACCTTTGCCAAGCCAGGTTTATTCACCTATGGTAGGGGTCTTTAACGAGTACCTGATATCGTACAGTCTCGGAACCATCGCTTAACGTCCCATCCGAAGGACGGCGTGCTTAAGTTTATTTTACCTCCCAGATAAAATAAACTAAGGGCCTCAGTCGGGTTTCGAACCCACGTTCTTGAGCTCAAAAGGTAAGCACGCATACCATTGAGCTACCGGCGCCCTATCAGTAAGATGGTTTGTAGAATTTTTCATAGATGTAAGATGTATATTATACCAACTACGCCTACCGAAAAACTCTCCCTCTCAAATTCATTTCATACTGACATTACTGAGTGTATGAAAGTAATGGTTTGGCGTCAGCTGTTTTCTTTGTTTCTGAGGGTGACTACCCATCAGTAATGCCAAATTGAAATAATAACACGGTATAACGTTCGTTTTATTCTTATCTCAAATCTGAGACACATGAGCGATTCAAAATTTAATAAGGAACATTTTTTGGTAACAAACTATTTTTTATGGCTCCAGGCAGCCGCAACCCAATGAGGTCTGGGAGCGCTATTAATAAAGCTGAAACGGGGGTTGTGCCAGCATCACGCACAAACAGCTGGACGGAACACCCGTGAAAAAAAAACTCGATAGGACTAACCATTTTTGCGTAAATCAAGGAAACGTATAAACATAATATGTTTACATTTTCGACGGTTTTTGTCATATTTTGCTAATTTGCGAAAAATAGTATTCTATATAAAATGTGTCTTTTAAATTCCTCTATAACTTTACTTGAAAAGATTTTTGATTAGATAATAATTGTAAGCGGTAACTTTTAAAAATGTATTTAGGTCGTTAAGTAAAATGATCTGAATTTTCTTCCGATTTCGGCCAAAATCTAATTAGCTCTAAGTTAGCACATGTGACTTTTTCGGGGAACGGGGAAAGTAAAAAATAAGCAATTTAATTTTTACGAATCTTCTTCAAAAGAAACGAAGAGTGTGGAGAACCCACCTATAATACGGGATTCACTAGATAGATTTACAAAGGTAACGTTGAAAAGTTATTATTTCTACCATACCTTTAACAAGAATTACAAAATATATAAGATACCTATTTAATAGTCTGAAAGAAGAGTTTTCAATATTTTTAAAAAAACTTTCATTTTTTGTACCTGTCCATCTAGTCTTTACAATCAATGATACTTAACATTTTTTGTAACAGTTAATAAAAAATATAAAGAAAAACTTGTTTTTTTTAAATATTGTTTATTTCACAAAATATATGGGAGTATATTGCTACCATCTTCAGCCAGGACTTAATTATTTATTTTTTGTTAAGTCGTGGTATACCGAAAGTATTACCATAAAAATGAAGATGGCTGATGTCGTGAGAAGTGAATATTTCATTGGTTATAAAATATAAATATAGTCTGGCCTTTCACCGATTTTAATAATTTTTTCTAGCCGGCATTTGAGATTGGCCTCATTATCAGACAATCTGGTAAAATAATATTGAAAACAACACAATTTAAAATGTTTTAATAAATAAGATTAAAAAAATTAAATAAACGTGTATAAATCAATTTAAAATTTCATGGATGGGGACAGATATGTTATTTCTGTTCCCCATCTGTCACAACTGAGAGAACGGAGTACCTGAGACTGGCTATTTAGAGATACCAGACTGCCTGATGATAAGGGCAAACTCGAAAGCCGGCTAGCAAAAATTTATAAGTGTTGTGAAACGTCAGACTATATTTTATTTTACAATCTGTGAAATTATTACCACATATATTTTGTGAAATAGGCAATATATAAAAAAAAAAAAAAAAAAAAGTTTTCTTTATATTCTTTACAATTAATGTCTTGCATTTATACTAGTTGATTTAAAAAAAAAAAAAAAAATGTATGAATTAGAAGAAAATTTTTACACAAAGACACTACTTGAAAGTTGTGGAAACGTATAAAAAATAAAGAAAACAAACTTCTTTCTAAAATATTGTAAATTCTACAAAAATTCTATACATATATGTACCTATATACATACAGGTACTACCCGTTTGGCATACATTATCGTCAGGTTTAGTTAGACAATATATTTAGTTATTATGACTCATGCCGGGGCTCTTAACTACGTGGTCATATTGCCTATTACCAGAGCGCACTTTCTGGTGGACATGAGCCTGACTACAGTGAGAGTCCTAAATTTTGCCTATAAGGGTTTATTCACTTAGGGTATGGTTTTTTAAAGTTTTTTTTTTCACTTTTTAGGTAAGAAACATAAGAACCTACGCCGAGTTTTGAACCCGCGATCTTGAGCTGTGTAAGCAAGCACGCTATCTCTCAGCTACCGACATTCTCATGAAGCTATAGAAATATACTGCTTGACAAAAATATTGCACAATTTAATTATTGAGAGTATTTGCAATGCTATGCTTTTTTGTAACTTTATTTATATTTTTTTTTCAGAACATTAGATGAGACCTTTGAGTACACAATGCAAAACATTTTATATGTGATTCCATGAGAAATATTGATATTGGTTTTGTGCTCAGAATCCAAACTGTTCCAACAAATCAGTTAATAGCAATCATTCAGAATGCATAGAAAGGTCAGAACATGCTGACAGCCACGAGAATGGTGCCCTCTTGAGCCCGGGAAATCGAAGTGTCGCAAGGAGACTCGTTTCAACGAAGCATCGCTATTATATGGTGTGAACCAATCCACTAAAAGCAGAGTGGTTCAATGTCATTTGGAGAGAGGGGTGACCTCAAGGAGGATCACAAGCGACCCTGACCAATGTTTTCTGCGATGAAATGCACTTCCAAGACTCTACTCGCACTGTTTTGTGGAACTGCATCAGAGTGCAGACCGTGAGAGGAAGCATAGTCTGAAGCCAGCCTCATCAGGAAGCATAAAGTTGCGCAGATTCACTTAGTCCTAGATCGTATTGAACGGGGACACGCAAGACTTTCGTTCTGTTCTCAGATGTGTCCATATTTCGTCTTTCTTCAAATAAACGTTAGAAAAGTGTTGTATATTCCGCAAAAATTGTATACAGATAGATAGTTATTATGACACATGTCTACTAACCACTACCAACTCGGTCTTTGATTTGAGTCTCTGACTCAACTGAGGGAGTACTAAATTTTGCCCACCCAGGTTTAGTTACCTAAGGTTTAATGAGTACTTGACATCGTACAGTGGGACCATCGCTTAACGTCTCATCCGAAAGACGGCGTGCTCAAGATTTTTTCACTCCCCAGAGTATACACTGACGGTGTAGTTAAAAACTAAATGTTATTCACCAGGTTAGGAAAGGGGTTGTAATTCAACTTGGAAACCCCTTTGGGTATATAGTCAGGTATTTATTTGCTCTGAAAATGTTTCCTCCTGTCCTAATAATAATGGTAAACCAAACTGAAATTTAAGATAAATTATGAAATTCAAACAAGATGAACTAATTTATAAGTGAAATAATGTTTGTAAATACTTCGGATGGGACGCTAAACGATGGTCCCGAGCTAGTACTATGTCAGGTACTCAAAGACTTTTTTTTTACATCATACTGATATTTCATTTTGCTTCTTTTCTTTTTGACTCTGTATATATTTATTCTTATGGAACAGATGCCAGAATAAAATGTCTATTAATTTCGTTGTAAATCAGCGCTCAGTGGTGAGCTGGAAACCAGGCCGATTAATTTAGTTAAGGAGCTTTAGACGGTACTTTTTCTAGACTTATATCTACGATTGAAAAATAGTATTAATGTCCGTTTTTTTTTTCAATCTTTAGCTTATGAATAGTTTATTTATATAAATTGCAATAATTATCAAACTTTTAGCTCGTATTTATTTTTCTCAACATCAACAGGAGTATTCAAGTTTTGATTGTATATCATTATTTTATTAAATACAAAAATAGTTTTGTTAAATTGACAATATTTCGTTGATTCAACAAAAATCTTTGTTAATTTGGCAAAACATTTTGTCGATTCATCGAATGTTTTGTTAATCTGACGAACTATTTTATTAAATTTCAGTTGATTGATCAAAATATTTTTCTGAGGGACACGTATTATGAATTTGACAACCTATACTTTTTTTGCGTTACCTGTCCTAATGCTACCAAAGGTATTTTCATTCTTAATATTGAGAACTTTTTTTTTTCCCCCAGTACAAATAACAAAATATGATTTATTTTTATCAATTTATTGTTTCGAATTTATGGACTGGTTCCGTGGAAAATTACTAAACACACCTGATAATTTAAAGAAAATTAAAATGGTCACAAAATTGTAAATTTCAATTTTAGTCACAAGACACACATCACTTAATCTTGTCGAGTCTGTCTTCTGAACAGCTCAAGATCGCGGGTTCGGAACTCCGCAGGGGCCCTTAGGTTTTTTTCTGCATTATATTACATTTTTTCTATTTCCCTTTCATCCATATATTTTAATCTTGTTGGATATAAAGTTAACTACAATATCGACAATAAATTAGGTACATAATAATAAGCTTATTACTTTACTATTTTCAAGTTTTCCTGAAAAATATATTAGTACATTGTTATTTTATTTAATAATTTCTGTTGAATTAGCACTAACTTGCGAAGTCTTGTCAAGATAATAATAATAATAATATTTATTTCCGTGAAATTATAACATGGTAATAGGATATGTCATAATATTTACACTATGTTTATAATTGTAGGAATAATGAGGGTCAGTCAAAGATGGAAGAAAACACTATTCAATGTGTAGTAATGTATTCATATTTAATTTTAATGTTTAGTAATGTATGTAATGTATTCACAGTAAGAAGTTTCAATATTTAACTTGTTATGTCTATTTTAACTTTCAGTTATGTTTATCAACAAATTTTTGTTTATTTGTGATTCTAATCTTGACTTCCCCTCCATGTTTGTAGGCCCTGATGATATAAAATGTATCGAAACGTTGGTATTTGAATAGTGTTTTCTTCCATCTTTGACTGACCCTCAATATTCCTACAATAGAATCCACAGTCGCTAATCAACATCTACATTATGTTTATATATATTTATGTTACATTACATTAAGGTAGCTTATAATTGAGGTAACAGATATTAACTCTTAGAGTCTGACACACTTGGATTAGAATTAACAAAACACCTAAAAATTAAAAAGAAATGAATACTACTTGAAAATATGAGTACAAAAATAATAATATTATACGGTAGATAAAGTGTATAACAAATACAGTAGATACATTTTTTAATTTATTTAAAATTATTATAATAATATTTGATAATTCTTCCAGATCTGTCTTTTCACGACGACAAATATATAGAAAATATCTATTTTTCTTCTGCTTCTCGTTGATTCATCTCATTTTGACCAATTTTTGACTTATATACTCTATTTACCAAACACTCCAGATATATAATATATATTTTCTATATATCGCACATTGTGACCTGAGATATATAATGTTGCTTTTCCGCCACTTTTGTTTCCTCTTTATACTGACCTTCTCAAAATCATTTCATACTGGTATTACTGAATACGAAAGTAATGAGTTGGCGTCAGCGGTATTTTTGTTTCAATGTACATCGTAATTCTGAGAGTGGCTTTCTTATAACCAGTAATGCCAGTATGATATGATTTTGAAAAGGGGGTGGGGGAGAGAGAGAGAGTGATCTATAGGCTGCTCCTGTAATGGCCACATCACATTTATTTTATTTTTTTCATAATTTTTCTTAAAAATTTCCAATAATAAAAAAATATTTTATAATTCGTTGCTGGGCGTCATAATTTAAACAATATTTTGAAATATTTCCTGAGGGCGCCGGTAGCTCAGTGGTATGCGTGCTTGTCTTCTGAGCTCAAGATCGTGGGTTCGAAACCCGACCGAGGCCCTTAGTTTATTTTATCTGGGAGGTAAAATAAACTTGAGCACGCCGTCCTTCGGACGGGACGTTGAGCGATGGTCCTGAGCCTGTACGATGTCAGGTACTCGTTAAAGACTAGTTGAATAAAAATTTAGGATAGGCAAAATTTAGGACTCCCACAGTAGAGTGGGGCTCATGTCGACCAGAGTGACGAAAGAGTGCTCTGGTAGTAGGCGATATGACCTCGCAGTTACAGCCGGGGCATGAGTCATAAAACCTAACTTATATATGCTCCTCAGGAAATATTTCCTACAAAAATTTATTTTATTTTAACGTAAAAATCGTTGAATGCTCGATCTCGAATTTTCGTACGATTACAATACTTTCTTTTACTATAGGTACATGAAAGTAAAAATATACACATATATTTTATATGTGAGTGATAATTATGAATAATTAACAGTATTGTGGTGAATTAAGTAGAGCTTATGGTATTTTTAAGAAATCAGATATATTTTCATACTATGCAAAACAAAAACTTTCGAAAATTTTTAAATAACTTTTTCTCGTAACGATGAGAAGTGCGCACTTCCCTTCCAAATGTCCCTCCCATCCATACCCTCATACTTTCTTTCTCTTGTCATCGATGCATTCTGTCCTCTGTGAACAGTGGGCAGATTACACAGTTCTAATGACATGTTATCTTACTGAAGTGAATAAACCCAACCAAAGATGTGTACGTCCAGTCGTTTCATCCCTTTCCAGTAAGAAGTAGATACCAGTAGATATATGATGTTTTCTTTGATTTCAGATCGAGCTTCATATGGACTTTGAATATAGCTCCTCATCTGATGTGTACGTCCAGTCGTTGCATCCCTTTCCAGTAAGAAGTAGATACCAGTAGAAATATGACGTTTTCTTTGATTTCAGATCGAGCCTCTTATAGACTTTGCTAATGCCGACTGACTTTTCAAAAGGGATTGTTTAAACTAAGCGGGGGATCAGTAATGAGTCAAGGTCGAACGCAGTGCGGGTTGAATGTATTGCAGTGGGTTCACGGCCGAGAGGCAGCCAAGCCGATCAAGTAATCTGTTAAATAGGTGAGATACATTTTATTTTATTACTTCCCCAGCTCTAAGAAGTATAGGGAAAGTTATGTAATCGGTCAAAAATTTGATGCGGAGTTTTAACAAAATTTTATGTTTACACCCTCATTCCAAAAAAGAAATCCTACTTCACTAATTCCCGATAGAATGAATATATCGTCACGAATTTTTATGTGTATCTAGAACCCCATAAGAACAACACCTAACTATTGATTTTCGATCAAATCGGCCAATATGAAGGTGGGGAATAGGAGGGGCGTAAAACAAATACGCTAATAACTATATATATATATATATATATATATATATATGGTGGGCTGGTGTATCACACCTAGGGACCTAAGCATTCAGTGCTTTTATCCCTTCCCTGGAAGCGCTTAGCTTCCCCCTTATTATATTAACTATATGCCTATATTTATACTGTACTTATACTACCTGTCCCAAGCCCTTCATGGAGTGCTCAGTCTCCCAGTTTCCTTAATGAACCTAAGAATGCTCTCATAGTCCAATCTTTTAAAATCTTCCTCTGCGATTGCATCTCTACCAAAGATGTGGAATCTCTTTCGCGCATATCCCGAGCAGATGCCCAGGAAGTGTGCTGCCGTTTCGTCTTCTTCCCCACATCTATCGCAGGTAGGACTGTCCTTGACTCCCACAGTGTGTAGGTGTCTATTGAACGGACCATGTCCTGTGAGAACTCCAGTCAGTTGCCTGAGCCCAGAACCCTGGACTCCCCTCCCAGGAACATCTTCGACTGCCTGCATGTGGTCTTTTCTCTCCAATACGCTCCAAAAGGTCCTTAGTCCATTCTTTGATTCGGGTTCGGTATGCTTCCCGAGATACTCCCAGCACCGGTTCTGGCCCCATGAAAGGTATACTTGAACCTTCCTTGGCCAGTCGGAATACGCTAATAACTACCGTTGTAATGAATTTATTAACACGAAATTTAATTTGTAAATACAAATCCCCACAGGGAAAAGGGAGCGCTTAACCCCAAAAGCCTAATAACTGCCGATATAATGAATTTATCGACATCAAATTTAGTATGAGGGTTCAGAAGCATCTGTGTGCCAACTATTGTTTTTTTTGCCCAAATCGTAGATTGGTTTTGGAGGGAAAGTGAAAACGTTGTTGACTCGTCCGTTCTGGGGAAGTACATAATCAGTTATTCACCGAAGACGTTTTTTGTTACATGATGGATACATTTTAGCCATAAATTTTATTATGAAGATGAAAATATATTTGTATAAATATAATATTGGATATTATAACTAAAATATGTGAATCACGGACAATGTACTTTCCAGAACGAATTAATCAATTAACTTTTAGCTCCCCCTACAAAACCAGTTAACCGGTTTGTGCTAATACAGTTGACTTAGGGGCTCTAAAATCCTCAGACTAAATGTTGTGTCGATAAATTCATTATATCGGCTGTTATTAAGGTTTTTGAATTGAGCCTCATTACCCTTCTACCGATATCGCTGAAAATTAGTAAGTGTCGTCCATATAGCATTTTGGGCACACATGTAAAATTTCGTGTCGATACATTCATTTTATCGGCTGGTTATCGTGTTCACAGACACAGACATTTTTTTTTTCATCTTTGCAATCAGGAGGTCGGAAAACATGAAATTCCGTTGAAAACTCCGCATCAAATTTTTGACAGATTACATAACTTCCCCTATATTTTGTTCGGTATATAAAAAATAAATAAATTTCTAAGATCGTAAAACCACATTTCTCTAAAGATTTTTCAGAAAAAGCACCTGGTACATATTTGTTTTTCGGTTTTTCCACCTGGTATTAGTTTTAATATATAGTACATAATTACAGAGGCTTTACGCATTTTGGGTTTGGCATTTATTAGAGACAATTTTATTTATTCTTTTTTGTGACCTCAGACATAGAGGTATTTACTTAGTAAATTTTTTTAAATTATTACAAGTTTTCAATTATTTCTGTTCCGGGTAAGTGGTACTAATAACAATAATTTTTTCATTATTCATGTCCCCCTTGGAAAATTCACTATGGTCGTCGGTCATTACGTGACCAAAATGAATGTCGTTACCATTCACCAATTGAGGATTACAACACTAGCTAACAACATACCGAGAGAGCCTTCTCAAACCAAGGACGAATTGAAACGTTGGAAACACAAGATTAAGCTTCACTTGAGATTGAAATCAGTAAAATCCCACCAGTAATTCCCCCCTTAGACAAGAATACAGTTTTATAACTTTCTTAAAACTATAGTATAAGAAAGTATTTGTAATCGTGCGAAAACCCGAGATCGAAGAAACGGATTTTCACTTTTCAAGGAAACTGAATAGGTTTTGAGCATTTTCGCGATGTCTGTCCGTGTTTGTGTGTGGGTATTTTTTTTTTTTTTTTCAGGTTTCTATCCAGTAGTATCCCTACTGGAAGGGAATATATTTATCTGCATGCGCCATATGTATATTACATGCTTTAACATAACTTAACTATGAATTTTACATACAATAATTTAGATAGACAAAAAAATTATAGTTCATCAAAATTAATCTTTTGTATAAAGTTTAAAAATTCTTCATAAAAACGTCGCACTAAAATAATTGTTGACAGAGGCCGCTGGGTGCCGCAGAGGCAGAGAGGCGAATCAAGGATCTTGAACCTGTGGAGGTAGTGCCTCATCTTGCCGTGTCCACTCAGGAGCATGGTCATCTTGGCTGGGAACGGTTTGTCGTTCTTCATCGCCAACCTGTCCTCTACAGTCAGGAAGAAGCTCCTTGTAACAGCACCTTTATTTGTCCGCCCTCATTGCTCCTTCCATTTCAGGATGGACGTCCATCTCGTCATCGCCGTTAGCAGTGTTTTCGGGTGTTTTGTGTAGCTCGGAGGAAGATCGACGTCGTGTGCCGCCTCTTTCGCCAGACAGTCTGCACTGCACGTTCGTTACCGGTATCGCCATCATGCGCCCCTAACCCAACTGAATTTAACGGTCCTGCCCTCTGAAGTGCCCCAACCCTTATATCTTCAATTAGTAGCGAGTGGTTCTTGTGGTTTCCAAGCTCTCTATGCTTACCTGGCTGTATGTGGGTATGTAATTGGAAAGTTGTGAGGGCTCTACTGCTAAGACAATTGTAACTATGAACTTGAAATTTCGTATGAAGATGAGTAACATGTGCTAACTTAGATTTGAAGTGATGGGTTGTTGTTTCGTAGTTGTTTGCTCGGCAGGTTTTGGACTCTTGTGGGCCGCGGGCCATTCGGTGCATCCGCTCCTCTGCTGCGTGGTATCCTGGCACTTTTTAGCAGTAGAGGCCCTATTGCGCATCCGTATCTTGCTTCTTTGAAAAATTATTGCTAATGACTTTCAATTTCATCTACGTCATATAATAATTTTCCTTAAACCAATGGCTGTGAAAAATTTAGCTGCCCAAAAGTGGAAACTATACTTGCACAATTAGTGTTCCTTGCCATCAGCCTCCCAGTTATAAGGGAATAAACAATTAAATTGTTTATAACAATTGATCGCGCTAGAATTTTTCAATTCTGATAATTTGGCTCAATCTACAACTAATTCTCAATGCTTTTGATTTTTTCAGATTTCTCTGTGCCATTCTTTTGGTGATAAGAGTGGGGGACAGCAATTTTTAAGAGTTTTTCCAGAAAAATGTTTAAAAAAATGCATAATAAAATACATATTGTTGAATTTGGGCTTCAATAAGCTTTCATTTTCCATTTCCCAATTTATCCTCTGAAATTAACGCCCAGAATCAAAGTTCAACTTTTTATACTTCACGTCTATAATTGGGCCACCACACTCTTATCTCTGTGCTACATTTCAAATTTGTACGACGAATAGTTTCAGAGAAAATCGCCTGTGACAGACGGACGAACGGACACCAAAGTGATTCCATAAGTGTTTCGTTTTCCTAATTTTGGCACACTAAAAAGAAGACAGACAATCCAACATTTTGTACACAAAGTAAAGATAGAAGAAAGAGAGTTTTATAGATTTGTGATGAGGGTGGCAGCCTGTAGATAGCTCCGGCGCCATTGACCTAATGTGCACAGTTACACCAGGTTCAAATGCAGAAAAGGAATTTCCGAAACGTATGGTGAGAATTGCCCCATAACTAACTCACTTTCACCTGGCTCAATAAGGGATCTTTAAAACTTTGCCTGTTTACGGTTTTCTTTTTTATCTGCACTCTTCTCATGACACTTCCAAACATGTAACAACAATTATTCTAATTTGTTGTTAAAAAAGAGTGAGTCAAACGTATAAGAAAAGGTCATTAAAGTATTGTGATAATACTTGTAACAGAGTCTAACTACACTTTTACTAAATCTCTTAAAGTCTTTTCTAATCAAAAAATACTCCAAATATACGAGATACATACTTAAAATTTTTGCAGGGATATTGTGAAACACTTAATAAAAAGTAAAGAAAAAAAATGTATGTTTTTTTAAAAATATTGTCTATTTCACAAATATATATAATATAGGAGTACTTTCGGTATTGCTACTATCTTCAGCCACGACTTAAAAAATACTGTATTTAGACAATATTTTTTTTTAAAAACGTACGTTTTTTTTTTACTTTTTATAACATAGAGAAAATAAAATATTTATTTACAACCGTCTACGTAAGTCTATTCCTCTCAAAATCTTAACAGCAGGACTTCTGGGGAATGACATTTGTAGTGGGGTGGATTTTGTGTTTATGTGGTCGTTAGTTAATTATTTGACTCATGCCCGGGCTTGATCAATGAGTTCATATCGGCTACTACCAGAGCGCTCTTTCGCCGTTCATAGTGGACATGAGCCCGACCCTCCCCACTCCACCCAGGGTCTTCCCTAGGGAACAGGGTGTCACAGTCTAAGGTAACCTGAGGCTTGTATAAATATGACAACCTAGGAAACATTGGGGTAATGTTGGGGTAAGCCGAAACAGGTACACAGTGTAGGTTAGGTTTTATGACTCATGCCCGGGCTTTAGCTACGAGGTCATATCGCCTACTACCAGAGCGCTCTTTCGTTACTCTGATGGACATGAGCCCGACTCTACTGTGGGAGTCCTAAATTTTGCCTACCCTAAATTTTTATTCACCTAGGGTAGGGGTCTTTAACGAGTACCTGGCATCGTACAGGCTCGGGACCATCCCTTAACGTCTCATTCGAAGGACGGCGTGCTTAAGTTTATTTTACCTCCCACATAAAATAAACTAAGGGCCTCGGTCGGATTACGAACCCACGTTCTTGAGCTCAGAAATCAAGCACGCATACCACTGAGCTACCGGCACCCTCGGTACACAGTGTATTTATATTTGTAGTAACTGCCTAGGTAAATAGTATTTAAAAAATATGAAAAAATAACAAATAAATTTGCTTTTTCATTATTTTTTTATATAAAAGAGAAATATTTGTGATATGGCCATTACAAGACTTTCTTATATCAATCACGCTTACAGATCACTCTCTCCCCCTCTCCCTCTCAAAATCATTTCGTTTTGACACGTTGTACAGCGTTACCTTGAGAGTAGTATACCCAGTAATGCCAGTATGAAATAATTTTGAGAAGGGGGTATATGAAAGTCCTGTAATGGCCACATCACTCATTTTTCAGTTTGTTGTTATATGTTAAGATTTAAAAATTACAATTATATAAATTCTTTACAGACATTGTTTACATTTTTCGGGGGCTAACTTTTGTGGTATTGACCTTATCTCTAATATGAGAACTCATAGCGATTGGAAACTTTGTAAGGAACAATTTTGGTAAGAGTTAATTTTTCGATAGGACTGATCGTTTTGGCGTAAATCAAGGAAACGCCTAAAAATATGTGTTTCAAAACTATGGTTTTCGGCATGTATGTATCTCGCAAACCGGACGACCTGTGAAAAATGTTATTTCATATAAATTATGTATTTTAATATTCTTTACAACTATTACTTGAAAAGAATTTGATTTGGTCTTAAACATGAGCTGTATCTAGTAACTACTGTACCAGTTTCGGATTACGCCTTTGTCAGACCACAATTAAGTTTGCTAGGTTGCCATACAATCCTCAGATTACCTGGGATTGCATAACACTTTGATTCCCTGTTAACTGATTAATTCGTTCTGGGGAAGTACATTATCTGTAATTCACCGACGACCTTTTTATTTAACTTTTGAAATTAGAAGATCCAAAAACATGAAACGGTGAAACTCAACAAATGTTTTTAATTATTTAATTTCAATTACACTTCGTGTCGCTGGAGAAGTAAAATGCTAAAATACATTTAATTTTCATAACTCGTTTTATTTTTTTACTATTAATATAAATTACATAAAAATATATATAAATTTTGTGTGCATATTCATTGATAGAAGTCTACAATTATAGTTTCTGAAGTATTGCTGGAATTAGAGAATATAAAAGTTTTATATTTATTTATCTCATAAATAAGTAAAAATTAATAGAAATGTGGGAATAAAACATTTTTTTATCAATGGATTGAGTTTTATAGGAACGAGTTCCACCTGTAGCTAGGACTATTTGTAAAATGAAATGGGACTATTATCCAAAAATTTCACAATAATCCGTGTTTTTTTAATTAACATTCCTTCGATTTGGTGTTATCACATCGTTTTATTACCAAAATGAAAGTTCCTTGTCTAAAGTCTTGAAAGAAGATCTTTTCACATTTTTTTAAGACTAACCTGGTACATATGATGACGATACTTCATATTTTCTGCAGAAATAACTTTATAAAAAATAAAGAGAAAAGTATGTTCTTAAAATTGCTAACGAAACTGAGATAAGGAAGAGAATCTGTGCGGCAAAAAAGTGCTACTTTGGTCTCAGCAAGCACTTCAGAAGCAACCACATATCCAGGCAGACTAAATTCGTTCTGTATAAGATCCTTATCCGCCCAGTTCTTCTGTATGGCTCAGAAACCTGAACAACTTCGAAAATGAGTGAACAGAGCCTATTGGTGTTTGATAGAAAGGTTCTGCGCAGAATATTTGGAGGAGTGCAAGTAGGCCATGCTTGGCGCAGAGGCTACAACCAGGAGCTCTACGAACTATATAGAGAACCAGATGTCTTGAAAGTCATGAAGATTGGGCGGTTATGATGGGCAGGACATGCCGAAGAAGCTGCTAATGGAGCCCATTCATGGAGTAAGACGACGAGGGAGACCTATGCTGAGATGAGCAGATGGTGTGGCAGAAGATGCTCGAAACATATTTCGCATCAGGAATTGGATGGCAGCCGCACAGGATCGAGACAATTGGCGGCTGTTGGTGGAGGAGGCCAGGACCCATCACCGGGATGTAGCGCCATGATTGATAGATGTTTTTAAAACATCTTCGACCTCCTGTTTACAAAATAGAAAAAGTCTGTCTATTATGAATGAATGTATCAACATAAATAATTGTGTTTATATCCAAAACCACACAAGGATGGCACCTAATAATTTTATGACAGATTGAGAAATTTGGGAACCAGGTCCACCACTGGTAGTTGGTGATACGGCTAACTGTTTTTACAATGACTTTTTTATTTACCCAGCAATATTAATTTTTCAGCGGAATCGGTAGAAGGTTAGGGGAGGAGGTTCTATTAAAAAAGCCCAATAACTGTTGTAATGAATTTATCGATACAAAATTTTGGAGGATTTAGGAAACCCTATGTAAGTCAACTGTTGAATATTAGCGCTAACGGTCGACTGGTTTTGGAGGGGCAGCGAAAACTTAATTCAATAATTCGTTATGGGGACGTACATTGACTGTGATTCACTGACAATTTTTTTTTGTATTTGGATCTAAATTTAAATTATTTCATTTTGCAGACACGATTTCAGACGCCCACATAATGATTAAAGGTGAAAACGGTCTGTTTTTTTTCTTCTATTTTCATGGTATACTTTCGACTTTCTTTTTTGCGAAAAAAAAATGGCAATCAGAGCTCTGTAAGATACATAGTTTAAAATGTACCTATAGTGCGAAAAGTGAAAAAAAAAAAAAAAAAAAAATGAAGCCGTTTACAGCTTTATTATTATGTCGTCAGAATTCGTTTCTGCAAAATGAAATTTTCTGAATTTACATAGAAATGCATTCAAAATAGCTATATATATCCACATTTTTTGTCTCTTGAGACTGGACTGTTTATTTACGGAGTGAGGTTGTCTCATTGAGAAATATACTTAATATATTCGTAATTAAATATTCAATATATAATTATGGAATGTGGGGTATCTTGTAACTGTTATTTAGGCGACCCCAGGGATAACAACAGATATAGGTGGGTCGCGACAGGTATGGGTGGGCCCCGGAACAAAAAAATAACACATAACTTCCTTGTTTTATATATTTCAAATATCATTTTATTACTTCCCCAGCTCTACGAAGTATAGGGGAAGTTATGTAATGGGTCAAAAACCAACGGAATTTAATGTTTTCCGACCCTAGATTCCAAATATGAAAAAAAAAAATATCTGTATGTGTGTGTCTGTGAATATGATAACCTCCGATAAAATGAATGTATCGATACGAAATTTTACATGTGAATCCAGAACGCTTTAAAGTTACCTTATGATTTTCAGCCAAATGGACCTAAGGGAAGATGGGGATTAATTTCTGGGTAAAGTACATTGTCGATGAGTCACCGACGACTTTTCTATTTTCTCATTCAAAAAAATTTAATAATCTTTGGGTCAACTAAAATCCATATTAACTTTATGCGTTTTTCTTTCATGTCTTTTAGAACCTCAGATTTGATTTGAGACCACTTTTGGAAATGGTACACATATCTCCAATCAGTGTCGATATAGTGAAAAGCTAATAAAATAAATAAAAACAACTTGTTTAACTTTTAAATGTAAAAGTTATTGGACAATATAACTCCATAAAAATATATACATGGTGGAAGATATAAAACTATAAAACATGAATTTCTTTACTTACATAATAGGTTCAAAATCTTCTAGATAGTTTGAGATATAAGTGTAATTTACTAACAACTCACCTAGTTCATGACAATTAAATGAAAGAAGAAAAACAAAACAAATAAGAAACATCCTTGTTGAATCGCGGGCAATGTACTTTCCTTAGCGGGAATGAATCAATTAAATTTTCGCGTTTCCACGAACCCCAATCGACCGTTTTGGTTAAAATTCAATAGCTGACTTCTGAATCCTTATACATTCATTCCATTGGGAGTTATTAGTTTTTGGTTGACCCATCCTTCACTAATTTCCCTTTTAATAAATGGTTTGAAGACACCTATTAATTTTCAGCGGAATCAGCAGAAGGGCAAGGAGGGTCAGTGCAAGGGTCTCAACTCAAAAACCCTAACTGCCGATCTAATGAATGTATCGACACAAAATTTAGTATGAAGATTCAGATGCCATTGTATACTCGATAAGTCGAATAATGGCTTTTAGCTCAAATGGTCGATTGGCTTTCCAGGAAGAGCAAAACGTAATTGATTAATTAGTACCGGGAAATAAATATACTTTGTTTCATAAATGATAAATCAGATTTATAAACAGTAGAGTTTGTATTAGGTTTGACATATACTTGACATCTTGAAATGATTACTACATTCACTCTGTAACTCCTAAGTCAACTATTGATTTATATTTCAAACGATCGATTCTATTTGGAAGGAGAGTGAATATTTAATTCATGATTTCCTGATCGGTGAAGTACATTACCGGTGCTTCGTCAATATTTTTTTTAAATATTTAATGTTGTGGTAAAAAAGTCCGTCGCCATGTTAATGTAAAGTTAAATTAATTAAAACTAAATGTAAATAAATAATGAAATATGCAATAATAAATAAACAACAAATTACCACATTTCCTGTAGAAATTTTATCTATTTTCTTTTACTAAATTTTGATTTCTACAGTAGTTTTCGAAAAGGGCCCTAAAAATATCAAAAGTTCAAGACGTGCAATTTTAAAGAAAGTGTACGTATTTAAAAAAAAAATTCAATTAACCAACTTTTCATTTGGATTTCTAAAGAGATGCCATTTTTAATAATTTTTATTAATAATAAATCTAATCCAAAGGTTTTCAAATAATTTTACTGGGCCAACAGGGAAAATTAATAGAATAAAATTTACTAGAACAAATAGTTTGGGTTTATTTTTTTAAACCATCTAGGTACATTATAAAATTATAAAACTAAAGATTGAAACAAACAAAAATCAAAAGAAAAAAATCTTAAAAACTAAATTCTTAAAAACTATTATTTAATTTTTTTTCTTTTTGGCCATTCTTTAAATTTGAGTTATATCTTTCTGGGCATATATCCTGTACATATAAACAAACAACAGTACCATCTTTGCGGATCAATTTCACCGTCAATTCACTTCTATTTAGTTCATTACATCTTAAGCCTAAACACCACTGTCCATGATATTTAACATTTTTGGACAAAGGTACATTACTCAACTCACTGGAACAACTAGAAATAAACAGAGCGCTACAAAAAGGAAATTGTATGAACGATGAGACCAATCTCAAATACTCACCCCTTTTATCGCCAATAATATAATCCTCCAGTCTCTGTGTATACGTACTTACTCTCTCAAAAAACTATATATTTTATTTTATAAAACTTTTTATTTTATTTTTATTCATATATTAACAATTTTTATCTTTAATTCATTTCATATATGCATTTAATCAACACATACTATTTCAAATTTTTTATTTTTAAGATCCCAATTGGGACGAAATGTCATTTTTTATGTTTTTACATATTTCAAATATTAACTGTACAGAAGGGATAGGAAAACTCCGTAAGAGCTGAAAAAGGATACCTACCTACCGCTTGGATTGTAAACTACCTAGTTGAACTTCAATTTAGTATTTGTTAAGTCGTGGCTGAAGATGGTAGCAATACCGACAGTACTCCCATATTATATATTATTTGTGAAATAGACAATATTTTTTAAAAAACATACTCTTTATTTTTACCACGGTCCATGTTCACTCAGACCGTCGCCATTCCACCCAGGCCTCCCTTCACTCGTCACTACACACACGATGACCATGTTTTGTTTTTTTACTGGCATTTGTTTTAAAAGAAACGGTTTCTTATAATTTATTTACTAATTCCGTTTCTTTTTATAGAAAAAAAAATATAATTAATTTTTTTTTAATTATTAATAATTTAATTTGTGTATTATTTTTATATATCACAATGTATAAATACAGCTAACAGTCTTTATGAGGGGAAAAAATGTACGAAGAAAACTTCTCAAAATCAACCAGAAGCAATTATCACTAGAGTTATCTTTGAAACCATAAGAGGCATGGGATACCTCATATCTTTATATTATTTCCAAATATTCTGGCGTCAGACCATTAAGTATTATGCAGATAAGTTCGTAATTACAATCACTAATAGAAATTGGGCAATGTCTTGTCTGATTTGATGGCTATGGTTGTCCAGCGGGCTAGAGCGTAGGGCTTTGGTCGAATGGACTCACCATGGTTTGTGGGTTCGAATCCCATCTGGGAGAGTTTTATTTATCATGTATAACTACATATAACATCGTTATAAAGACAATATGCATCAATAAAGCAAACAAAAAAAATTGTCTTATTCTATTTATTTTTATTTTTCCAGATGTACGAAGTATAAGAGAAGTTATCTGTAATATGGTACATAATCAGGCAGAAATTCGATGCGGAATTTTCAAAGAAATTTTATGTTTTCCGACCTCCAATTGAAAACAAAAGGTTTCTCTGTCATATGTGTCTATGGTAACTCCCGATAGGATAAATGTATCGACACGAAATTTTATATGTGTATTCAGAACCCATCAAGGGCAACACCTATTAATTTTCAGCCAATTCGGCCGAAAGAAAAGTGGGACTAGTGGGGAGAATTAACATAAAAACATTAATAACTGTAGTTGTAATGAATGTATTGATACGAAATTTCATACGTAAATTCAATGCCATCAGTAGAAGGCGGGTCTTAACTCAAAAACCCTGCCGATGTAGTGAATGTATCGACACAAAATTTAGTTTGAGGAAGCCACTATACAGGGTGACTCCCTCGTAACTTTTAAAAAAAAATTTGGATAAAACTAGACCGAAAATGGAGTAGAATGCCGCCAACCGCACCTTTCTATCTCAATCCGTTGCCGAGATATGATTTTTAAAATTTTTTTTTTCGAGAAAACCCCGTTTTTTGCCATCAAGTCCCACATTTCTTCCCTTTAAATCTTTTCTCAACTTTTGACCACATTTTTGGAATCAGCGTTAAATTTAATATGAGACTAGTGTACTTACAACTTTGAAGATCACCAACTTAGAACCGAAATAACAGCTAAAAAGTTAACATTTTAGAAAAATTAAAATTTCGGGAAATAACCCCACGTCAACTACTTTCCCGCTCAAGGACCGCTTCAACCGCCCAAGGGGCTAGTAAACTTGAAAATTTAATCAGCTTTCTATTTGTATGGTCAACTATGCGATTCCGTATAGATTTCATGGAGAAATTTAAGGTTGAATGCGAAAAAATGTGATGTAAATCAAATCTAAGGAGGTCACAAATGCAAAATGTTTTTTTTTTTTTTAATCGAGAGATTATAAGTGTGGCCAGTTCAGGTCTTACAATAACAAGAGAAGACAGTGACTTTCGGCAGACACTTAGTGTATCTTGTTTGAACATTCTTGCATTTTCGTTATGATTTTTTCTGTTAATTTCAAGGTTGTGGACGAGATTGGATTTAAAGGGGAGAAACGTGGGACTTGATGGCAAAAAACGTGGTTTTCTCGAAAAAACCTTTAAAAAATCATATCTCGGCAACGGATTGAAATAAAAAGGTGCGGTTGACGGCATTCTACTCCATTTTTGGTCTAGTTTCATCCAATTTTTTTTTTAAAGTTACGAGGGAATCACCCCGTAGAAGTCAAAACGGTGGTTTCGCTGTGGGGGAGACATAATTGACTCATTCATGGAGAGGAAATACACAGCCGGTGTTTCACCAACGACCTTTCTGGCTCTTATCACCTTCTTTAATCCATTCTTGAAACATATTAGAAATGGGTTAATGAATTCTTTAGTAGAGGCGGCGAGGATGGAAAGTTGGCAAGGGCGGAAATGGAAGGCACATGGCCCGCTTTTACTTCCAGATTTCCAATTCTGGTCTGTGGCATGTCTTAGCTAATCGTTATTGTTAGTCTATTTCATCAGGTTGTGGTCTATTTCAATTTGTGATTATTTGAAGTGTGTGGGCAAGCTGATGTTAATTAATAAAGCAATACAGCTATGGAATCAACCCATATTTTAATGTGAGATAGAGCTGGCTTTCAGCTCATAGAATCGCGAGCATTTTTACCGATTACATATTTTCGCTATACTTGGAATAATTGGGGAAGTAAAATTGAAATTGATGTCGAATGAAATTTATTTCTTGTGGCTCATGCCCGGGCTTTAACTAAAGTCATAACGCCTTCGTAGCTCTGGTGGACATGAGCCCGACTTTACTACGGGAGTTCTAAATTTTGCCTACCATAAATTTTCATTCACTTAGTGTAGAGGTCTTACCGAGCTCAAGATTACGGATTCGAAACCCGGCCGAGGCCCTTAGGTTTTTTATCTGGGAGGTGAAAAAACCTTGTACATGCCGTCCTTCGGTCGGGACGTTAAGCGATGGTCCCGAGCCTGCACGATGTCAGGTACTGGGGCTCTTTGGGGCTAGTATTCCTTTTGACCAAAGCATATTCGTAAATCGCTTGATATTCACTTCATTTTTGGGTTGCAGGCGACAAAGAATATGCACAATAATTTACACATGAAAATGTAGACAGTAAATATTTTTTATTTGCATAGAAGCGTTGCTTTCCTTGATACGTAATTTTTTTTTAACATTGAAATAAATGCAGTAAGTACTCACTGGTTATATCTAATATTTATTGTGGTTCATGCCCGGGCTTTGAATACGAGGTCATAACGCCTACTACTAGAGCATTTCGTTTTCGTTCTGGTGGACATGTGGTTCCTGCCCGACTCTAAATTATGCCTACCCAGGTTAATTCGCCTCTTTAACGAGTACCTACCTAACATTGTACAGACTCGAGACCATCACTTAACGTCCCATCTGAAGGACGACATGCTCAAAGTTTTTTCCCCTCCCAGATAAAAAAACTAAAAGCCTCGGCCGATTTTCGAACTCGCGATCTTGCGCTCAGTCGACTAGTACGCTACCTCTGAATTACTGGCGCCCTTATATAATCTAATATATAATATATCGCCGGCATGCACTGAATGTAGCTCATGTGACATACATTTTGTTTTATTTAACAATGATTTTTCGTTATCCGATATTTAAGCATGCATTAAAGGAATCCTCGTAATTTTCTACACATTCAACATCTTCGAATCTATATCGAAATTTAACCCGAATTTTATACCCTACGTGAATTTTTTATTCAATTTTCTTGGAATATTCCGTATTACCATTTCAAAAATATAAATATAAAAGTTTAAATACAAATTGAATATTTTTCAAAGTTCTATCGATTAAAGACAATATGATCTTATGACCATAACGAGCGTAAGACGTCGATTTGAATAGTTTAAGTCAGAGGAATGCAAACCGCACATGCAGAAAAGTTTATGAAAATTAGATATTTCTGCGCAAGAGGGAACTATGTATAGTCAGGAGGCTCGACATATACCGATATACACTAGAAAAAATAGGAATAAAGCGGCTTGCTTCTGACAAAAGCTTGCTCACTGCGGGTTTAAATAATTCAAGCGAGCATATTTAATTTCTTATCCTGGATAGAAACAGATAAAAACAGAAATAAAAAAGTTTAGAAACCAAGCAAAATCGTCGATTAATGAGATAATTTTTAACGTTCCATCGATTAAAGATCCTATGACCTTACGACCATAACGAGCGTAAGACGTCGATTTGCCTCAATAGTTTTAATCACAGGACGGCAAACCGCAACGGCACGAAAGGAAACGGCAAAATAACTTTAAAATGTCGTCGGTGAATCACCGAGAATGTACTTTCCCAGAACGAATAATTAACCAATCAACTTCTCGCTTCTCCTCCAAAACCAGTAATAATAGTTGACCTAATGGGGGCTTCAAAAACCTCATACTAAATTTTGTGTCTATAAATGCATTACATCGGCAGTTATCAGGGTTTTTGAGTAGCCCCCTCCCCTGAACCCTCCTTCCTCTCGACCAATTTCGCTGACATTTAACAGGTATTGTCCTCATGGGGTTTTGATTTTAAATATGAAATTTCATGTCGATATATTAATTACATCGGCAGTTATTGAGGTTTTTGTGTTAAGTCCTTCCTTAGATCCTCACTCACCTCAGGCCAAATCCGCTGAAAATACGTGTCGTCCTTATGGGGATTTGAATTTACATATCAAACTTTTTGTCGATACATTCATTACAACGGTAGTTATTGTTATTGAAAAAAGTATAACTCATAAAGAAATTAATTTATTTAATGCCCTTCCGCACTTCTTGAAGTCAATAGACACAATAAAAAAATTTGAATTTCAACTAAAAATGTTCATGTTAGAGGAAACCCTATACCCAGAAATGGAATTTTATTCTCACTGTTCATAAAGAATAATATAATGACAATAAAGAATCGTGTTTCATATCCAAAAACATTATTTGATACAAAGCTTTCATTTTTATTTTTTGGGCAGAGTTCCTCCACACCTTAAAGGTCAGTCCAATGAACTTTATTGTTTTATTTATTGTATACTTTAATTTATAAATGATTAATCTATATATATATATAATATATATATATATATATATATATATATATATATATATATATATTATTTTTCATATATTGTTATAGTTACATTGCTTTCTTTCATTTCTATATCTCACACATTGGGACCTGATGATGACGTAATGACGTAAGAACGTCCCGAAACATTGTTGGGATAAAAACACTTACGAAGAGTTTTTTTTTTGAAAAAATAGTTATGTATCTTAATTTTTATCAAATTGAAAAATGTGTCTACTTATTATAAACGTTTCATGTATTAATTTTGTTTATATACTCATATATTTTCAAGTATTTATTTGTTCAGTTTTTATTAATTTCATTTTACTTTTTTTAATAGTTTTGTTATTACTACTAATCATAGGTGTGTTAGACTCGTTATAAATCTAATTTATAAGCTATCTTAATGTATAAATTCTTTTGACGTATCCTATGACCATGTATTGGTTTAACGGAAATAAATTTATTATTATTATTATAGTTTTTGGGTTATGCCTCATCCCTTTCCCTTCGATCGATTTGGATGAAAATCAATAGATGTCGCTTGGAGGGTTCTGAACACACACACACATACTTTTTATTCATTCTTGGATTCTGGAGTTCGGAAAATATGAAATTCCGCTTCTAATTTTTGACCGATTACATAACTTCCCCTATACTTCGTATACCTGGGGAAGTTAAAAAAAAAAATAGATTTATCTGCGAAAGTATGTATACCAGTCGAGTCGGGAGGCTCGATATACACTAGAAAAAATAGGAATAACAGTTTGCCTGTACAAAAAGGTTGCCGACTTCTGGTTTAAATGATTCTAGCGAGCATATTTCATTTATTTTCCTGGATGGAGGTTTCAAAACTTCGATATTTAGAAACAGCTTAAAAAATATATAATGAAATAATTTATTCTGCCAATGGATGTAGTAAGAGGGAGAGTTCGAAAAGAGCTATATGAAGCTATTAATTCATGCAACCTGACTAACAGGTCCTTAAACTAACATATGATTATGTCAGCCACTCTATCACTCACACGCTTGTTTTAGAATCTAACAGGCAGACTACTATTTTTCAATAAAACAACAAGTAAACAAAAGTTTGTTATGCCCACTTTATTATACAAGACCCAATTGTCTCTTTTTTACTGCTCCTCCTGTACGAAGTTATATAATCGGTCAAAAATTCAATGCGAAGTTTTCAACAGAATTTTACATTTTGCGACCTTCCAATAATAAGAAATTTCTGTCTGTTTGTGAACACGATACTCGCGATAGAATGAATATATAGACAAAAAATGTTATATGTGAATCCAGAACCCTCTAACGCCGACACCTATAGATTTTCAACCAAATCCGGGAAGCAGTGGATTAGGGGAGAGGCTTAACTCAATCTATTAACTGCCGTTGTAATAAATGTATCGACACAAAATTTCATATGTGAATTGAAAGCCTAATGAGGACATAACCTGTCAAACATTTCACCAATATGGACAGAAAGAAAGGAGGGCTGATTTCAAAAACCCTAATAACTGTCAATGTAATGAATTTATCGACACAAAATTTAGTATGATTTAGGAGGCCACAGTTAGACAGTCACCACGCCTCAAGGCGAATGTAACATGAAACGATTTGGTTTACTTTATTTTTACCTTTCACAGACGGAGCCATCCTGCATCGGCGTAGGTGACTAAGACTTTATTTCTAGACTTAAAAATGAATTATGAAATAGTTTATTTCTAGATTAAAAACTGAATAATGAAATAGTATATTTCCAGATTAAAAACTAAATAATGAAATAGTTTTTTTCTAGATGAAAAACTAAATAATGGAATAGTTTATTTCTAGATGAAAAACTAAATAATGAAATAGTTTATTTCTAGATGAAAAACTAAATAATGAAATAGTTTATTTCTAAATGAAAAACTAAATAATTAAATAGTCTATTTCTAGATTAAAAACTAAATAATGAAATAGTTTATTAATTCTACTGGGTGTAGTAAGAGTGAAAGGCCAGACAGCGCTGTGAGTCTTTTAAATTCTACCAACCTGAATAACAGGTATTTTTTGTGATTTTATCTGCCACTAGATCTCTGACATGCTCCTATTAGTTTTAGTTACTTTGTTTCAGAAAGAGCATTTGCTCATTAACTAAGCAATATTGAATTCGCAAACATTTTTTTATTATTCTCATTATTAGATGATGTATGTTCCATAAATCCTTGCCGAATGCTTAACTCAAGAACACTGAAGCTGTTTTTACTTCCCCAGATAAACGAAGGATATATTCAATGCGGATTTTTCAACGGAATTTCATGTTTTCCGACCTCTAGATTACAAATAAGAAAAAAAAAACATTTCTGTCCGTCTGAGAACGATAACTCCCGATAGAATGAATGTATCGACACGAAATCTTAAATGTGGGACCAAACCTATCGATTTTCAGCTCAATCGGTCAAAGAAAGGGGGGATTAGAGGGGAGGCTCTACTCAAAAACTCTAATAACTGCCGATGTAATGAATTTATCCAAACAAAATTTCATACTTAAAGTCAAAACCCAATGAGGATATAGCCTTTAAAATTTCAGCGATATCGGCTGCAGGGAAGGGAGAGTTTAGGAGAGGGGGCTCAATTCAAAACTAATAACTGCCGATGTAATGAATTTATCGACACAAAATTTAGTGTCAACGATTGAATGGTCAACGGTTTTGGGGGGAGAGCAAAATGTTAATTGATAATTTGTCCTGGGGAGGTACTTGGTGATTCACCAACGACTTTTTTTTATGAAACTTGGTACATAAGTTCAGTTTGGCATTTAGATGGTCTCATTTAAAATTTTGCAAAATGAGCTAATAATGAAGGGTAGTTGAAGTTAGCCTTGAGCTGTAGTATAAGATAGACGTGGTGAAGGTGCTCCGTGTTTAGAAGCAGTTTTCGTAAGTTACAGCGTAATGTAATCCTCTTAGGTTATCGAGTATATGTAAAGATCTCGATCGAGCACTCAAAACAAACTAAACAAATCAATTACGTTTTTTCTCTTCCTTACAAGCCAATCAATCAAACTCTCTAGATTCCAAATGTGAAAAGAACAAATTCTGTCTGTGTCTGGGAACACGATATCTCCCTCGTAAACGACGACACCTATTGTTTTTCAGTCAAATCGACCAAAGGAAAGGAGGAATTACAAGGGAGGCTAACATAAAAACTCTAATAACTGCCGATAATGAATGTGACGACTCAAAATTTAGTATTAGGATTTAGGAGTCCCTGTGGAACTGTTGAATATTAGCGCAAATGATCGACTGGTTTTTGGGAGAAGCGAAAGAGATTTTTAGGTGTATATTTCACTGGTTGTCAAGCTGAAGTATATACCATCCTCTCATTAAGAGATGAAACATGAGGGGAGGGCGGATCAGATGCTGTCTGATAGCCAAGCAGCGCTAAAAGCTGTCAACATAGATCCCAAAATCGTCCTGGAGTGCCCTCAAGCATTAAAATCCCTGGCGGACCTAAACAAAGTAGAGCTGAAATGGGGAAATCATGGGTATAGTGAGTGGAACGATAGGGCTGATCAACTAGTCAGGTCAGGAGCTGACAGAGGACCTATAGTACTGGAACCCTTCTGCTGACCAGGAGACACATTCAGTTCTGGAGAGGGGTACTAAAGGAAAGACATTCAAAATCTTCCGAACATGAGCAGAATGAACCTAAGAACTATGACAGGTCTAATCACAGGACACTGTCATATGAACAAACACCTACACAATACGGGCATCACTAGAAGGGGGGTTCATATTCTAAGCCAGTGTAAAAATCTAGAAAGCAAAGGCTTTGCTTGGTGTCTCTGAGCCTTTTTAAATTGTTTAAAAAATATGATATACACTGATGAACAAAAACATCAATGGACAGATATATCTCTGAGCGTTGATTAAAAAAATATGATATAGACTGTCGAACAACATCAGTAGACAAAGATACCTCCAGATCAGAAAGCAATTCCAAGTCCTTATTTTTTTTTCTTTCTTGTTCCATATAATTATAGAAATAATTTTCAGGTATGCAAGGACGTAGCCAGAATTTGTTTTTGGAGAAGTTTAACAACCAATTTTTTTATTTTTTTTTATTTATTTATTTTTTTTCTAGAATGGCGGTTTGAAGAAAGGTCATACAGACCTACAATAATTGAAAGTCTAGCTTACATAACATATTGGTTTCAGTATAGGCGGTTTCATCCAGGTAAATGGCTAGGACGTCATTTCAGTAGTGATGCATTCTCGTCCTGCGGATTATACGATTTTTATTTAATTTTGACTTGTGTAATATTCTGAATTTTTAATAATATATATTTTCCATAGCTTTGTACCTCTCCCATATTTTTTTTTTGTGTTTACAATCTAGCAATTATAGACGTTTCGGGAAGAACTCGCATCATCAGCATCCATAATTTATTTGCTGATCTTTATTCTAAACAATTTCTTCAAATATATCATAATATTCTTTTTACAGAACATATTTTTTATGGCTCGACCTCTTTAGTCTAGACTATTTTTTCAATGTTTCTTATTCCACAAAAAAATTATTCATAACCTGTCTTAGTTTAAACTAAACCTGACAATAGTATAATACCGAAAACGGTAATTTTTGGAATGAACAGTATTTATAAAAAGTCATTGGTGAATTTACCGGCAATGTACATCCCCAGAAAAAATTAATCAATTAAATTTTCGATCCTTTTCATGTTATATGTTTTTGAATTGAGCCCTTTACCCTGAACCCCCCTTTCTCTTCGGCCGATATCGTTGGAATATGACAGGTTAAGTACTATTTGAATTCAAATAGGAAATTTTATGTCGATACGTTCATTACATCGGCAGTTACTGGGGGTTTTTGAGTTGAGCCTCCCTCTTATGTTGGTTAATTCCGGCATTTCTTCCAGAGGTATCTTCTTATTTTTTCCGACAATATTTTTTCCGAACAGTCGTTCATAGTGACCGAAAGAAGGGACTTGTAAGAGTCCCGAAATATTGTAAGAAAAAATAAGAAGACACCTCTGGAAGAAATGCCGGAATTAACCAACAATGTAACATCCCAGAAAATTTTAAGAAACACCTCCCTCTTATTACCTCTTCGGCCGATTCCGCTGAAAAGTAATGTGTACTCTTTGTAGAGTTTTGAATTCGCCTATGACATTTTATGTCGATACATCCGTTATATCGGAATTTATTAGAATTAAGCAATTTAGGCCTACCCCTAATCCCTCCGTTTTTGTGTTAAGCCTCCCCCCTATTCTACCACTTCACTTTGGCCGATTTGACTGAAATCAATGGGTGTCGTCGTTAAAAGGTTGTGGATTCTCATATAAAATTTCGTTTAGATAGATTCATTCTATCGGCAATTATCGTGTTTAAAGACACACACACAGACATCTTTTTTACTATTTGAAATCTGGAGGTTGGAAAACATGAAATTCCATTGAAAAATCCGCATCGAATGTTTAACCCCTAATATAACATCCCCTATACTTCGTATAGCCGGGGATATAAAAGAGGGCTTACAACTTTCTTTTTCGTTAAAGCCTCAAAACACTCCCAGGCTACGCCCTTGTAGTATCAATATAAATAATGTTTTCAGCCTCTTTTATATAACATTCTATCCTCTAGAAATATGACCTTAAACCTCTTTACATATATATCAAAAACGCTATTGATACAAATAAATCAGAACGCATATAATAGATTGAGTACCCAAATGAATGGTTGTACATGAGGTGGGGTAAAACTTGACCCCGATTATCTACTAGACAAGAATATTAAACCCTATAGACACATTGGCACACTGAGCTAGAAAATTGAAAGAAATAGTAAAGTACCTGCTTATTTATCTATGGTCTAGTTCTTGGCGCCTAGACTGTCAACAATAGATAGCATTCTGGTATGATCTGTTCCCTCCTTATTTACATATGGCTTCACATACACAGCAATGAAACGGTTCAGCAAGAAGGCGGAGAAAATATTAATAAATTAGTGGCTGGAGAAAGGGGTGTCAATATTTGTGAAATTATTGTTTAGGAAGAAATTATTGAGAAATTGGATGGAGAAAAGATGAGATGGTGCAACGTGAAATTCGCAGTAGCTGTCACGAGCAAGACAAAGAGACGACAGACACTGGAAGGCACACATGAGGTAAACTACTGTCCTGAACATTGTGGGTTTGAAACCCTACCGAGAACTTTAGGTTTTTTATTGGGTAGTGAAACAATCTTGAGCACGCCGTCCTTCGGATGGAACGTTAAGCGATGGTCCCGAGCCTCTTTGATCTCATGTCCACCAGAGTGACGAAAGAGCGATCTGGTAGTAGGCGATATGATCTCATAGTTAAAACCCGGGCATGAGTCACAATAACTAAAGATACTGATACTAGGGTAGTACAATACTGATACTAGGGTTTCAAGCGGAGTTGATTGCGATCCTGCGCATCTAGGAGAGGAGGTGAGTGAGGATCTTCTTCGACAGCCATGCAGAACGTGCTGCAGGTGGTCAGTTAAAAGAAGTTGGACTCCACTGGGTCGTCTGTTACTCGGGGAACCAGGGACACGAAGAAACAGACCGACTGGTCAAGGAAGCCCTTCAAGGGGAAAAGTTAAGGAGCTCTTTCGTCGCATAAAAGGGTATAAAAGCATTTGATGCTTGTTTCATGTACCAGCCCCCCACTTAGAATACATATATTTGTACATATTCTGGGCTTTAACTATGAGGTCATATCGCCTACTACCAGAGAGCTCTTTCGTCACTCTGGTGAACATGAGCCCAACCCTACTGTGGGAGTCCTAAATTTTTATTCAACTAGGGAAGGAGTCTTTAACGAGTACCTGACATCGTACAGGCTCGGGACCATCGCTTAACGTCCCACCCAAAGGACGGCGTGCTTAAGTTTATTTTACCTCCCAGATAAAATAAACTAAGGGCCTCGGTCGGGTTTCGAACCCACGTTCTTGAGTTCAGAAGGCAAGCGCGCATACCACTGAGCTACCGGCGCCCTCGAATACATATATATAATAACAGAAATATATAAAAATTATAAATAAAAACTTAAAAATTATGTCTATTTCAAAAATAATATAAAGTATATAGGAGTACTTTCGGTATTGCTGCCATCTTCAGTCACGACTAAACAAACACTAACGACTTAACAAATAGACAATATTTTTAAAAAACATACGTTTTCCTTTATAATTTTTATTAAGTGTTTCACTATATCTCTGCAAAAATGTTAAGTATCATTAAGAAATATATAGCGTTAGCAACTTACGTAAAATGGCACTTTATTTCAAAAACTTGTTAGTTAAGCTATTTCGTCGCTATTGCTGTCTTAAAACATGTCTGGGGTCACTCTCCCAAGCAAGTACATAACCCAGTTCTTTTCTCTTCTTGACGGAGCCACCAGCATAGAACTTTGGCCTTCATTGGTTGTAAAGGCTGACGTCGAAGTGAGTCCGACAATACAACTCTTCAATCCTCCAGTTTCATGTGGTATATATGTATATTATTGACAACATTTTAAAAGGTCATTTTCTGGAGCAGATTCGTACTTCTTTAATATCAATGCTGCTTACGATTATAATCGTCTCATCTTCATCCTTCATTGGCATTTTTTTACATGGGCTTCGAAAGATTTGATGAATGCTTGAAGCACTCGATGCGCAGGCAGATGCTTCGCCTGCTTCGAGTTTCTATTTTGGTTATTTTTCTCAGTTGTTACTTGCATTGTCGCTTCATTTTCAATTCTTTGACAAATAGACACTTAAAGTTGGACGCTACTTCTGTGCTGCAGGCTAAAACGCTACAGAAACCCTAAAAAGGAACTAATTTCAGAGTAACAACTCACTATAGTCTTATATAAACTCCGAATGTTTTAATATACAGAAGCGAACGTAGTAATACACCTTTTTAATAATGCATTTAATAATAATAAGTTTTTAAGTTTCGTTTTTTAGCAAATGAATGAGAAAACCGATGAGTTTCTACGAAAAATTTAGGTTCTTGTATTTAGGAGAAATATAAAAATTTCTGAAATTATTATTGCTTTTCCAGCTGAACGATATAAGGGAAGTTATGTAATCGGTAGAAAATTCGATGCAGAGTTTTCAATGGAATTTCATGTTTTTCGACCTCTAAATTTGAAATATGGAAAAAGAAATGTGTCTGTACACGATAACTGTCAATATAATAATGTATCGACACAAAGTTTTATATGTGAATCCAGAACCCTCTAACGACGACAACTATTGTTTTTTCAGCCAAATCGACCGAAGGAAAGAGGGATTACGGGGGAGGCTTAACATAAAACTGTAATAACTGCCAATAGAATGAATGTTTCGACACCAAATTTTAGGTGTGTGACCAAAACCCCTTTAGGACCTATCAATTTTCAGTCAAATCGACCGAAGGAAAGGGAAGGATTGAAGGAGAGGACTCAGCAACTCTAATAACTGCCGATGTAATTAATGTATCGATATATTTAAAGTCGAAACACAATGAGGAAATAACCTTTCAAATTTCAGCAATATCGGCTGAAGGAGTCCGCGCATACGGTCGACTGGTTTTGGACGGAGAGAAAAAAGTAATTGATTAATTCATTCTGGGGAAGTACATTGCTGATGATTCAATGACGACTCTATAATTATAATTTATAATTTTTAGTTTATAATTACCTATATTTAAATACATTTTTTTTTCAACATAAAACAAAGACCCCTACCCTAGATGAATAAAAATTTAGGGTAGGCAAAATTTAGGACTCCCACAGTAGAGTCGGGCTCATGTCCACGAGAGTGACGAAAGAGCACTCTGGTAGTAGGCGATATGACCTCGCAGTTAAAGCCCGGGCATGAGTCATAAAACCTAACCTACATTTTTTTTTCAACATAAAACAATATAATTGACTCACATAATTTAAAATATACTGACGAATCTCGTCGTTTCCACTTCTCATACTCATTATTTACAAAAAAAAAATATAAGTGATGTGGCCATTACAGGACTTTTTTATACCAACCACGCTTACAGATCACTCTCTCTCTCTCCCCCTCTCCCACCTCAATATCATTTCATAACTTTTATTGGCATTACTGGGTATATGAAAGTAATGAGTTGGCGTCAGCGATATTTTTTTGTTTCATTGTACTGAGTAGGCGCACCGTTCTTCGGATGGGATGTTACGCGATGGTCCCGAGCCTGTATGATATCAGGTATTCGTTAAAGACCCCTCCTCAAGAGAATAAAAATTTAGGGTAGGTAAAATTTAGGACTCCCATAGAGAGTCAGATGTGCTCATATTACACTATAAGGACGACACTTCTTCAGCGGAATCGGCAAGAGGAAAGGGAAATCAGAGCGGGGCTCAACTTGAAATCCCAAATAACTGACGATGTAATAAATGTATCGACATGAAATTTCATATTTTAAGTCGAAACCCAATGAGGACGAAACCTTTCAAATTTCAGCTATATCGGCTGAAGGGGAAGGGGGGTTCTCCCATAGTAGAGTCAGATGTGCTCATATTGGGTCCCAAAAAAATTGTTTGCTTTCCAAAAATAATTTTTGAAGTTTTAATGGTTTTTAGAATTCTTTAAATTTTAAATATATGATACAGACTAAAAACGAACATCACTTGAACCTCTTGATGAAGAAAAATAAAATGTTCCTACCTCAAAATGTAACGTTATTCTTGTTTCTGTCGTACAGGATTGGTCTTCCACGATTCGTTTTAACCTCTCACAAACATCAAGAATTGTAATAATCATCAGCCTTACCTGTAAACAAAAATACATGTGTAAATAAATAAATAAATAATATTTTTTCTTCTATGTACTTATTTAAAAAAAAGGTCATCAAACATTTCTGGTGTATGTTGGGTAAATTACCAAATGGCAATGCAACGTAAAATAAAAAAAATCCTTAATTTTATTGCAATTGGTTCAAAAGTTAAGGGGTAAAAAGCTTGTTATATGAAACACCCTGAAGAATTAATATTCATTAACAAAATAATATGTTATAATATGATAATGTCAGCCATTAATGATTCTCGCTGACAAATGACAATCAGATCACTTCATTGCAGTGAAGCGAGGCGTTTAGAAGCAAGTCTCGTTCCCATATTGCTTGGGTCGGTGTGGAGGCTTTGGGAAGTGTATTTGATGGTAGGACTGATGATGATGGAGTCTGACGTGGACCTTTGTATATCTCTCCATCACAACTATAAATTCTTAGTCGTTATGAAGGGTAATGTTAGTGAGATACGTTAGTTATTGAGACTCATGCCCGGGCATTAACTATGATGTCATATCGCCTACTATCAGAGCGCCCTTTCGTCACTCTGGTGGACATGAGCCCAACTATACTGTGGGAGTCCTAAATTATGCCTACTCTAAATTTTTATTTATCTAGTATAGAGGTCTGACAACGTACAAATAAATATGTTATTTTTTAGTATTAAAAAACAAATCCACATTTCCAAATATGTACTAAATTTATGTGCCCACGAAAGTGCCCTACTTGACCTTCAATGATCCATGAATACATTTTGTAAATAATAATACAAATATTTAATGGTCTTAATTTAATGGTCACCTGCTCACACGTCATTGCTTGTTCGTGAATTTTTGGCCAAAAACAATGATGCCCCAGCCTCCATATTCGCCAGACACGGCTCCGTGTGACTTTTTTCTGTTCCCAACAATAAAGAGAACCTTAAATGGGCGTCGTTTCATAAGCATAGATGAGATTAAAAGCGCATCACTGGGAGAGCTAAATGCTATCCCAAAGATCAAGTTCCAGAAGTGTTTCGGGGATAGGAAGAAGCGATGGCATAAATGTATAATATCTAATGGGGACTATTTTGAAGGGGATAACATTGATGTAGACGAATAAATAAAATTCCTGTTTTTTTTTTTTAACAAACCTTGTATATTATATTGAAACATAATAATATATGACAAATAATAATATATTCAATATATTATATTGAAAAATAATAAATAATTCTATTCATAAAATGGTGTGATAAACGAGAATCTCTTTATAATTTTTGTTTTAGTTTCTCCTATGTATCTATCAGAAATCAAGGAACCCACCAAGAGGCCAGGATGAGGTGGTACCCCACAAGCTCGGGAAAAACTGAAACGTGTCTTCCTATCACTCTCTCCTCTGGAATATCCATTTTCACATTTAAGACCTGGAAAATTCAAGGGGATTTGAAGATTATTTTAAATGTTCATGTTCACCTGAGAGAGTGTTCAATGTACTTTAAGAAACGAATGTGCTTTTATGAAATATAATATAAAATGTTGAGTATAAACAAAGTTGAAAAGAAATATGATTTTTAACAAAAAATTCAGCCTCCAACATTTTTGTTCATAATCGGGATAAAAGAAAAATTTTGAAATATGCATGTTCTCATCGCTAATAAACCTATATAGCCACCGAGTTTTAGTAAGATGAAGAAATATTTATTTTAAGTGGCCTAATTTACATGGAATTACTTATGTGTACATGGTGATATATTTGAGGACTTGAGTTTTTATGATGAAAGATGTCGAATGACCCTAAGGAAACACACTCCTTAAAAATAGTAGAAATATATATATATTATATGGACCATCGTTTAACGTTCAATCCGAAGGATGGCTTGTTCCAGGTTTAGGCAACTTCCAGTTAAAAAAGCTAAGAGCGTCGGCCGGGTTCTGAACCAGCGATTTTGAGCACAGTAAGCAAGTGTACAACCTCTAATCTACCGGCGCCCTTCTTGAAGTAGCGTAAGATAATAGACTGCATAGGATCCATTTAATATTTTTTTCCCATTTTCTACAGCAGGAAAAAAGTCTAATCTTTCACTGTTTTGATAAAACTTGAGAAATTCTTCCAAACTGGTTTATCTTTGAGTAAGTGTAGTCCAGGGCACAGCAAATAATCCCATAATACGTTGTACAGGATCACTCTCCTTTCCACTCCCTTCCTGTAAATTCAAAAATATACTGAGGTTACTGGGTATATGTGTTGACCTCAGCATTTTTCTTTGTTTCATAGCACAGCGTAATTCTGTGTACGACTTTCTGTTACCCAGTAATACTAGTATGAAATTAATTTGAGAGGAAGCAGGGGGAGAGAGAGTGATCTGCACAGAAGTGGTTGGTATAAGAAAGTCCTGTTTTGGCATATATATAATATATATATTACATATACGGCATATATAGTTATATATATTTTTTTTGGCCTTATGTACGGTGCATATTAGCCATGACAATCTGTTATCTAGTTACTTAAGATATCCATGGCCCCGGGAGGGAGTTCTATCTACCTACGAAATAAAACTAACTCCCAGACGGGATTCGAACCCGCAAACCATGGTGAGTCCTACGCTCCAGCCCGCACGGCCACCATGGCCTCCTATATATATTTTAATCACATATATATATATATATATTTTAAATTTTATAATAAGACGTTACCATTGAAAAGGTTAGCTTAGGTTTTATGACTCATGCCCGGGCTTCAGATACGAGGTCATATCGCCTACTACCAGAGCCCTCTTTCGTCACTCTGGTGGACATGAGCACGTCTCTACTGTGGGAGTCCTAAATTTTGCTTACCCTAAATTTTTATTCACTTAGGGTAGGTGTCTTTAACGAGTACCTGACATCGTACAGGCTCGGGACCATCGCTTAACGTCCTATCCGAAGGACGGCGTGCATAAGTTTATTTTACCTCCCAGAAAAAAATAAACAAGGGCCTCGATCGGGTTGAAAAAAAAACACAAAAAAAAAAAAATTTTAATTCGTTATGCGATGCAATTTAAACAGAACGGAAATATTTTCTACGAATATTTATTTTCCATTATTTTGGGCGTTATAACTTTGATAGTATTCCTATATCAACTCTGAGCACATATTAACGACTGGAAATTGAATAAGGATCATTTTTGGAGCAAATTTTTCGATTGGAATAAAATTTTTCGGGTAAATTAAGGAAACGTCGAAAATTATTTGTTATCCCTTCTAATAAAAACTACTGATGATAAAACCTGGCCGGAGGCCCTTAGTTTATTTTATCTGGGAGGTAAAATAAACTTAGCACGCCGTCCTTCGGATTGTACGTTAAGCGATGGTCCCGAGCCTGTACGAGGTACTCGTTAAAGACCCCTGCCCTAGGTGAATAAAAATTTAGGGTAGGTAAAATTTAGGACTCACTAAGTAGAGTCGGGCTTATGTCCACCAGAGTGACGAAAGAGCGCGCTGGTAGTAGGCGCTATGACCCCGTAGTTAAAGCCCGGGCATGTGTCATAATAACTAACTACTGATAATAAAAGATATTTTAAAACTTGTTGCTATGCGTTACAATTTACTGAAATGTATATTTTCTGGAGCGTTATAACTTCGTTAGTATTGGTCCTACCCCAGATCTGAGGGAATTCTGTTGGTTGGAGATTTAATAAGAACAATGTTTGTAAATAAGGCAAAGATCTGAAAATATGGGTTTCAAAACGAACTTTTAGAATGGTTTTCGGCATATATCTCGAAAACGAGACTATCGAAGCGCTCACAAATGTTCCTATCACATACAGTTACAGTGTGATAATGATAATTATGTAAATTGAATAAATAATTAAAACAAAAAGAATAAATCATAAATAAACAAACAAATAAAATTACAACATTTCCTGTAGAAATTATAGCTGCTCTTCTACTAAATTTTGATTGTTACAGTAATTTCCGAAAAGGGTCCAAAAAAAATATCGAAAGTTCAAGACGTGCAATTTTTAAGAAAGTGCACGTATTTAAAAAAATTTCAATTAACAACTTTTCATTTGGATTTCTTCTAAATTTACTAAAGAGATATATTGTTTTTCTAAATTTTGCAAAAATGTTAAATCGTTTTTATAGGGAAAATGAGTAGCATAGAATAAGAGAACAAATATTTGGATTTATTTACTTAAAAACCTACATTATAAATTGAACTAAAAGATTTAACTATTGAAAAAAAATCAAATTATTTACAAAAGGAAATCTTATAATCTAATTTTTATATATATTTTAGTCTCTTTTCTTTTTAAATATTGGCCATTCTTTAAATAAAAGTTATTTAGGGCATATAAAACTTCTAAATAAATAATAGTACCTCCTTTGCGCATCGATTTCAATGTTATTTCACACCTTTTTGGTTCACCACATCTTAATTCTAAACACTTTTCTCACTCCTAGCCTGTCCACCTTCACATCTTTCCTTAGACCTTCTACCTTCACAACCCAACTTAGACTGGTCCACGCAATTAGAACAGTTGATCATCGGCTTTTGTTCTTCATTCATTGGTTGGTTTTAAAACAAAATGCGACTTCATATATTTATTCACTAATTAAGTTACTTCACTGTTATTATACAAATAAATATAATATAATTTTATAATATTTTAATAATTGCAATGTGTGTAATTTTATGCATTACTTTATACTGTAAGTGTGGGATCTGAGTAAATAGTTTAAAGAATAAGCCGCTTGGAACACTTAATATATGTTTAGACACCTTTATTAACAAACCGCGTAATGACGAAAACAATGTTACTATTCACAATAAGTCCCTTGACAAACCGCGTAATGATGAATATAATGTTACTATTCACAATAAGTCCCTTTATCACCGCGAACTTAGTTTTAACACTTTTTAGGAACAAAGCTGGACGCGATCAACAACTGAATGAATCAAGTAGTTCATCAACAACAAATCGATTGTCTCGGCGTGTTCCCGAATTCACCCACACTCAACATCCGCGACTCGCGTGATCCCGTCTTGCCCCGGGTAGAGCTGGGTGATCCGTCCGAGCTTCCAAGATTGCGGCGGAGCGTTGTCGTCCCAGATGAGGACGACCAGACCAATCCGGACGTCCACGTGCGGCGAGATCCATTTGACGCGCTGTTGGAGGTGATGAAGATACTCCACTCGCCAGCGGTTCCAGAAGGAGCGAACCAAGGACTGCACTAGGGTCCAGCAGTCCGAAGTTCCGGCTGTCGGAGCAGACGGGCTTCCAGGCGGTGTAGCTGGCGGAGCGCGGATTGACGTGAGGACCCCAACATTGCGATGCCGCCATCCTTGAGTGGAAGGGCAACCGTGAATCGGCCGAACGAGGAACGTGAAGTATGTGCGCGAAAGATATCTTCTGCTCGAAGCTCGTCAGGTGTGAGCAAGGAACGCGACACGGTAAGTTCCAGCTCAATGAAGCAACGCAGACATTGCTGGAGAGAGTCCTCAGCAGGAGCAGGCGCGAAGTCGTCCATGGACGGAGCGGAAGCGACATGCATCAGTGTAGCGAATTGTGTGCGGGCGGTGTTCTCAGCCAAACTCTCCAACTGGGCCACTCGACCCTCCAGTTGAGCGAAAACCTCCCCTCGCTCCTCGCGTATGGCCTCATGGCCTGTGGAAACTTCCACAGTGGGACAAATGGGGAAGTCCGATTCCCCCTTTTTTGCCCTCCTTCGCGACATTTTGAATTGAAAATAATGAAATAAGATGGACTGTATTACTTACTCTAATCCGGCCCGGAGGACCATGTGGGATCTGGGTAAATAGGTTAAAGAATAAGCCGCTTGGAACACTTAATATATGTTTAGACAACACCTTTATTAACAAACCGCGTAATGACGAAAACAATGTTACTATTCACAATAAGTCCCTTGACAAACCGCGTAATGACGAATATAATGTTACTATTCACAATAAGTCCCTTTATCACCGCGAACTTAGTTTTAACACTTTTTAGGAACAAAGCTGGACGCGATCAACAACTGAATGAATCAAGTAGTTCATCAACAACAAATCGATTGTCTCGGCGTGTTCCCGAATTCACCCACACTCAACTCGCGACTTAACAGTAAGTAAAAGAAAACTGTACGCTCGAAGCATTATTCTTATCCCTTTGGAACAGCGTTACTCATTGGTAGATGAAAAACAAGGTTGCATTTCACCGCATCGTGCTCATTCTAACCAGTTGGACTCATCATTGTATCACACCTCGTCTTGACAGAATTTTCAAACATGAATTTGAATGGAGAGGATTGGGTTTGTACTGATCCCTTACTCAAGTACAGTCAAAATCAATTCAAGGGAGTGGCGGTTTTTGTGCGTTGTAGCCGGTGTTCTCTTTAAGTGGTATTATTGGTTATAACGAACAGTTTGGTGTTATGCTGGTTGCAACAAACAGTGCGTTATATGTTTATAACTGTCATAAGATAACTTATTTCATACCTATGTACTTATATGCACATGCGTACATAATATTGAAATGAATAGGTAGTCAATAAACAATATTCGTAACACATATAATGTATTATCAAAATGTATGTATGTATTTAAATAATGTATACATACATATGTACATAATTATATATAGTTATTTAAGCCAATCGAGCTTATTAGTTGAACGAACTCGTTTTGCCTTTTCGCACTTATTAAATTGTGTAATAATTTTCTCCTGGGGCTTCATCATTCCATCAATCGTTGAGCGCGATGTTTCATTTTCACGGGCGATCGAGCTCGCGGAATCATCATGTCCACCAGAGTGACCAAGGAGCGCTATGGCAGTTTTATGTTCTGTTAAATATGAATATTTCTCCAAATCGTGGATTTATCATATATTATTCTACATTGACTTCGTTATTACTAATTTGTTTATTTGTTTTGGAATACTTACGATAGTTGTATACTTACAATATAATCATCTATTTATTCATTTTCAATTTTTTATTTATTCATTTATATATTTTTTTATTTATTCATTCATAATTTTTTAGGTACTCATTTATATATTTTTTATTAATTTAGATTTTTTTATTTATAATTGATTATTATATATATATATATTAATCGATTATGAATAAAAACGTCTAAATGAATAAATTTTTTTATATATTGTTATAGTTACATTGTTTTTTATTTTATTTTCTATATCTCGCACATTGGGACCTGATGAAGGTCAAGAACGTCCCAAAACATCGTTGGGATAAAGACTCTTCCGAATAGTTTTTAAAAAACATTTATCATAATTTTTATTAAATTGAAAAATGTTTCTACTTATTATAAACGTATCTTATATAAATTTTGTTTATGTACTCATATATTTTAAAGTATTTATTTGTTCAGTTTTTATTAATTTCATTTTACTTTTTTTTTAATAGTTTTGTTATTACTAATCATACGTGGTAAGACTCAAATAGTTATAAATCTAATTTATAAGCTATCTTAATATAAAAATTCATTTGACGTGTCCTATTACCATGTATTGGTTTAACGGAAATAAATTTATTATTATTATTAATCACAATTAGAAATCCGGATTAATTTTGGAAATATTAAATTATTTAATGGCTTACTTATTTTACTTTATTTTTTTGTTTTTGCTCTACTGTAACATTGTTGCTAAATTCGCAAAATGCAAATTATTTTCAATATAAATTAATGCCACTGCTGAACAAATTGATAGATATGAGTAGTATATATTTCAATTATTGCCTCATGTTCATGTATAATTGTCTATATATAACATTTTGATTTTAGATAATTAACTTTATAACATTTATTTTCAGTAATCTATTATTTGTGATTATTTCAATAAGCTCCTTACGAATTATAATAAATAATCTAATTCAGAGTTAAAATTAGCGACTTTCTATTTTTTATTTAAAGAATGAAGCTATGTCCACTAAGTATTTTATGATGTCGGAGAAGGTTTTATTTATTTTTCCCCAGCCAATGCTTTGAAGAGTTTCTAAAATTTTTGTAAATTGACCATAAATAGAAAATATATGTCATGTGGTCACAACAGAACATTCTTATACCAACCAGTTTTGTACAGATCACTTTATCTCCTCTCAAATTCATTTCATACTGGCGTTACTGCGTATATGAATGTTAAGTGTTGGCGTCAGCGGTTTTCTTTGCTTCAATTTACAGCGAAATTCTGAGAGTGATTTTCATACGCCCAGTAATACCAGTATTATGTATACGTTCTGTTATGCCAATATCACATATATATATATATTTTTTTATAAAATATTATTAATGATAAAACCATATTTTAAAATTCGTTGCCATGCGATACAATTTAAACATCACTTGGAAATAGTTCCTGTGAATATTTATATTCTATTCTTCTGCTATTTTCATAAGCGCCCTATTGTAACTTTGGTCATATTGTTCCTATCTCAAAGCTGAGGATTCATTAGTCATTGGAAATTTAAGAGGTCAGTTTATTTTTCGATAAGAATAATCGATATTTCAGGTTAGTTTTTGGCATATCTATCTATATTCGTATCTCGCAAACCGGGTGACCTATTCAATTTACTAGATTTATTTAATAGTGAAAGATGCATGTAAGATGTATCGATAAAAGGTATAATTGATTTTGAAAATAATTTATTGATAACATTTGGGATAGTAATTTTATATCATCAAAGTATGTTTTATGTATTCTATTTACATATTTTAATTTCGTCATTCTTTTAGGTTTTTTATCTGAGATGAGAAAAAACTTTGAGCACGCCGTCCTTCGTTAAGCGATGATCCACACTGTAGAGTCAGGCTCATGTCCACCAGAGCGACAAAAGAGCGCTCTGGTAGTAGGTGATATGAGCTTGTAATTAAAGCCCGGGCATGAGTCAACTAACTATAGATGAGGAGGTGGGATTCAAAAACAGGTTTCTCACTCGGTATTGTCTTTCCAGTGCCAATAGGTTTCAAAAATGTTTTTAGTATTTTTTTAAATAAACAGAAATCTTTAGGAGAAACCTGGTTATGATCCAAACATTCCATATCTGCATATACAAATTTTCATTTGTCCTTCAAATTATTTTTTATGAGCAGCAGATAGACAATTCAGTTAGTCGACTGATATGGAATAGGAAATAAACAAAAACGTGCAAGTGAAAAATGTCTATTATTGTTTAAAAAAACCTAAAATCATTAAAATAAATCAACAAAAAAGCAGCTATACACGGACAGCCACCTAATGCTCGAGGCAATCGCATTCTTCCTTCTGGTGACATCATCCATTGAGAGAACTCTTCGGTAATACTCCAGACTAGATTCTTCAACATTCGTCTCCCAGTTTTCACCAAACACGAGACTCATACTTTCTTAACATCCGACTTTGATGCACAGCTGTTGTTGGAGAAATCTACTTTTGAACCAAATCCATTTTTTTGAAGTAGTTTTACGATGAGAGAAAACTATTTTTGAATCATTACAGTTACAGATACCGATAGCTCTCAATGAGACGAAAAAAACGCCATATCAAGATCATTTTCTAAAAAAATGTGAGAAACCTGTTTTTGAATCTCACCTCCTCAGATATTATAAGGGGTATAGAATGAACAGCTGATTACCTTATCAGTTAGTCTCAGTTGTGCATCAATTAAAAAAAGACTGGTAAAGGTTATGTCTTTAATGAGTTTTGACTTCAAATTAGGGATGGGTATCGATTAATCGAAATAATCGATGTTTTGGACAAATATTCGGTGTTCTTTTAATCGATGTTATCTGGGTTTGATTAATCGTATAATTGATGATTATTTAACGATTATTAAATTTTTAATTAAATTACAACTCATCCGAAAAACAGGAGAAAAAAAAGAAAAATGAATTAATTTTAATTCATCCGAAGTGCAATTCGCCTAAAAAAGTGGGAGGAGACTATCGTATCGACTATCGATACAACACAGTGGCTCTGTGGTGAACTGGTGATAAGTAAAAAGTAACCTTCTAATAGTTCTACTTCTAATTTCTAATCATTTGTGTTTTGTCATTTGTGAGTTGTGATTGACTGATTGTATTAACTTTTGTTTGTGCGTTTGATTAATCGATTAATCGACCATTTAACCAACTATTAATAAGTGTATCGATTAATTAGCAGATAATAATTGATGCCATTAATCGATGTTTTGTTGGTCGATACCCATCCCTACTTCAAATATGAAATTTCATGTCGTTACATTCGTTATATAGTTGTTGTGTTAAGCCTCTCTAATCCCTCTCTTCTCCATGGTCGATTTGGCTGAAAATCATCAGGTGATTCATTCTATCGGGAGTTCCCAGACTGACAGACTTTTTTTTTCATATTTGTAACCTGGAGGTCGGAAAACATGAAATTCATTTGAAAACTCCCTATCAATTTTTTCGATTACACAACTTCCTCTATACTTCGAATTGTAGGAGAATTAGTTTCACTTTTAAAAATTCGGGCTTGATAATAGTTTGCTAGCTCAGTCTGGTGGGGACGGCCTGCGCTTTCCAACCGGTGACAGACATTAGTGCTCCATTCAAAAAAATCGAAATACAGTCTGATACCAACTCTCTTCCCGTGACATTCTCGCACGAGCCGAGAACCACTATAAAAACTTCCCCAATTTAATATGATTGGCCCATGATAGTAGTTCACCTTTAAGCTACTAGTTGGAACTACCATCACGCCACTGTCCCCAAACCTTTTAGGCCCCTGGCGAGCGCGGGTGTGGTCCGGAGCTGTTGAGCGGTTGGGAATCCGTGCTAGAGGGCCCCTAGGTCAGCTGACGCCTGACCCTACCCCTGATCGGCTCCCACTCCCTCAGCAGCTCTGGATTAAGGGGCCGCTAGTCGGAACTTTTGATACCATTGGTCCAACTAGTGTGCCCTGCCATGCTCGCTCTGGGTTCGACATATATGCAAGAAAAACAGAAGCAGAGTGCAGAGGACAAAGCCAGTTGAAGTAAACCAGTCTCCAGTCTATTCTATCCAGCTGTGAAGCCAAGGGAGTCATCTCCACATCCCCCCACGCCTTCCGGGGTATTTTTGGGCGGCCGGCTCTGCTGGCCAGTACATCACTCTACATCCCCCTCCGACATCAAGTCAACTCTCGATAAGTCGAATTCATATTTTTTTTATTATTTTTTTTTATTTTATTTATTGACAACAGCTTAATTACGAACTATACTGTCATGTGAAAACAACAAGATATTTACAGATTCTAAATAAATTAAATTACTACTTCAATGTCTTTAGTTTTTTATATTTATCTTTGACGGGGTTCTTCAGGCAAACTTGCAGGGTGTCGTCCGGTTGAGATCTGGATACTTTCGTCTAGTCTCCTCGTACTTCAGACACTTCATTATCACGTGGTCCATATCCTCTGTGCTGCCGCACCGGTCGCACTGACAACTATTAGTCACCTAGATGATGTGTAGGTTTCTGTTGACACGCCATTCATATTTAAGTCGAACAAATTCTCTGGTCTCATGTCATGTAACGTAAATATTATCTCTCAATAAGTCGAATTCAGGCAACATTACAAACAACCAAAACCTCAATAATATCATATTATGCATAGTAAAGGTGCTAAAAATTAGAGGACATTGAAGTATTTAAATAAAATACCATTTCACTAGAAGTGTTTTCACTATTTTTTTTCATTTGTTAATTAACAGTTAGGTTATATTAGTTTGTATTTTATTATTATTATTATTTTCATTTATTTACTTTTTTTAAACTGAATAATGTATATATCAGGCCGAACCCTGAGCCTGAAAGATGTATTTCCTAAAGCCTAATAAAGAATTGAATTTAAATCGAGCCAAATACCAGGAACAATGCGTAAATAAGTCGAACTGAGAAAAATGGGCCTATGAATCGCTCTTGAGCGTCATCATCTCTATGAGTCGAACTGAGAAAAATGGGCCTTTGAATCGCTCTTGAGCGTCATCATCTCTATGAGTCGAACTGCGTTGAATGTTTGTTTACTTTTTAAATGTTTTCATGTAAGACATTGGACTTGTCTCATCCGCTGTTTCTGCAAAATTAGACTTCGTCAAATTCGTGGAAGTTGACTGTCAGGTGCCCCCTTCTGAGGAGAGTATTTTGGCGGAAGTGCAGCTGCAAGTAGAACCCACTGACTGGTCATGATGAAGAAGAGGCAGAAGTGACCGAATAAGAACCGCCTACAACTAGAGAAGCCAGAAATGCATTTAACCTTGTCTGAGCCTTTTTGGAAACCTGTGACGTCGACCAACAGCTTTTTATCTACCTAAATGAAGTGTTCAAGATGTTTCTAACTAAAGAAAAAAATTGCAGACTATGTATTTCAAACAAAGGCACTGAAAAATGATTTACATTTGTAGGTTAGGTTTTATGACTCATTCCCGGGCTTTAACTACGAGGTCATATCGCCTACTACCAGAGCGCTCTTTCGTCACTCTGGTGGACATGAGCCCGACTCTATTATGGGAGTCATAGATTTTGCCTACTCTAAATTTTTATTCAACTAGGGTAGGGGTCTTTAACGAGTACCTGACATCGTACAGGCTCGAGACCATCGCTTAACGTCCCATCCGAAGGACGGCGTGCTTGAGTTTATTTTACCTCCCAGATAAAATAAACTAAGGGCCTCGGTCGGGTTACGAACCCACGTTCTTGAGCTCAGAAGTCAAGCACGCATACCACTGAGCTACCGACACCTTCGATTTTTTACATTTGTATATATTAATGTACATATTCTTAATACACTTTTTTTTTTTTACTTTACAGTAGGTATATTACAAATTACTCTTCCTTATGTTCCTTTTTTTAATTTGATAAGTCGAACAACAACCTCGATAAGTCGAACAAAGTCCCTAGAAGTTCGACTTATCGAGAGTTGACTACTATTATTTTCTGGTATAAGTGAAGGATGAATCTAGGAAGGTACGATTCCCTAAGTAGGATATTTTAAATAAAAAATGTCGAGATAGGGAGACATTATTTATTTGGTAAAGCAGTAGTAACATTTACAGTCAAAGTGAAATCTGAGCGATATGGAATGTGAGGCGTTGTTATATCACCAAACTGTGACACTGCCATTTCTGAATTCATAGAATATCTAAGACTACGTCATCATTGCAAAGAGTTATGACCCATTTGTGGAATATTGACAGCCTGTCATGCAGTGAATTATAGCTGAGTTGGACATAAGCCATTAACATTTTATGAGATTATTAGACCTACTTTTCTAGATATTTCTGCCCCACCAAGTCATTTTAAAGATTTCAGACTTGTCGATACATTCATTACAGTAGCAGTTATTGATAACTACGAGGGCACCACTACGATGTCAGGTACTCATTAAAGGTGACTAAAAATTAACTTAACCAAATTTATGGGGGGCCATGCCTGCGGATCGGGAGTGACGAAGAAGTGTCTCTACTGTCGAGTACCTGACATTGTACAGGCTGGGGACCATTGCTTAATGTCCGGTCCAAAGGACGGCGTGCTCAAGGTATTTTCACCTCCTGGATAAGGGCCTCGGCTGGAATTCGAACCAGCGATCTTGAGTTCAATAGGCTAGCATGCTCTGAGCTATCGGCGGAGAAGTTAGTCTGAGAAATGAGACCTCACCTCCATATAGATATAATCTTGCCTTTTTTCAATTATATTTCGAATATTTCGTTTACAATGGCCTAGAGACCTCCTTAGCAGCAGCAGTGACAGTGATTAGTTACAAATGAGAGGAAATCAGTGACTAGGGAGGATCACCACTGGGTGATTTCTCCCCTCTTGACATTGCCATTATCTCTCTATTAGCACATTTGCTTGTTGTATTTATTTTTATACAGTTGTAAATATCAGTTTATAAAAAAAAAAAAAAAAAATGTATTGACTCCCATAGTAGAGTCGCTCATATCCATCACAGCGACGAAACAGCGCTCTGGTAGGCGATATGACGGAGGGGGGGGGGGGGGGGGGGGAGCATTTTTTTAAAAACCGGAGAACCGAGAGTTCAATAGGCTAGCATGCTCTGAGCTATCGGCGGAGAAGTTAGTCTGAGAAATGAGACCTCACCTCCATATAGATATAATCTTGCCTTTTTTCAATTATATTTCGAATATTTCGTTTACAATGGCCTAGAGACCTCCTTAGCAGCAGCAGTGACAGTGATTAGTTACAAATGAGAGGAAATCAGTGACTAGGGAGGATCACCACTGGGTGATTTCTCCCCTCTTGACATTGCCATTATCTCTCTATCTCTCTATTAGCACATTTGCTTGTTGTATTTATTTTTATACAGTTGTAAATATCAGTTTATAAAAAAAAAAAAAAAAAATGTATTGACTCCCATAGTAGAGTCGCTCATATCCATCACAGCGACGAAACAGCGCTCTGGTAGGCGATATGACGGAGGGGGGGGGGGGGGGGGGGGGGGAGCATTTTTTTAAAAACCGGAGAACCGAAAAAAAAATCCATTTTCGATTACATTATTTTATTTCCCCAGTTATGTGAAGTATAGGGGAAGTTATGCAATCGGTCCTAAATTCGATGTTCAGTTTTCACTGGAATTTCATGTTTCGTAACCCCCTTAATCCAAAAAAAAAAAAATGGGCTTATGTCTGTTTGTGAACACGATCACTCTCGATAGAATGAATATATCAAAATGACATTTTATAAGTGTATCCAGAATCTCATATGGACAACTATTAGGGGGGGAGACTTAACACAAAACTTTAGTAAGTCCTATCGGCACAAAATTTTATATGTAAAAATCAAAACCCTATTAGAATCGGCCGAACGGAAGTGGAGATCTGGGGGCCCAATTCAAAACCCCAATAACTGTCGATGTTATGAAATTTCTATGATCCCATAAATTGGCCGAAGGGTAAACAGGGATGAGATGAGGACTCAAAAGCCCTAATTACTGCCGATTTATGTATTGACACTAATATTGATGGTTCAGAGGCCCCTATGTAAGTCAAGTTAGTTGATTAGTCCTGGGGAAGTACATTGACCGGTGATTCATCCATTTTTTAAAAATTGAAATTGAATATTTTTTTTATTGAACCTATGTCATTCAAGAAGTGAGAAAGTTGTTGGTTGATTCCGGCATTTCTTCCAGAGGTGTCTTCTTATTTTATTTTTTTTATTATTATTTTTTTTTTTTTTCCGAAAATATTTCGGGACTCTTACAAGTCCCTTCTTCCGCTCACTGTGAACCATTGTTCACCGAATTGTTCATAGTGACCGGAAGAAGGGACTTGTAAGAGTACCGAAATATTGTCGGAAAAAAGAAACCTCTGGAAGAAATGCCGGAATCAACCAACAGTGGAACATCCCAGAGAAGTTTAAGAAACACGAAGTGGGAAAGGTCATTAATAAAATTAATTCATTTTGGATTGGAGGAGCAATATTTATTTATTCAAAAACGTTCTTTCTTCCTGCTATTATCATCATAATTATCAATGTTAAGACAAAATACACAATACATATGGGTTTTAAATTGTCAGTTAAAATAAGAATTTGACCTCGAAATTTTGGTCGTTTAAGTAGGAGACCAAAATTGAATCCTGAGTTCCAGCATGGGGTCATGTCACAATCCAAGCTGCACCCAAAGTTACGTAACGAGGCCAAACGATGACCCGGCGTCTCTCACCTTATTGATACATCCAAGAAAACTTGTTTCAAACAATAATTTATTCTATTCAAATCAAATTTTTCCAAGTGGACACATAAGTTCCCGCACCCCCAGGACCCTTTGTAAGGGCTGAATGTAAAAAAATCCGATAAGTAATGTTCAAGATTGTAGAACCTCATTCAAAAGAAAAATCGATGTTACCTCGGCAATATATTTTCCCTGCAAGAATTATTAAGTTATCTCTCTCTCGGGTTTTGAATTTACAAATAACATTTTGTGCCCTTACTAATCCCCTCTTCCCTTTGGTCAACTTGGCTGAAAATCAATGTGTGATGTTCTCAAGGAGTTTTTGAAACATATACAAAATTTCGTGTCGATATATTCATTCTATCGTGGCATTATCGTGTCACAGACAAACGAAGAAAGACACGATTTTTTATTTTTTTTATTTTCGGAATCAGAGTGAAATTGAGGCGGTTTTTGGAAAAACATGTCCATTTTTCAAAATAAATACTTGTACTCTCCCAGTTTAGACATAAAAATAGATAATCAATCGTTCCCATTTTCACATAACTTCAGGACACATTAATTAGTAGGTAAGTCTAGTATAAAAAGTATATTTTTTTAACTGACAATAACAAAAAGGGGGTGTTTTATTGAATTTGTCAACAATTAGGTTTAATGGACATATACTGGGTTTTCAAAAACCGACTCAATTCATAACTCAACGTCGAATTTTTGACCGATTACATAACTTCCCTTATACCCTTAAGGGGGTTCAGATCAGGGGGCTCAATTCAAAAACATTAATAACTGCCGAAGTAATGAATTTATCGACACATAATTTAGTATGAATTGCCGGTGATTCTCCATTTTTTTTTTTTTTTTTTTTTTATTAATGACGTGAATTAGAATTAAAATACTTGTGATTAATTGAGATAGTACTTACAATGGTTAAAAAGTTGGTTAATCTTGTAGTGAATAACCAAAGAAGAAGAGAGTAGGGATGTTGATGGGAGGGTACTTAGGATGGGAAGTGCGTGGCGCTGCTTCCGTTACTTGCCATCACAAAATGATCCTAATATAGATGTAAGACCATGCATTCTTTAAAATAATGAGTTTATTATTGGAGCTGTCTTAACAAAATAATTTAAAAACATATATATATTTTTAAAAAAACCTAACAAGATACATTAAAAAGAAACTAAACCCAAGTTCGCACAAGTCAGAAATTGATAAACTTTAAAATATATTTCATTAATTAAGTTTTATTTAAAAACATAGAAAATCTGAAAGCATTTCTTTACGAAGTAAATAAGAAAGATAACTAAACATAGATATGGTGACTCATGCCCGGGCTTTAACTTAGTTATATCGCCTACTACCAGAGCTAGTGACACAAACACTTAATACCTTCACCATAAACATCCACTCAAGTCATTATGAGGCCCTGAAGAAGTAAATAAATAGTTTCCGAAACGTTGGCCAAATATTGATTTTATATTTTTTCACGACATAACCTCGAATTCCTTCTATATCGAAAAGATACTGTCAACTCTATCAATATGCCATCCTTGTTTTTTAATTCTAATTTAAAAACAAAAAGGTCTCCCCCGTTAAAAATGGCAAAATGACGCTCACCAAACCAAGTCATTTAAAATATATTTTAAAAAATGACGAAAAAAAAATTCATGTTTTTTTTTGGCCGAAAATTCAATTTTTAATTTTTAGAATTTTTTTAAGGGGTTAATCACCTTGAAGAAAGAAATTCCAAAAATAGGTATTATAGTCAATTACGTTGGTGATTTTTTTCAGAATTTTCGTGTAAACACAGTCTGAGAAAAAAAAAAAAAAAAAACCAAAATAACTCCTTTTTTAACTCTGGTGGGAGTGGGTAAGAGGGTTGGGGTCATATGGGCTGTGACTATTTTATTTTTTCACCCCCCATAACAGATATATCAAGTTTATTTTGAATTCCGAGAGGGGAGGGGGGGGGGGGGGGGGGTGCATTTTGCTATTCTTAACGGGGGAGACAATCGGCGAGAAGGCAGGGGGGATTACTCGAGCCCCCGCGGCCTCCCCTGCCCCCATTAAGTTGGAGGGATGGGGATGACAGAGAACCTGGGGTGATCTTTTCCCCTTTGTAATTATTAAAGTTTTAGAAGGCTGTCATACAACATGAAAAATGATTTTCATATGAAAGGAAATAAGAGAACAACATTTCAAATGTTATATTAGATTATAATTTACAATAAATATGAAGGGTTATAAACCGGACAACACACCGAGAGCCGGGCATTCAGTAATCTTCTGGGACATTTTGGAGGACCCTGTACTAAACATGAGCTCAGACAAAATGATACCAGTTTTCAACTTTAATAAGAAAATTAAAGTATCAATACCAGACAGAAGTAACTACTGTCTGGAACTTGAGATCCAAGATCGGGATAAGCTGGTCTGGTTCACAGACGGCTCAAAAACCGAGAGAGGAGTTGGAGCTGGAATACATGGGAGGTACTAGTATATCCCTAGGTGTGTATCCTACTGTGTTCCAAGCTGAAGTATATGCCATCCTCGGGTGTGCCTGGCTCATTAAGAGACGGAACATCAGGGGAGGGCGAATCTTGATATTGTCTGACAGCCAAGCAGCGCTGCAAGCGTTGCGAGCTGTCATCGTAGATTCCAAAATCGTCCTAGAATGCCTTCAAGCACTGGAGTCCCTGACGGACCAGAATAGAGTGGAATTGAGATGGGTGTCAGGGCATCAGGGGTTTGAGGGCAACGAAAGGGCTGATCAACTGGCCCGGTCAGGAGCTGACGGAAATCCTATAGGACCGGAACCCTTCTGCGGGATCTCTAAGAGCACCGCAAGGGCGGCAATAAATGGTTGGCTGACCAGGAATCACATCCAGTTCTGGAGAGGGGTCCCAAAGCAAAGACATTAAAAACTCTTTATAGCGGAACCCTCAGAGAAAAGGAGCCGAGAACTCCTGAATATGAGCAGAATGGATCTAAGAGCTATGACAGGGCTGATTACAGGACACTGTCATATGAACAAACACCTACACAATATGGGCACCGCTAGAAGCCCTCTGTGCAGGAAATGTGGCGAGGAAAATGAGACTCCGGTTCATATTCTAAGCCGTGCTGGGCACTAGAAAGCAGACGTTTCCACTGTTTCGGGTCTGCCATAACAGAACCGAAGCATGTAATGGAAGGAACCTGCAGAAGAATCCTGGACTACCTATATCAAAGATACAGGGCTGCTGTAGGGACCAACACACACAGGGCACACAATTGGCCTACTCTGACCGCGGTGACACAAATCAGCCCTCGGAAAAAAAAAAAAAAAAAAAAAAGGTTAGTACACAGTTTACACAAGTAAGTTATTTAGGACAAGTGAAAATGTCTATGGGTACAGTTATGTTTCTGTTCTTATTTATGGGATTACTTTCCTTTCACGCCCAAGTTACGTTAGGCTAGGAGTTGTGTTGTTTTGTAGATTATTTAACTCTCATCGCCCGGTCACGGTAGAATATGATTTTTTGAGGGGATCTGTACCCCGTCGAGCTCCCCTCTCCCCCGGCTACAGACCGTAGTCTATTAAATTTGAGGTAAATCGTTCAATCATTGACTATCAGTAATACGAGTATTCCAAAATTATGAAAGTTTTGAAAATATTATTTCTTATATGGTTAACTTCTCTAAGTTACATACAGGTACAATTTTAACTCCACTCAACAAATTATGTTTAACTATACTGTCCACAAATTATAGTGTAGCACAATTATTGTTACATTTTTTTTTTCAATATTTGAAAGGCATGAAATATATTTTTCTTTATATATTTATTATTCCTTTTTACATCATCACAGTTGGCCTTTTGAATATAAAGTTAGTAATTATGACTCATGCCCGGACTTTAACTACAAGGTATATCGCCTATCATCAGAGCCCTCTTTCGTCACTGGTATACATGGGTCCGACTCTACTAGTCTAGTCTTATATTTTGTCTACCCCAAATTTTTATTCATCTGGAGTAAGAGTCTTTAACGAGTACCTGACATACTGGCTCGGAACAATCACTTAACGGCCCATCCGAGAGACGGCGTTTTTCTTTAACTCTTAGATAAAATAAACTAAGGGCCTCGGCCAGATTTCGAACCCTCGATCTTGAGCGCTGTAGGCTAGCACGCATACCATTGAGTCAGTAGTTAGTTATTATGACTCATGCCCGGGCTTTAACTACGAGGTCATATCGCCTACTACCAGAGCGCTCTTTCGTCACTCTGGTGGACATGAGCCCGACTCTACTGTGGGAGTCCTAAATTTTGCCTACCCTAAATTTTTATTCACCTGGGGAAGGGATCTTTAACGAGTGTCTGACATCGTACAGGCTCGGGACCATCGCCTAAGGTCCCATCCGAAGGACGGCGTGCTTACGTTTATTTTACCTCCCAGATAAAATAAACTTAGGGCCTCGGCCGGGTTTCGAACCCACGACCTTGAGCTCAGAAGGCAACCACGCATACCACTGAGCTACCGGCGCCCTCAATAGTGAGCCAATAGTAAACAATTGAGGGCGCCGGTAGCTCAGTGGTATGCATGCTTGACTTCTGAGCTCAAAGTCGTGGGTTCGTAACCCGACCGAGGCCCTTAGTTTATTTTAAAAAGGTAAGATAAACTTAAGCACGCCGTCCTTCGGATGGGACGTTAAGCGATGGTCCCGAGCCTGTACGATATCAGGTACTTGTTAAAGATCCCTACCCTAGGTGAATAAAAATTTAGGGTAGGCTAAATTTAGGACTTCCCCAGTAGAGTCGGGCTCATGTCCACCAAAGTGACGAAAGAGCGCTCTGGTAGTAGGCGATATGACCTCGAAATTAAAGCCCGGACATGAGTCATAAAACCTAACCTTTGAAATATTTCTATATAACTAGTTTTTCGCCCTAAAACCACAATAAATAATAATTGAAATATTTCTATATATATATTTTAATTTATTTTTCATTCTTTGAGGCGTTTATAGCCGTAGCCGTTTTGAACTTTCCTCAAATCTTAGGAGTTATTTCATTATTTCAACCACGCTCACAGATCACACTTTCTCCTCCTTCCCCTTCTCAAAATCATTTCATAGTGACATTACTGGGTATATGAAAACAGTGAGATTTTTTTGTTGTTTACAGCTGAGAGTGACTTTCTTATACCAGGTAACGCCAGTATAATATTATTTTGAGAGGGGGAAGGGGGTGAGAAAGTGATCTGTAAGCGTGATTGCTATAAGAATACAGGACTTTCTTTATTTTGAGGCCAATATGCACGACACTTCAGGTCAAAGCGGGGGGGTCATATTAATCTTATCTCAAAAATCAAGGACTTATTAGATTGGAAATTTAGTAAGGAACATTTTTGGTAGGAACCAACTTTTCGATAGGACTAGTCGTTTTCGAGTAAATCAAAGAAATGTCTTAACAACGACATTTCAAGACGGTTTTCGGCAAAAACCGCACGACCTGCGAAAATTCATATTCCATATAAAATATGTATTTTACTTTTTTCTACGAATTTTGATTTTCATAAACATAAGCATATGTGACTTACTAATTCCAAATTTCAAATTCATGGCTACAATCGTTTTTGCGGTAGAGCGCTAACAACTTTCAAATAAGAGACACATACGAACAGTCATCATCGCGAAAATGGTCAAAACGTATTCAGGGGACCTTAAAACGTGAAAATCCGTTGAAACCTCGAACTCGGATTTTCGCGACTGTAATACTTCCTTATACTATAAGTATAAGAAATTAAAAAAAAAAAACTATGTACATGATAAATCATAATAAAAACAAGTGTTCAGCTCCAAGACTCCGCGGAACATCCCCTCATGATACCGAGTAAGTCAGGTGAACACCCTATAACTGAACGATTTGTCAGAAGTATCAATAACAGTTTGGAGCATATACACAAAAATAGCGCTTGTGTTCATCACTAGTTCTCTACAGTGGATGTAATATTCTAATAATAACAGATATTGAATCCAGCTATGGTAGGCATGCCAAAATGACATTTACGTTATGCTCTTTGAGTCAATAACAAAAGTATGGGATGGTTGCAAGTGTGTTTTGTGTACCAAGTACCAGGAAGTACCAAGACTTGTGTGGGGTTCCTTATCAAACATTGTATAGGCTACCTCCTGATATAATACTCAAAACGAATGTGCTACTCAGACCAAATCGGAATGCGACTCACTTCTCGTCTGCCCTGACCTTTTATCTCCCAGTCTATAGAAAGCCCACTTATATAAGAAGTAGACCAGCTGATAAAAAGAGAAAAAAAAGGACCTACTTTGGGTCCATAAAGGGCTTTACGTAACTTGAGACTGGTCGGGTGTCGTGGGAGGGATGAGGTTTTGGCATTTGAGAAACTTGGTTCTTGAGATCCTTCACATTACATCCAAGGGTACATTCCACGTTCAGGGAAAGTTATGGACAGACCTATTGTCAGATACATATCGTGTGTATTTATTTTACTACATCGAATAACTATGGGGGATGGACTCAACACCCCATCCCCTCTTTGCAACTCCGCAGCACAAAGCTTTGCATCAGCAGCTTTGATTGCCTTTCTAATAACCCTTTCAGGTGTCACATTTGGCAACCCCACTTCGTCCTGACATCTCACATACGACATTAGCACAAGAAAAAAAAACTGAAAGTTTCACCGAAATTTTTTACTAGAAAACTCGTAGAATTAATAATAAATGATCAAATATTTCATGGAAACGCTCTTTTACTTCCATAGCTATAAAAATTATAGGCAAAGTTATGCAATCGGTCTGAAATTCGGTACTGATCTTTCACCGCAATTTCATGTTTTTCGATCCCCCGATTCCAAAAAAAAAAAAAAAAAAAAAAAAAAAAAAAAAAAAAATCAGTATTTGTTAAGTCGTGGCTGAAGATGGTAGCAATACCGAAAGTACTCCCATATATTTTATATATCTTGTGAAATGGACAATATTTAAAAAACATTAGTGTTTTCTTTATAATTTATTAAGTGTTTCATAATCTCTCTGCAAAAATGTTGAATATTTTTCATTAAACTGTCATATTGAAAAACTCCGACTTCTAGGTCAAATTCGTCTCCACAATAGCAATAGAAATTTTAGAATATTACTTGGAGGGCTTAGGTATGAGTTTTGTCCTGAAAGTGTCTGCAGGCTCTGTCTGTACCTTAGATGAAAAGGACGACCTCATACACTTTTTGTTCAATTGTCCCTCCTTGTGCATCCCCAGGCAACCATTTCTCCACAATCATCTCACCAATAGACCAGAATATTACTCAGAAACATTTGTGCATATTTTAAACAATTTAGAAGTTAGAAAAATTAACAATTTATTTTTATTGTTTACTGTTGCTTTGAAAATAAATAATAATTTAATTTAATTTGTTGCATGCAAGATGGATATATATATATTTTTTATTAATATTTTTTTTTTATTTATTCATGTTCATATCATATGTTGTTTTATATAATTTAGGTTAGGTTTTATGACTCATGCCCGGGCTTTAACTACGAGGTCATATCGCCAACTACCAGAGAGCTCTTTCGTCACTCTGGTGGAAATGAGCCCGACTCTACTGTGGGAGTCCTAAATTTTGCCTACCCTAAATTTTTATTCACCTGGGGTAAAGGGGCCTTTAACGAGTACCTGACATCGTACAGGCTCGGGACCATCGCTTAACGTCCCATCCGAAGGACGGCGTGCTTAAGTTTATTTTACCTCCCAAATAAAATAAACTAAAAGGCCTCGGTCGGGTTTCGAACCCACGATCTTGAGCTCAGAAGGCAAGCACGCATACCACTGAGCTACCGGCGCCCTCTGTTTTATATAATTTATAATTTCGAATTGATCCTTTTATTATTTATTTTGTAAAAAAAAAAAAAAAAAACCCACTCATTGCCATAGAGATTGTAATCTTTTGTGCAATAAAAGTTTATCTATCTATGTCTGTGAAAACTCCCTCCCGATAGAATGAATGTATTGTCACGAAATTTTATGTGTATCCAGAAACCCAGTAGCACACCTATTGATTTTCAGCCAAATGGGCCAAAGGGAAGGGGGATTAGGCAGAAGCTTCACACAAAAACATTAATAACTGCCTATCTGATGAATCTAACGGCACACAATTTTTTCACTTTCATTGTTTTCCCGAACTACTACGTAATCAAATGCCGAGAGGAAAGTACGAGAATATGTGACACCTCCCTTCAAAATCATTGAAAGTAACTAAATGGCAACATTGGGTGATTTGCTATTTAGTTATTATGACCCATGCCCGGGCTTTAAATCCAAGATCATATCGCCTACTAGCAGAGCGCTCTTTCGTCACTCTGATGGACATGAGCCCGACTCTACAGTGGGAGTCCCAAATTTTGCCTAACCTAAAATTTTATTAATCTTCTAACGGGTGATCAGATAAAATAAACTTATAGTACGTTGACACGATGCTAGTTGACTGGAACCAGTCAGCTGTCTTGTATGCGCGCGCAGCACTCGCACCGTGTCAAAACATCAAGCCAGTACGGAGACTGTCAGTTGGACAGGTGCGAGTTGATTCAGATGGCCTTCTACTTTTGCCGTGCGAGTTCAATTTCATGTACAAGTGCAAAGAAGAAAAAATGGAGTGAAAATCAGACATTAAAATTTTTAGAATTGTACGAAGCTGAAGAGCTGTTATGGAACTTTAAACATAAAGATTATAAAAATAAAAACTTCCCTAATGACGCTTTGAAACTAATGCGATTGTTGTTTAATTTAAATCAATTGTCAGATGTCAACATATCAGCTACAATATTAATTCCTTCTTGTAAAACGGACATTATTGCAGGTTAAAACGCTGTATTGTTTTATAACAACAACACAATATTTTGTTTGATAACAACAAGGAGGCGAGACAGTGAACTGTCTTCAAGACAGTCAACTGTCTTAAAAATATCACTCGCATGCGAGTCAACTCATGCGAGCTGTCATTCCAGTCAACTAGCATCGTGTCATCGCACCTTAAGGGTCTCGGGAGTGAGCCAGCACGCATACCATTGAGCTATCCCCTATTCGGCGCCCATTCTATGATTTGCTAGTAATATATACTTATAGATATAGCTCCGCCATGTATTTCTCGCCCTTACTTTAAAATAGATAAATTTACGTACTGACCTTAAAAAAAACTTCTTCTTTACTTTCTCTATTGTATGGGGAGGGTTCATTCTTATAATCTTCGTTTTCATTCCTGACACACATTAATATGACGTGGGAAGGTATTTTTATTTTCCCTCAATTCTCCAGTTGGTAATTATTAGTTTCAGTATTCTAGAGAGATGATGGAGGGGGGTCAAAGCGAAACTCTTATTGCTAATAAAATAAAATTACAGGACTTTCTTATCCGTGAAGGGGGGGGGGGGGGGGGGGGGCGGCTTCTTTTCATGGAGTCATGTTCAGAATCGTAAATAAAATTAGTGAGTACTCTAAAAACCCCAAAACTGGAGCATAATATGCGTTATATTATACATAATTTTAAGCAAACATTTTAAATAAGAGCATATGGTTTTTGTACCTTAGTATAAGGAATTCTTGTAATCAATATTATTTGGAGGGCTTAGGTATGAGTTTAGTGACGAAAAGGACGACCTCATACACTTTTTTTTCTATTCTCCCTCTTTGTGTAACCCCAGGCAAACATTTCTCCACAATTATCTCACTAATAAACCAGAATATTACTCAGAAACATTTGTGCATATTTTAAATAATTTAGAAATTAGAAAAATTAACCATTTATTTTTATTTTTTACTGTTGCTTTGAAAATAAATAATAACATAATTTAATTTGTTGTATATAAGATGGATATATATATATATATATATATATATATATATATATATATATATATATATATATATATATATTTAAATTTATTTATTCATGTTCATGTCATATCTTGTTTTATATAATTTTTGAATTGTTTCTTTTATCCTGGTTGCTTGCACTATTCGTATTTAAAGAGCATGTCCATTTTTACTATTTCAATATTATTGGTATCTTTTTATTTAGTACAATTATGTACAATTCTTTACATAAATATTTTTTCTTTTATTTTATTTTATATTAACTATAAGAATATTTATTTTGTAAAGAATGACTTTCATGTGTTAACTTAGATTTTGAAATCAGATAAAAATTGAGACCACTACTCCGAAACCTAAGTACATTTTAAAGGATACCACTTATGTTTATAACCTAATCAAAAATCTTTTCAAGTAAAAATTGTAGAGAAAACTGAAATACATATTTTATATGAAATACAATTTTTTTCAGGTCGTCCGCTTTTTGAGATACACGCCGAAAACCATTTTGAAGTGTAGTTTTGAAACACGTACCTACCTATTTTAAGACTTTTCCTTGATGTACCCGAAAACGGTTAGTCCTATCGAAAATTTGGTTCTTAACAATAATGTTCCTTATAATATTTTCAATCGCTGATAAGTCCTCAGATTTATACATATGGTTTTTATTTTATATTTTTAATCTACGGCTTTTCATCACAATTTGTCTTCATCACGAATTAATCAATCAAGTTTCCTCTCTTCCTTCAAAGCCAATCGTTTGAGCTAAAAATCAATATTGTACTCACGTGGAAAATTAATAGGGGTCATCCTTATGTAGTTTTGAATTTAAATATAGTATTGCATGTCGATACATTCATTACATTGGCTGTTATTACGGTATTTGAGTTGAGTTCTTCTCTGATCCCTCCTTCCCCTTCAGCCGATTCCGCTGAAAATTAATAAGTGCCATCCTTATGGGTTTCTGAATTAACTTATGAAATTTTGAGTCAATACATTGAATAAAATGTCAGTTATTAGAGTTCTTGTATTAAATCCTTCCTTTCTCTTTCTCTCCGATTTGGAAGTGAAAGTGAATCAAAAAATCGATATGTCGTCCTTAAGGACTTTTTGATACACATATAAAATTAAATAAAAAAACTTTATAAAGAGATACATTTTTATTGTTGACAAAAAAAAAAAATGTAATGAAAAGTCAATTACGAGAGTTAAGTGTTGATTATAAATAAAAGGTTTTTTAAAAAGCAAAGTTTATTTTACCTTATTCTAAAATACAAAACTAGTCTATGATACTAACTCTATAAGTCCTATCTGACTACTGAAGATGATTCTGTAGAGTCGGTGGGGGTATATATAGGAAGCTGCTGACTTGGTGGATAGATAACAATAGATCCAGACATAACTCCTCCTTTCGTAAATTTAGACGTGTCCTCACGTCGTGGTGTGTAGGGGAAGAGCTGGGTAGACTGAAGATTCATGAGGGGCCTCATCTTGTTGTTGTTCGATTGCTGACTTTGCGGCCTTGATGAGGATCCACCTGCAAACCTTTTTTCTGAGTTTAATTAATATGAGTGTGAATAAGATGAAGAACAATAGGCTTATTAGTGCATATATATATAAGGTGTGGTCTATGTGGTCTTCTTCATCGAGGATCTCAAGTGGTTTCATCTGAAGATTAAGCATGTGAAGTTCTTCAAAGGTTAAATTCAATGAGAGTACTTGGGTATCAAGTGGGAGAATTTGAAGAGGTTCTGTTTCAGTGTAGCGGTACATTGGCGAATAGTTACCGAGTTTTTCGTTGGAGTCTAACTTAAGGAGTACTGTGTCTTTAATATTAATATTGAATGTTATATTATTTTTATATATAGATAATATAGGTGTATTGAATATAAGATATTGATTTATAATATTAATATATTTTATAAATGGTTTAGGTTTAGAAATACTGTATGTTTTACAATGTTTGTTATTATTATCAACTAGGAGAGTGGTAATACAGGGATTGACAATTTCTGTTACATTTGTGCAATAATAATAGTCTAAAATGAATTTGCATGCACCTACGTATGTTACATTTGGTTTAAGAACCAAAGGAGGGTTGGATTGAATGGTGAGTATTTGGTTATCGTTCTTCTGATATGGATATGACAGGAGAAAGTAAGTTTCGGTAAGGGGAACTTGGAGAGGAAGTTTTAGGAAATAATGCAAATGTGTAGGAGTGATGGAACATTGAACTTTTCCTATCTGCCATAATATTTCTGGAGAGTCGGAAATTAATTTTATATCATTCTTAACAGTTAGAGATCTCAATTCGTTCTTTGATATAATACTATTATGGATGATATTCATCCTACAAAATTCTAACGATGTATCTAAATCACTAATCTTATTAGCTAAAAGAGCAATATTAAAATATAGAAGCATGTAATGCTGAGTAGATGCTAAAATACTACTTATATTATAGTTTAGTAACTTCTTAATCCTAAAGTTGTTTTGTTTAATTACATCTAAATCCTTATTGAACTCATCAATTAATTTCGTGTTAATGGTTAATTGATTTTCAACATTATGTTCCACATGATAGTTGTTGGATTCTATTTTATTAATAATTTTGTCATAATGTTCCTTATCATCGGCATCTAAATTGCCCGTTACCCAAGAGATGGCAGTTCCTAAGGCATTAACAAGGCCCCTTTTACCACGATTATGATTGGCGGGTACTCGAGTATTTGCAAAGATATGGTCTAGTTTATCCTGTACATAAGAGAGATGGGCTTTGAGTGTTTCTACTTGAGCAACAGAAAGATGACTTTTTAGGGAGGCTATATAAGAATCGTTTGCATTTAATTTTTCTACTGAGTTGAGTGTTACAAGAATATTGGTCAGTTCTTCTTGTAATATTGTTATATTGATCGAATGTACGTATGTAAAATAATTGGTGATCATGTAGGAACTCTGAATTTTTACGGGAATAATTCCTGGTCCTTTAGATAAATCGGTGACTTTATAAGTGGCAAGGCCCTGGCTGAGGAGAGCTATCAGGAGCGACTGCAGGATCGGTGCTTTCATTCTGTCTTCTTTCCTGTAAGAAGAGGGTTGAAGAATTAGTGTTCCTATTTTCAAATTTTCTGGGTCTCCTCATTTGACTGGGATGAATTTTAATGTTTTTATTTCTACCGATTTTAGCAGTTTGTTTATTCCTATCATAGATGACTCTTTTAAATTTGTTTTTCGCTTTGTTTCTTACATTTGTCTGTATGTAAATATTGCCATGAGGTATTGAGACGATTTCTCTGTTTTCGTTTAAATTTGTGGTCCTATCAGATTTTTCTTTTTCTATTAGGGTTTTAATTGCATTGTGGATAGTTTGCTTTTCCTTATGGTATTCCTCTGTTTTTTGTTCCAAAATGAAATCATGAGATATTTTAGAAGGTGTTGTTACTCCAAAAGTGATTTCGTTAGGAGTTAGTTTTAAATTGCTATTTGGAGTATTATTATAGGCTATGAGGGCAAGTTGCAGGGTTTTGTACAATGTAAAGTTTTTATTTTGGGTTTTTATTAGATTCATTAACTCGATGAGTGTGGAGTGAGCTCTGTTAATTAGGCCATTAGAGTTGTGATAATTTGGGGTAGTGAGGCGTAATTTAATGTCATTGTATTGTAGAAAGTTTTCTAACCCCTTATTGGCGAATTCTGGACCGTTATCTGTTTGAATTTCTAGGGGAGTTGGGAAGTTACTGAGATAAATTTTTAGTTTGTCAATAATTTGGAGGCTGTTAGTATTAGTGATAAGGGAAGCGTACAATTTTTTTGAAAAGCAGTCGATAATAGTCAGTATCAGTTGGTTTTGATAATGTAAAGTGTCCATCTGTAGTCTTTCGAAGGGTTTGTTAGGCGTTGGAGTAACTCGAAATTCCGGCTTAGGGGGGTGACGTTCGTATTTAGTTGTTTTGCAGATGTGACAGTTGTTTACGTACTTTGTAACTTCCGTAAGCATTCCTGGCCAGTAATATTTTTTCTTTAGTGATGTAAAGACTTCGTTGATTCCCCTATGACATGTTTTACCTATGTGTTTTGCGATTATTAGTTCTTGCTGTTGTTCTTGGTCTTCTATATCTTCAACCATATGGAGATATCTCTTAATTTTGACGGTAGGATAGCTGGTTTCTATTATACTGTGGAATTGTTTGAAAATCTCGTCTAAAATATCGTTTTCTATAGCTAGCTTTGCGTCAGAACAATATATACCGTAAGTTATATTGGGATCCAGATATTCTAAGCAACTTTTCTCTAAGTCTTTTACGTAAGGCCAGGCCGTGTACCATATGAGTCGTTTTTTTGTTGAGTTAAATAGTGGGATGCGTTTCGTCAAGTTGGGATTACCTCTCTTAATTATAATTTGATATTTTTCTAAATTTACGAATTTGTTTGGGTCATTTATAATTCCTATTTGGCTGTTTGAGCTCATTTGGGAATGGACTGTTACGAGGCTGTCTGAGTCGTCATTGTTTGCTACTGGGCAAGTTTCCGGGGCTAAGATTTCTTCTTCAATTTCTATGTTGAGGTTTCTAGCGAACTGTTCTATATCCTCATCATTGAAAGTTTCTACAGGAGGGTTGTCTAATGATTCAAGGAAGTTATCTACTGCATCCTGGGGGTTAATTTCATTGTCTGTACTAGTGTCAAGTGCGTTACATTCTTGGGGAGGATTCCTAGAGAGAGCGTCTGCTACGTAATTACCTTTTCCATTTACATGTTTTATTTCAAAGTTGTAGTCTGCTAGATGGCATTTCCATCGGAGCATTTTTGCGTTTGGTTCTTTCATGTTGTGCAGATATTGTAATGGTTTATGGTCAGTCTGTATTATAAATTTGCGTCCGTATATGTATGGCCGAAAATGTTTGCATGACCAAACGATGGCTAGTAATTCTTTTTCTATTGTGCTTAGGTTTTCTTCATGTCTGTTAAGTGTTCTAGAAGCGTAGGCTATAGGAAGGTCCTTTCCGTCAAAGTTCTGTGAAAGTACCGCTCCTACTGCGTAATTTGATGCGTCAGTTGTTAATATGAAAGTCTTGTCGAAGTCTGGTAGTTGAAGTATAGGGTTGTTTTGGAGCATATCTTTGAGAGTTTGTATAGCTGTAACGTATTCTTTGTCGGTTGGGTTTATTTGTGTATCGTTTTTGAGCATATTTGTAACGGGTTTGGCAATTTTTGCATAATTTTGAATCATTTTCCTATAATATCCAGTCAATCCTAAAAACTGTTTGATTTGCTTTTGGTTTTGAGGAATAGGGAAATCACTGATAGCTTTTAATTTTGTTGGATTAGGTTGGATGCCCTTTTCTGATATGATGTGACCCAGAAATAGCAGTTCCTTTTTAAAGAAATCTGTTTTGTCCAATTGTATTTTTAAATGGTGCTTTTTAAGGAGTAGGCATACTGTCCGAAGGTGTTTTATGTGTTCTTCGAGACTATCTGAATAAACAATGATGTCATCCATATATACTAAAACGTTTGGAATTCTTGCGAAAATGGAATTCATGGCCCTTTGAAAAGTTGGAGGCGCGTTTTTAAGACCGAAGGGCATTCTCAAAAACTCGAAATGCCCGTCTTCGGTGCTGAAGGCGGTCTTAGGTATTGATTCAGGATCCATTTGGATCTGATGGAAACCGGAAGCCAAATCTATTGCACTAAAATAAGTGGCTCTCCCTATTTTCCCAAATAGATCTTCAATATTTGGTAGAGGGAACCTGTCGTCAATAGTTTTTTCATTCAACTTCCTGTAATCAATAACCATCCTAACTTTTCTTTTCCCTGAGGCATCTGGTTTCTTAGGTACAACCCATATCGGGGAATTATAGGGAGACGTGGACCCTTGGATTATTTTATTTTGAAGAAGTTTGTCTATTTCTATTCTAATGTCTTCCCGAAAGATTTGAGGGTATCGATAATTTCTAGAGTACACTGGGATGTCGTCTTTAGTTTTTATTGAATGTGTTAGTAAATTGGTTGCGCTTAATTGGTCCTCTTCTCTCTTTATGATTTCAGGGAAGTCTGTCAGTAAGTTGATTAATTTAGTCCTTTCCTCTATGTTCATGTGCTCTGTTCTAATTAATGTAGGGATTTGTTTCTTTATTTCTTCTATTTGATTACTATTTTCATGGAGTTCGTCACTAAGAATGTCAATTTCGTCTGTTTCCATTGGCTCGGGACAAATGGTCATGAGCTCCTGAGAAAGGACCCGACATTTAACTTTATTACCATTTAGTACATAGACACCTTCTTGTATTTCGAAATTTTTATTTTTTTTTTCTTTAATTAATCCCGTCCTTAAATTATTCTTATTATTTACTGGTAATTCTACATAATTTACGCCTACTTGTAATTCTATCTTATTATTATTAATAGTGTCCTTATTGATAATATTATCCTTAATTCTAGTTATTTTGTTGTTGTGGTTTTCTGTCATAGTGTAATGAAGCTGAAACTTCCTATAGTTACTATTCAAAGTGTTAGTTTTAAAATCAATGTTAAGGTCAAGATCTCTCATGGTCTCATTGCCTAAGAGAATATTATATTTGTCAGAAAAAGGAAAGATGTACATTTTTACCCATTTATCTATATCGAAGTATTTTTTCAAATTTATTATAATAAATTCTCCTCCTTCTCTCCTTCCTGCTGGAGTGATTATGACAAATTTCTCTTTATATTTACGGGTGTTGTGTGATATTAATTGGGGGTTAACGTAATTTTTACTGGAACCTGTGTCTATTAACCATGTGTTGCCATGATTATCCAAATAATATGGAAGAGTTTTATTAACTGTATTTAATTCGAATGGGGCTGAGTTGGGCTTACACAGTTCTGACTGTTGCCGGAATTTAAAAAAGATTCTTGACTGGATTTAGCTTCAATTTCTAATTTTTCAATCCTTGACATTAATGCTTGTATTGTGGAATTTTCTGTGGGCTCTTGATATTCTGGGGATTGCTCATAGTCTTGAATGTGTGTTAACTCGTAGGGGGAAACAAAATTTTTGACATTAGGGCGGTTCCATGTTCTCATGGAGACAGTAGGTGGGAAACCGTTGGGGGGTCGTGCATTAAATTGAGGTCTAAAAGATTGTTGGCTTTGTGGGGGACGATATTGCGGTCTGGGGGAATACTGTGGAGGGCCATATTGTGGTCTAAAATGTTGTGGGTTTTGTGGAATATGATCGTGTCGTGGGTAGCTGGGGGTAAACTGAGGTTGAGTTTGATTTTGGTATCTTGCGTGATTAGGCTCGCGTCTCATGTTGGGTTCAAATGGTTTTTGGGAGCTGCCACCCTTTCTATATAGTTGCTCTATAATAAAGGAGCATTTTGTATTCAAAATTCTACGCATGTCTTCTAACGATTCGGGGTTAAATGACATGATATGGTTTGTAAGTTGCCAAGGGAGATTAGAATACATGTGGTTTATTATTTCCTTTTCTACATACGACATCGAGACTGTTAGAACGTTCTCAGCCACTCTGTCTATACTATATTTTGCATAAATCAGGTGTCTTATGTTTTCCAGGCGATTTAAGTATTCAGTGGGGGTTTCCCTTGGATAGGGTTTTGAGCTATATATTTCGGCTTTGAGAGCTTCGTGTGTTCTGGAGTCTGCAAAGTTTCTTCGTAATAGGTTTAATAATTCGGAAATGGAATTCACGGGGTGGGTAAGTATCAGCGATTGGGCTGAGCCAGTAAGTCTGGCCTTAACTTTGCTTAGTAACAAAAAATGATTTGTGGCTCGTTGGGCTACATTTTCAGCACAAACGGCGGAAACAACCCCTTCTACAGCGGAAATGAAGTATAGTAGTTCTGTTGGGTTCCCGCCATAATTCGGGATATGATCATAATCCTCACGTCTGAGGTCATGATTTATTGCGGCCATGTTAGGTCTAAGAACCGCAGGTCTCAAAATATTTCGGGAGTGTGAAATTTTGATGAGTTCGTACAACAAAAGAATACACTAAAATGTTAAGATGTTAAAACGACAGTACTCAAATAGTTTTGACTCACAGTTACGATGTCTTCTTATGTAGCGATGATTAATCCTTTTGATGGGGAAGTGACCACACCTCGGGCTTAACACAATCACTGTTCACAAGGTCTGATTACCGCAGGTAAAAGACTAGGTCTACGTCAGCGCACAATCTTCTAGTCTTCTTCGCGAACGAAGGTGACAACTGGTCACAAAAGAAAAAAGATTATCGGAACAAATGGTCACAATATATCGCACTGACTCACTGCGGTCCCTGTTCGCTGGGCGCCAGTTAAGTGTTGATTATAAATAAAAGGTTTTTTAAAAAGCAAAGTTTATTTTACCTTATTCTAAAATACAAAACTAGTCTATGATACTAACTCTATAAGTCCTATCTGACTACTGAAGATGATTCTGTAGAGTCGGTGGGGGTATATATAGGAAGCTGCTGACTTGGTGGATAGATAACAATAGATCCAGACATAACTCGAGTATATAACCAAAATAACTTATGTTTGTTATTCATTCTGATTTTGCAATGCTTCTCTGGAATCGCATATTCAATTTTCCTCAACGTCATTTTTGGAGAGTAGTTTAAAAACATACTCTTTAAAGTATGATATAACGATTATGTCATTTGCTCCTGTTTAAGGTTATTTAAGGTTTACCCAAAATTTTATTCATGAATCTGAACCTGATAAAGGCCAAAAATTAAGTCAAATTTTGTTGGTGAGCATGGAGCTTGGGACACCCTGTACACATATTTTTTTTGATCCAGCTGATTTTTTCACTCCGGATAAACATAGACCCGGACACGAACTTTTTTTTTTCTATAAATATATTGATCTAGGTCAGAGGAAAGAAATATTTTTTCTTGAAAGTACTAATTAATTAAAAGTAATTTTACAGTATAATTAACATGATATTTATTTCCTCTCCATCAAATTCTGTTTGTTACTTCCCCAGTTATACGATGTATAGGGGAAGTTATGTAATCGGTCAAAAATTCGATGCTAAGTTTTCAACGGAATTTCGTTTTTTCTTATCTACACTCTAAATTCCAAATATTTAAAAAATACATTTCTGTCTGTCATGATAACTTCCTCTGCAATGAATGAATCGACACTTTATTTTATATGGAAATCCAAAACCCTCTAATGACGACATTTAATGTTTTTTCTGTCAAATCGACCAAAGGGGAGGCTTAACTCAAAAACTTGAATAACTGCCGTTGTAATGATTATATCGACATAAAATTTCATATGTGAATTCAATACCCCAATAAGGTCGACACTTTTTAATTTTTAGCGGAATCGGCAGAAGGGAAACGGGGTGAGAGGGGGCTCAACTCATAAACCCCGAATTGAAGCAACCTATTGTAATATGTTCAAAACATTCAACATTCTTTAGGGCGTAGCACACATATAAGATGTGTTGAACTATGTCTGCAGTTACATGGGGGACATTTTGAAAATTGTCTTAAATTTCAATAAAAATGTTTTAATGCAGTGATGGTTTAGGTTTATTAATTTCATCTTACATATATATATTTTCACAGCTTTATCTTCCCTCTATTATTTATTGGTCTTTACAATTTGGCGAAATAGTTGTTTTGGGAAGAACTTCCATCTACAATATCATAATAATACGTATAATGATCGTCAATAATTCTTAGAAGCTCATTATAAACCTAAAGTGATATTCAAAATAAGAGACTGACTACAACATCCAAAACGATGTACATATTTAGCAAAATTATAATTTATACATTCATTTCTAATGAATGTATTGACCTAAAGTCAAAGCCCAACGAGAAACCTGTCAAATTTCAGCGATATCGGCTGAAGAGAAGATGGGTTTAGGAGGAACTCAATTCAAAAATAATAACTGATAACATATAATACATTTTTTGACACAAAATTTATTATGAGAATTTAGAAACCCCCTATGTAAGGCAACTGTTGAATATTAGCGCAAACGGTTTAGTGTTTTTGGAGGGAGAGTAAGTCAATTGATTAATTCGTTCTGGGGAAGTTCATCGCCAGTGATTCACCGACTTTTTGTTTTTGTTTTAACTTGACCGCAGCAATTTCTCAGGAGCCAAAAAGAAGTTAAACTCCTGTTGAGTATTGTTAGATCATAATGAACGTGTTCTGTTCCTTGGCCTTTCTCAACTCACAGGATTGTGCAGTGGACATGACAACAAATGTATTCTCGTTTCTGCATTTCTGCTCGCATGAAATGTTCTCCCAAAAGAGAGTGTCAGTTCTTGTGTTTTGTATCTAGTGTGAGATTTTTTTTTTTTTTTTTTTTTTTTTGTTGCTGACATATGAACAATGCATTTTGAAATGTGGTGTTTTTAGTTGATGTGATTGTAGAATGTACGGAATGACAGAATGGTTGGCAGGCCTGAAATAAACAGAAGTCATATGTCCACTTTTGTATGATAGAAGTGTAGAGAAAATGTAAGAAACTAGAAAAACATTGAAATAGATAGCTAAACAAACTAGGTAATAACAAATGTTTATGGTACTTTTTGTGCTGCATCAACTATTATTGCGCGTGCCCCCCCCCCCCCCCCCTGGCCAGACCAAAAACCCAAGATAAAAATTAAATAAACTAAAAAAATAGTTTTTATTGAAAATGGATTGCTTGCAAGTTACCAATAGGATCTTCAAATTTCCCGTGCGTCTGATTCCTAAATCAGCGATCAGCTGTTACATAAATGTACATGTACAAAACAAGTCATATTACATTTATTTAAATATATATGAATTCGATCATTTCATTTCCTCGCTCAAAATCGTCATTTATGTTATACTTTATACTCTTAAAGCTGATTTTACATGCGCAGTAAAAATGCAAAGCGCAGCAGCAGCAAATGCCCGCTATTGGATGTGAGTAATTTAATTCTAGAAGCACAGAAACCACAGCGTGCATTTGCTGCTGCTGCGCTTGGCATTTTTGCTGCTCATGTAAAGTCAACTTAAATATTACAGTCAGTGGTTACCTCAGGGGGAGCTTCTAGAGGTCCGAGTCTCCCAAATTAATAACAAAAAGTCTGCAACGCTGGCTGTGCCCCCGGGAGTCTATACCCCCCACCCTCGTAGCCTAACTTTGCCCCCCCCCCCCCTGCTCAAAATCCTGGCTACGCCTCTGTTCATATATAATATATTATTACAGCATCATATTTCGGGAAGCACTCTCATCAACAGTATCTATAATACATATGTTCTTTAGGAGGTCATAGGGGTGAGAGTGTAAGGCTTTGGTCGCATGGTCTCACCATGTTTGCGGGTTCGAATCCCGTCCGGGAGTGTTTTATTTCATAAATAGAACTCCCTCCCGGGGCCATGGATCTTGTTAATAACTAAAAATAACACGGTTATAGAGATATGGCTAATATACATAGAACATAAGGACTATAAAAAAAAAAGTGTTTTTTATGTTAACTATTCCTTCTGCCAATCAGGATGTACCTTTTATAAAATCTGCGTAACATGTATTTTTATACTTTAATTTAGTTGTATTACGCTTTTCTTTTTTTTCTTCTGGACTTATGTATAATAATATTATCAAGTTATTTACACATCCATGGCCCCGGGAGGGAGTTCTATCTACGAAATAAAACTCACTCCCGGACGGGATTCGAACCCGCCAAGGCGACTAAAGCCCTACGCTCTAGCCCACAAGGCTACCATGGACCACGGTTGTATTAAACTTAAAATTAAACTAAAATAATTAATTACATATTTATTGAATGTTGTATATTCAAACAGTCAATATTGATTATAATCAATAATTATCGGGTAGGGTGCTTGCCATCTGAGCTCAAGAGGTGGCTCTTAATTTTTTTTTATCTGGGAGGGGAAGTATGCCGTTCTTCGGAGCGTGCGTTAAGCGATGGTCCAGAGCCTGTAAGATGTCAAGTATTCGTTAAAGACCCCTACTTCAAGAGAATAAACCCGTGTAGGCAGGACTCTCATCGTAGATACGACAGTAGGGGATATGACCATGTAGTTAAAGCCCGGGCATGCGTCACAATAACTTACTAAATCCGTTTTGACTAAGTGTTTAAATATAGTAGTCGACTCAATAAATAAGTAAGTAGTTTTTATATAATTTTAGCATTTTAAGTTCAATACAAATAAATTAATATACATATAAATAAAATAAATGTTACGCAGATTATATAAAAGGAAGATTGTGATTAACGGAAGGAATAGTTAATCTAAAGAACACAAGTATTATAGGTTGGTTAGCATTTTAAGTTCAATACAAATAAATTAATATACATATAAATAAAATAAATGTTACGCAGATTATATAAAAGGAAGATTGTGATTAACGGAAGGAATAGTTAATCTAAAGAACACTAGTGTTGGTTAGCATTTTTTAATTTATAATTGTTAAACTGAAATATCAGTTATAAATATTGACGAACATCAAACGATGTTATTCTTGTTGATTGAATGTAAAATCTCCCAAGTCTTCTGAACGCAATGATGTCTTTGTGTCATTAGAATTTTGTGAGCACTCAACCCCAAAAACGATTGTACCTGTAAACTTGAAATTTGAAATTAAGATGTCACATGTCCTAACCTAAATCATGGCAGAAATGAGACGAAAATTTAGACTTAACCCATAGGAACCCATATTTCTAGACTTTTCTTTGATTTACGCGAAAATGGTTAGTTCTTTCGAAAACAGTTCTTACTAAAAAAAAAAACCAATACGAATGTTATAGCGCCTCATAGAATGGAAAAAATTTTCTATATGCAATTTTTCTATGTGGCTCATACCCAGGTTTTAACTACGAGGTCATATCGCCTACTACCGAAGCGCTCTTGGATCACTCTTTGTGACTATACTGTGGGAGTCCTTTGTCTAGACTGGGTTTATTCACCTAGTAGGTCTTTAACGAGTAACTGAAATTGTACATGCTCGGGACAATGGTTTAACGTTCCATCCAAAGGACGCCGCTCATGGTTTTTTCACCTCCCTTATATAAAAACCTCAGGGCCTCAGCCGGGTTTCGAACCCACGATCTTCAGCTTAGTATGCTAGCATGCTCTGAACTACCGGCGCCCTCTATTTTTAGTGATATTTAAAGTGTAACGCATTGCAACGAATTTTAAAATATGGTTTTATTATTAGTATTTTTTTATTAAAAAGGATTATTAATATTATAAACAATAATATTATAAACAACAATTTAGAATTCTAAATTCAGACATCAGAATAAGATCAAGGTTGTAAATTAGTATATATGTGGAAATATATGGAGTAGAACCGATTTTGGGATGAACAGCCTAGCTTTTGATTTGCAGCCCATTTTACAATTTGAATAAATTACAGAGATTTAAAATTCAAATATGGAAGGCATTAATTTAAAGGTCAATGTCACGTGTTTTATAAGAATTTATGGACTTATAGAAAAAAAAAAAGAAAAAAACGAATTTGGATCTTTGTTTTAAACTCTAATTATTCAATAAGCCATCCGACATCCAGTATGTTGACGACAAAAGGACTGGATGTCGGAAGGAATATTGTCGTGAAACTTTGAGAAGTGGGACTTAATATTATTAAGTCCCACTTCTCAAAGTTTTACGACAATATTCCTTCCATAAAAATCCCATTGCTCGATCCTTGTCATCAGGTTCCCACACAGACGATCCTCGCCGAAGACTGAGGCGGTGCTGACCATGAGACCTGCTATGATGACAGTGATCTGTAAGTCCTCGTTGTGACTAGTCTCTTCTCATATTGTCGCCTCTCTTCAGCTCTCCTGAATATATTTTTTTTTTCTTATGATTTATCATACTATTTTTTATATACTTCATATTATTATTCTTGTTGTGTATATAGTGTATTAACAGACATACATTTTTTTTCATATTTGGAATCTCCGTTGAAAACACAACAATTTCTGACAAATTACAAAACTTCCCCTATATGTCGCACCGGAAGTAAAAATATACAATATGGTATGTGTACATCAATCTCGAAGATTAGATACATGAAAATATACTAGATATATATATATATATATAGAATAATACATGAAAAACTTAAACGAAAAATTATATTTTCGAATAAATTGATGTTCTATGTATTTCTTTATATGCTCTATAATATTATTACGGCAGAATAATAATGCTAATCGCTTATAATTGCCAGGAAATCATAAAAGGTTAGCGTCTTCCTCAGCCAAGGCCAGTTACGAGAGTTTTAAAGAAAACTTTATTTTTTCTATTAGTCATTTTTTATTATTTATTTCTTCGTAAATATATTTTATAAGGACTTCTGGGTTCTGGATACACATATTAAGTCTTATGTCGATACATTCATTACATTGGTAGTAAGTTATGTAATAGGCGAAAAATTCGATGTGCAGTTTTCAACGAAATTTCATGTTTTCTGACTGCAGATATCATTCGTGTTCACACACTCTGATTCAACCTTTCTTTCCCACGATGATGCTCTTCCACATCCTAAATTTTTTTCAAATATTCACAAAGATAATTTTTTTATTTTTTACGATACTTTTCAACTAGTCTAATCTCACGCATTCTTTTTTTTTTAGGGTTCTCAAGGGAAATTACTATCTACAAAACCACCATTGTTTGACGTCCGACTCCTATATCTGGGAAACTATTAAAGCAACATGAAACGGCACAGAATTCAAGGCTGCATGTGGACCTAGCAAAAAATAAGTATGAAAAAAATATATATATGATGTAGCCATAGTAAGACTTTCTTATACAAATCACGCTTACAGATCACTCTACCCCTTCTCAAAATCATTTAATTCTGGCATTACTGGATATAAGTAATGAGTTGGAGTCAACGATATTTTTTGTTTCATTATACAGCGTAATTCTGAATGACTTTCTTTCGCCCAGTAATGCTAGTATGAAATGATTTTGAGAGGGGGAGAGAGCGGTGAAGTCGATTTTAGAATATAATACAAAATATATTAACTATATTTTACTTTTTGTTCTCAAGCAATGCGAATCAATTTTGTTTTCTTTGTTTGCCCTGTAAAGTTTTCTAATATCGAATTAGCAGGTTTACACCAGGATATGTCACTGTGTGAAAACAAAAGCCAAGACTTGTGAACTTGAAAATTTGGAGGAAAGACTTGTGCTAACACAATTAATAATAGGAATAAAAAATTCGTAAATTAGAACATCTTTACTTAACTACTGTATTTACTAATGTGCCTTCCTCATACATATCTCAACATCTGTTCTGAGGGCGCCGATAGCTCAGTGGTATGCGTGTTTCCCTTCTGAGCTCAAGATCGTGGGTGCGAAACCCGACCGAGGCCCTTAGTTTATTTTATCTTGGAGGTAAAATAAACCCAAGCACGCTGTCCTTCGGATGGGACGTTAAGCGATGGTCCCGAGCCTGTACGATGTCAGGTACTCGTCGGACCCCGTCGCAAGACCCCTGCCCTAAGTGAATAAAAATTTAGGGTAGACAAAATTTAGGACTCCCACAGTAGAGTCGGGCTCATGTCCACCAGAGTGACGAAAGAGCGCTCTGGTAGTAGGCAATATGACTTCATAGTTAAAGCCCGGGCATGAGTCAACTAACAGTCAACTAACATCTGTCCTTATACTATATAAGAATATAAAAATATATAGTATTTTCAAGTTTTGGGATGCAGCTCTGATGGCATGGCATTCGATCTACTTGTAAATCTCCTGTGGGTTAGGATCAGCAAATTTGAGAGTCTCTACTGTTTGACTAAGAATGTCTTACTAATCAACTGATTAATTATCATCACTGAGACAAGGTGTCACTACTGTCTCAATGTTTGACATTAATAGTCAGTCTACTTGGATGATGGACCCTGATAACATATCAAAAGGATCATTTATCTTCATACGATGACATTCAGATGAAGAAAGTTTCTTCACTACCGCATCATTAGTGTCAAACCTTCCCAATTCAGCTAAATTAATAAGGTACATACATAAATGTACCTGTACCTTACGTCAGTGACAGCTTACAGTTGGATATTCTTAAATATTTATTGAGAAATCGACCGAAAAACTACCATATTACTCAAACTAGTTTTATAATCAGACCGCGGAGCCCCTGAACTGGTTAAGAAAACCGCAGAATGAAAACTTTTTATCAGCAGTAGCCTTCATAATATAGTTTTGAATTATGTAGGTATTTTTTTGGTTTAATGAAATATCCCTTACTATGTGTAGTACCAATTTGAGTGCGCCGGTACCTCAGAAGTTTTTTATCTGGGAGGTGAAAAACCTTGAGCATGTCGTCCTTCGGATGGGACGCTGAACCAGGTCCCGAGCCTGTGCGATGTCCAGTCTTACCCTAGGCGAATAAACCAGGGTAGGCAACATTTAGGACTCAGTACAACAGAGCGAGGCAAGAGCGCTCTGATAGTAGGCGATATGACCTCGTAGTTAATGGGCATAAGTCACAATAACTATTAAGCATGCACAATTGGGAAATGGAGAACGAGGAGTTACTCACTATAGTGTGGATTCTTTATTGTCACAAGAAGTCACAAGTAAAGAAGACCCGAGACTTCCCAATAATATTTTAATTAGATCTCATCTCAGTAATATTTTCAAATTCTAAAATTAGTTCATGTAAAAATAAGTATTTTACTAACTTTTTAACGTTAATGTCCTAATGTTTATGGTGTTGGAAACACTACAACTCCCGATAAATACATTTTTTTCAGCTTATTTTTTTTTTTTTTTAATTTTTCGTAATACTCTTGAGCAGATCCCTTTTGAAAATTTCCTCTGGAACTGCAATTTTATAAACTTTTATTAAATAATTCTTTAGAATCGTGTTTCCCAAACGTAGCATTTACTTGTCTCTCATGATCACTAACTGCAGTGGCGAACGTTCTTTTTCAACATTAAAACGTATTAAAAATGAGTTAAGGAACACGATGGGCCAAGACCGTCTTAATCATCTCACTTTGATGAATAAAGAGCATGATTTACTTAAAGAAGTCGATATTGAAAGTGTTATCTCTAAATTTGCCCATATTAAATCCAGAAAAGTTTATTTGTAACAGTTTTGTTTTATTAAATACCCTAAACTTGAGAACCTAAAGCAAACCAAGGGCCTCTTGACAGAATTTGCTACAGGCCCCTCGCTGGCTTAATCCGGCACTGCCGAAGGTAGAACTTACCGTATCGTTTACAACAAAGTCCTTCGCTGATTTTAATCCCAACAATCTCATCTCCTCATGGAGAAAAATTTCTTCTAGTGGCAAAAAAGTTTTATTCTTCATTTTGTGTCGGTGATAGGGAATACTAGACACCAGTAGATGATAGGGAATAGTAGTAGACACCAGTCTGTGATAGGGAATAGTAGACACCAGTAGAAGATAGGGAATAGTAGTAGACACCAGTCGGTGATAGGGAATAGTAGTAGACACCAGTCGGTGATAGGGAATAGTGATCCACAGGTGATTCTCTCGATGAGAATTGAGTTTTACTACCCAAGTTATACAAAATATGAATGATTTTAAATTAAATTCTGTAAGAAGATAATTAATTAAATGTCAAGAAGATATCTTCTTGCCGCAAGAATATAGTTTTCGCCGTGCTCTTTGTCCTGCCCCGAACCACCACGAAAATGATACGAGTACTGCAGCTAGTTAAAAGTATAAATGAATCATTTTTTTTGACGTGCAAGCAGAGAAACAGATATCATTTGACGTTTCAGCTGCTGGCGTTCATTCAGCTCATGTGGAACCTATGTATCGAGCATTTTAACTTTTCCCATTGATTTCAATTGTCTGGAAACTGTCGTTCTACTGGTGTCAAGATGTGCCACAAGTTCTCTGACTGTTTGATGGGGATTTTCTTCTACAGCTTCCTTGAGAAGTTCGTCATCGATGGACGTTGAAGGTCGTCCATGGGGTTGGTTTTTAAAGGTCGTATGTCCTGAAGAAAACTTTCCAAACCAATGACGAATAGTTCTTTCAATAGAACACATTTAGAACACAAAAAACCTGATTAATATTCCGTGAAGCTTGTGCAACGGAATGACCAAGTTTAAACTCGTAAAAAAAATAACCCGAAAATCACGTGTTTCCATTGTCACGTTTAAAATGAAACTAAAATATAAATGTCTACTTAGAAGGAAAACAAACATTATTAGTAAATAGAGAATTAACTAGTGTTTATTGCGGATTGTAAATATTTTGCTGGTAATCAACAGGTAAATCTTTAATCCTCTTCAAAGTGTTATGAAAACAAAAACCGACATTTCAATGTGTGACGACCCAATAGGTTAGGTTAGGTTTTATGACTTATGCCCGGGCTTTAACTACGAGGTCATATCGTAGGCTCCTTCGTCACTCTGGTGGACATGAGCCCGACTTTACTATGGGAGTCCTAAATTTTGCCTACCCTAAATTTTTATTCACTTAGGGCAGGGGTCTCCAACTAGTATCTGACATCGTACAGGCTCGGGACCTTCGCTTAACGTCCCATCCGAAGGACGGCGTGCTCAAGTGTATTTTACCTCTCGGATAAAATAAACTAAGGACCTCGGGTTTTGAACTCACGTTCTTGAGCTCAGAAAGCAAGCACGCATACCACTGAGCTACCGGCGCCCCCTGACGACCTATTATATTATAGTGACTTCAACTAAGGATTAATTTACTGTTATAAGAAAGGTAATACAACCTCCATTCATCAAAAAACTATTTTCACCCCCACCACCGGTCTCCCACTCAACCGCGCCTTTCATCGAAGACAGGCAGCAATGTGAAGGGTTAGTTCTAAAACGCGGCCTTTTAGATTTTCTTCCAGAAGGATTTCATCCGAACACATGATGAAAATTCTTGGTATATCATCAGCAATGTAATTCCCCAGGTCAAATTATGTGTAATCAACTAAAATATTTCATGCACCCTCCAAACTATCTTCCTCTTGGACTAATTTGGCAGAAAGTCCATAGATGTCTTGCTCCGACACTTCTCATTCATACATCTCTTTTCAATACGTTGGGATTTTTGAATTGAACCTCCCTCATCTGACTTGTTTTCCTTTTTGGCCGATTTTTACTTGAAGTTCAGTAAATGTCGTCCGGGAGAACCGCATTCTTACCTCATTCAGTGTAAATAGGTCATTGGATTATTTTATAAATTTAAAACAAAACATAGACCAACAGTGACACTTCATAGGTTGGATGCAATGTTTAAAGGAAACTGGGTACATTCTCTGGTACATCCAACGTGTGTTTTGTATGCACTTCCTAAATGCTTCGTCTTGATTACGAAATTCAGCTAAGTAAATAGGCTATTTCAGTCACATAAATGCATTTAAAGTGATATTCTATAATAACTTCAATAGGACGCATTATATCTTAATGTTAAGTGTGCATCACAGTATATATAGACGTCTTATAAATGAATTTAGCTATAATTGACAATTTTAAGATAGATTTTATTTATTTTTATATATTTATATACAATTATGTTTCTTATTTTTATTCCATAATATATATACCCCAAAATCAGAAGATTACACACATAAAATTTGTTTTTTCATTCAGATCATATGAAAGTGTTCAAAAATTTATTTATTTTTTTCAACCCCGCATGCAATATTTGACCAATTATATAACTTCCCCTATACTTTGTGAGGAGCCCCCCCCCCCCCCCCCCCCCCCAATCTCCGCCTTTCCTTCAATTTGGCTGAAAATCAGTAGATGTCCTCCTCATGGGGTCCTGCATTTACATATAAAATGTCATGTCAATATATACATTCTATCGGGAGTTACCGTGTTCACAAATACAGACTTACAGGATTTTTTTTTTTTTAATTTTTGGAATGAAGAGGACGGAAAATATGAATTTTCGGTGAAAATTCAACATTGAATAGTTGAGGAAATGAAGGAATTGTGTGACGTATAAATTCGGTTTTCATACTTTAACAACAGTCTACAGACTGTTTCATACTTTAACAACTAGGGTATGAGACGAAATTTAAATCCCAATCATTAAAACGCTAAAGAATTTTTACCATAGGCATATATTGAAACGAATTTTACATTTCTTATTACTTACAAATTTTTGCTGTAAATTTTTTTTGTTTAAAAAACTGCATATTGCAGTTTATTATTGAATTTATCAGATGTTAAGATGTTTATTTTAAATTAACAGAAAATTAAATCATTACATCTTTAGAAAATTGTAATTTGACCGTTTGTCGGACTGGACCATAATTTATCCTTAGATACTGTTAGTATTATGGTTATTGGTCAAATATTGGATGCGGTTTTCAATGTTTTTTGCCCGTTTTCCGAATTATGAAAAAAAAAAATTCTGTCTGTGACTGTGAACACGATAACTCCTGATGGAATGAATAAGTATATCAATACGAAATTTTATATCTAAACTCAAAACCGTCTAACAAAGGCACATATTGATTTTCAGCCAAATCGACCAATAGAAAGGAAGGCTTAGGGGGAAGGATTAACACAAAAACTCTAATAACTGCCGATAAAATGAATGTATCGATACATAATTTTATATGTGTGACCTGAACCCCATAAGGACAACACCTACCAATTTTCAGCCAATTTTGCCAAAGGAAAGGGAAGGAATAGGGGAGAGGCTTAACTCAAAAACTGTAATAACTGCCGATCTAATGAATGTTTCGACACAAAATTTAGTATGAAATTTTACGAGCCCCTATGTAAGTTCTTGAGAAAAAATAAATAAAATGACGTAAATAGTAATATAATAAAATAAATAGGCAAAATTGTCATCTAATGAAGTAAAAATAATGTACCTATATAAATATATAAAAAGTATCTTAAAATTGTCAATTAAATCTAAATTCATCTACAAGACGTCGTCTATATAAAATGCACTGTGATGCACACTTAACATTAAGATATAATGCATCCTATTGAAGTTATTATATAATATCAATTAATGTCTTCCTTTAAGTTCATTGTGTGATTGAAATAGTGTATTTACAATTAGTAGAATTTCGTAATCAAGACGAAGCATCTAGGAAGTGCATACAAAACTCCCGTTGGGTGTCATTGTACCAGAGAATGTACCCGGTTTCCTTCAAACATTGCAGCCAACCTGTGAAGTGTCACAGTTGGTCTATGCTTCCTTCTTTAATACAAGAAGCTTGTGTTTTTAATTTATAGAATAATCTAATGGCCTATTTACACTGAATGATGTAAGAATGCGATTTTGATTGTGACATATTTCAAAAAGTTATACAAAACATGCATGAGAACATTTGTAATGTACCTGAATTTATTTTGCTGATTCCTCTTGAGTTCTTGTTCCTGGAGATGTCCACTGAAATCGTCTTCTTATCTTCCTTGAGATTTTTAGCCAATATTTTCACAAAGACAAACGCAAATGAGAATACCAAATGAACACAAAATCTGATTTTAAAAAAATGTAGGGGAGAGAAAAACCGAGTGAGGAGGAATTGAACATGCTCACGAGACTTGGGAGAACTCACTCCATTACTGTCACTTGGGACTTTCCTCACAACACTGGAGTGAAAGTAATGTTGGTGTGGATTGCTCAGGGTGGGGGAGGAGGGGAGTTACAGGATAGTGGGGGAGAAACAGGGGTCCCGTTACTTTGCCACTTCCGTAACGTATCTTATAGTAACAAACAGTATAGACCAGGACAATCCAATCAAAATGGCATCAATAGGTGACAGACTTCTTCCGCATTCGGCCTTCTCGACCATAGCGTAGCCTATTGCACTGTAGGGATTCTATTGGCTTCTAGGAGCATCCAGGGTTGCCAAGCCGAACTATTTATTATTAATTAATTACAGTTTTTATTACAAAATTAAACTTAAATTATATCTAAAAATAATCAATAAACAGCCTTATCATTTGGTTATGATAATACGAACTAACAATAAGAGTTCCGTCTTTTTAATTGAACATAAAGTTAAGAAATTATATTAAATAGATAGTTTTTGAATCGATTCACGCCTTTTTTTCGATTCGATTCTCAAGATCGATTCTTTTTACGAGATCGTTCATCCCTAAGGCTAAGAACTCTCTCTCGCTCTTACTCTTACGCGTCCTGCCTGCCTGTCTTTGCTAGCTCCGCGCTGCATGCGAATTGAGTTAGTTGGTTACTGCTATTTCATTGACAAAAGCCGGATAGGCCGGACTTGTACATTTTTGGCGGGACACGACCGTAAAAAGCAAAACATGTAATCATGCGAAAATCCGAGTACGATATTTCAACGGATTTTTACGTTTCAAGGTCCCTTAAATACGTTTTGATCATTTTCGCGGTAATGTCTATCTGTCTGTATGTGGGTGTGTGTGTGTGTGTGATTGGCAAGTTGTGAGAGCTCTACCGCAAAAACTATTGTAGCTATGAACTTGAAATTCGGAATGAAGAAGTCACATGTGCTAACGAGGATTTGATTAGATTTTGACCGATTTCAACAAAAGATTTAGCGCTAATGAAAAATAAATGTTCACAGAAATATTCCAAAATAATGTTTAAATTGTATCGCATAGCAAGGAATTATAAAATATTTTTTTATTATTGGTAATTTTTATGAAAAATTATAAAAAATAAAATATATGTGATGTGACCATTACAGGAGTTTCTTATGCCACCTACGCTTACCTCTCTCCCCCTTCTCAAAACCATTTTATACTGGAATTACTGGGTATAAGAATTACGTTGTATAATGAAACAAAGAATACTGCTGATGCCAACTCATTACTTTCGTATACCCAGTAATGCCAGTATGAAATTATCTTGGGAGGGGGAGCGGGACAGAGAATGATCTGTAAAAGTGGTTGGTATAAGAATGTCTGTAAAATTGGTTCGTATAAGAATGTCTGTAAAAACGTAATGTACTCTTCAACGTTGAAAGACCAACATCCATACTACATGATGCCTAACATGCTTTCTTTTTATTTTTCATGATGTCGACTTTCAGCTCTGATTTCCATATTATGCAATTCACATACAGGGTTATAACATTGAAATCATTCCATTCCATGAGTTTTATGGAGCATTCAAGATTAACAATAAGGAACCCTTTACGATAATACTTTCACTTACCACTTACCACATCTAGTAGATCTCCTAGACTGGAATGACACCCATATTCATTCATTTATTGAACAATATTTGGTACATACCATGATTAATTTTTTTTTAAAAATAGGTAATCATTATTTTGGGATATCCCATAAGAAAAAAAACATAATAAATAAACAAATTGAGATAGAATGAAAAAAAAAAAAAAAGAGGCCTCTAGGAATTAATTACATAAATATTAAATGTTAATGACAGGCAATGAATGTTACTCTCATTAGAAAATATTACGTCAATTTGTTTATTTAAATTTGTCGTAATACTATCCGGTGGTAAAGCTGATAGTAATTTGTATGTACTCAAAAAAGTGATCAAGTAATTTTTCTTTTCAACAACATAATTTATTATATTGTTGTTATTATACATAATATCTATCAATATAACTAGACAATCAGTTGGTAGCTTTTGTATTATCTTATTATTAATCTTTTCAAACATACACTTTGTTGCTTGAGGAGATTTATAACCACTAATTTAGTATTAATCTTGTACTTTTATTACAAATATTTCCTTATGCACTTTATTGCTAGCATTATGTTCCATTAAATAGATTCTGTTTTTAAGTTATTTTTCGTTATATAATTAGTAATGTGATAAAATATTTCTCTGCAGCTTGTCATTTGATTAATATTTCTTTTGATTGAATTAGGATTTCTTTTAAAGTCAAAAAATATTAACAGTAATTTTCAGGCAAAGATAATATCTTTGATAACCTTTATTCCCAGACTGACCTGTTTTGGTGTGGAAATAAAAAATAAACGTCAAGTGGTGCGTTACTTTTGTCCAGGAGTGTAGTTAATAACGCTAACAACTTGTCACTTAGAATCCTCTAGAGGGCGTCGGTAGCTCAGTGGTATGCGTGCTTGACTTCTGAGCTCAAGGTTGTGGGTTCGTAGCCCGACCAAGGCCCTTAGTTTATTTTATCTGGGAGGTAAAATAAACTTAAGCACGCCGTCCTTCGGATGGGACGTAAAGCGATGGTCCCGAGCCTGTACGATGTCAGGTACTCGTTAAAGACCCCTACCCTAGATGAATAAAAATTTAGGGTAGGCAAAATTTAGGACTCCCACAGTAGAGTCGGGCTCATGTCCACCAGAGTGACGAAAGAGCGCTCTGGTAGTAGGCGATATGACCACGTAGTTAAAGCCCGGGCATGAGTCATAAAACCTAACCTAACCTAACCTTATAATCCTATAGCTGTAAGGTTGCTTTTTTCTTTCCCAGCTATTTGAAGTATAGAGGAAACTATACCACAGGTTGTAAAATAAAATACAGTCTGACCTCTCACAGATTTTATGAATATTTGCTAGCCGGCTTTCGAGGTCGCCCTGATGATGAGGGCAACCGCGAAAGCCGGCTAGCAAATATTAATAAAATCTGAGAGAGGTCAGATTATATTTTATTTTACAATCTGTGAAATAATCACTTCTCACTACATTAGCCATCTTCATATTAGAGGAAACTAGGCAATCGGTCAAATATTAATGTTTTCTGATTCCAAATACGAATATACCTAATATATTCGTATTTGGAATCAGAAAACATGAATATTTGATATTATCAACACGAAATTTTATATGTTAATCCAGAACGTATCCAGTATGTATGTTAATGTTAACGAAATGTTATATGTACGACAGAACCCCATATCGATTTTCAGTCAAAGAGGAGGGTGGGATTAGCTGAGAGGCTTAACCTTTAACTATCGATGTGGGGTCTAAAAATTCCCAAGCGGTTTTCAAAACGCTGTTGCTAGGCGGTTTTTCGCATTTTGGTTAACTTTTCTTCTGACTTATTCTTATTATTTGTCCTTGAGACATATGTGCAATCTTCGCCTCCTAGCGTCGTTCAAAGGGCCGATTTCGTTGAAATCTCTTAGACCCCACATCGAGATTAATGTTTAATTTTTTCATTATTTATATTTTGTTTTTCCAATTAGTTTTTACGTCTTTTAGCAACAATTTACAATGTCTCACAATCGTGATAAATTTAGAATTGATGATCCAGACTTCGAACGGATATTACAGAAAATTGAAAGACAGGAGCGGGAAAATTGCACATTATCGGATATTGAAGGTAGCGAAAATTTTGTGAACATGATACGAGTTCCGAACAAAGTAGCTACTCGGATGAACCCGCGGACGAGACAATGTATGCCAAAGCTGTCCAATTCGTTTGTGCAAAAATTGTTAGTTTATTCATAAGAGTTTTATTAGATTTAAATTTTATTCAGTTTTATTTTCTCTATTTTTATATGTCAATATTGTGAGGATAATGTGATTTATAAGTATTGTCATTATTTTAAACATTATCTGTGGTTGTAATGAGTATGTTTAATCAATACAAAATATATTTTATTGAATAGTGTTATTATATTAAATTCTTCAAAAAGAAATTCATCTTATATAATTTTATAAGTTATTTTTAGCTCATAAAAATTAATTTCAAGTTGTGAGTTGAAATAAATTGTTTGCTTTAAGCGAAAAACAGAATCTGGGGTCCCGCGAACCCCACATCGCAGTTGTGTATAAATGTTTCAGTTCGATAGTTAAAGGTTAACATAAAAACTCTAAGAACTGCCGTTGTAATGAATGTAACGACATAAAATTTGACGAATAGTGAATTCAAAACCCCATAAGACACTAATTAATTCAATCAATTAAATTAAACAGAAAGGGAAAATGAAAGGTCAACTCAAAAACAACGATAACTGCCGATTTAATGAATATATTGACATGAAATGTCATATTTAAAGTCAAAACTTATGGGAACATAACCTGTCAAATTTCACCGATCAGCTGAAGGGAAGAGGGAGGGGGCTCAATCCAAAAACCATAATAATTGCCGATGTAATAAATTTATCGATACAAAATTTAATATGAGAATTTAGGAGCCCCTACATAACTGTTGAATATTAGCGACAACAGTCGACTGGTTTTGGACGTGGACTGAAAAGTTAATTGATTAATTCACACTGGGGAAATACCGACCCACGTCCTTCCATAGCATAGTATCGTATATAAAACTATTTATCAAAGTGAGACTATCGTGAGGAGTGATCTTGTCGAGTTGTCTCATTCAATATATTTTTTATTATTCTCCTGAAGGTTAGATAGGAAGAGTGAAGTTCTCCTTGGAACTATCTCTAGCAACCCCAATTCCATTGTTTGTGGCAGGGATAAGTTAATGTTTTATGACAGTCCTCAGACTGTTTAGGGGATGATGAGACTCTCTAAAACTTCAGGAATACTTTTATGACCCATTGTATCATTTCTAGTAAGATTTGTTGTAGGTTATAAACAGGTGGTTATTCGCAAATGTTTCCTTGTAAAATAACGATGTTATTATAAGTATTTTCTAACAAATATGCTCGAACAATCAAATATATTAATACCGGAGTTATACGAAGTATAGTGTGGAATTTTCAACAAAATTTCATATTTTCCGATCACCTGATTCGAAAAAAATTCTGCCTGTGAATCCAATAACGCCCGATACATGAATGTATTATAGTATTATAATTTCGTGTCGATGTATCCATTATATCAGTAGTTACTAAAGATTTTTAGTTAAACTATTCTCCGCCTCTTCCCTTTGTCCGATTTGACCAAAAATCAATAGACGTCGTTGAGGTTCTAGTTCTGGACAGTATTTTTTTTTTGGATTCAGGAGATCGGAAAACGTAAAATTCTGGTGAATACTCAACGAATTTCTGTCCGATCGCATACAATTCTCAATATTTCGTATAGTTGAGAAAATAAAAGTTAATTTATTAAATTATTAATAGGAGGGCGCAGGAAGCTCAGGGGTAGCGTGTTTACTTACTGAGCTCAAGATCGCTGGTTCAAATCCCGGGGCCTTTAGATTTCTTATCTATGAGGTAAGATCTACCACCTACCTCATCTTAACTCTATAAAAATTCAGGGTAGGCAAAATTAAGGGCTCCCATAGTAGAGTCGAACTCCACCAGAGTGACGAAAGAGCGCTCTGGTAGCAGGCGATATGACCTCGTAGTTAATGTCCGGGCATGAGTCAGCTATTATTTGGACATTTTACTCAAGCACATTGACCTCAAACAAGGTTTTTTTAAATATTTTCTTTTTAGTTATCAATTCAGGTACACCTAATCTTTTTTCAAGAACCTTTGGTCATTTTCCGAATATATTATCATAACACCAGTAAACTTTTCAGAATAAGACTCTGACTAGCGCTTACTTAAACGTTAAATACTTTAAATGAAATGATTCCCTGAAGAAAATCGTCCTTTGACTTATACACTTAGCAGAACAAAAATTCAAATTGATAAGTACCTACTTATCAATTTGAGTTTTTGTTAACAATTACCTCCTTTTTTCCTACATTTTCCTACAAAGAATTCAATCACTAAATAATCAATTTTTCAGTTAACGTATGCAAAAAAAAAGCTGAAGTTTGTGATAAAAAAAATATATATTTATAATTTTTTACCACATTTCCTGTAGAATTTTTGTCTGGTCTGACATGAAGTTTTGATTTCTACACTAGTTTCCGAAGAGAGTCTTAACAATGAAAAATATGAACTTTACGACTTGAATTTTGAGAAAAGTGCCCTTATGAAAAAAATTGTAATTAATGAATAATTCTCTTGGATTTCCATAAAAAAATATTATTTTAGGGTGTCAACAAAATCAAATTTTTCTTAATTTGCATAATTTTAAATAATTCAATGCAAAGGAACTTTTATTGGGTTGACAGGGAAAAATGATTGTTCAGAATTGAAAACAAAATACTAGGCTTATTTTAACTTTCTTATACCAATAGTATAAGATGATCGAGTTTTCAACAAAGTTTCACGTTTCAAGGACCCCCCTGAATACGTTTTGACCATTTTCGCAAGGATTTTTGAGAGTTTGTGTACGTGATGGAAAGTTGTGAGCGTTCTGGTGCAAAAACGATTGTAGGTATGAACTTGAATTTGGTATGAATTGGAATCAGAGAGTCACATTTGCCAACTTAGATCTGATTAGATTTTGGCCGAAATCAGCCGAAAATTGAGACCACTTTATGTACATTTTACTGGATACCGCTTATTTTTGCGACATAATCGAAATTCTTTTCAAGTAATAGTTGTAGGAAACTAATTGAAATACGTATTTATTATGAAATACGATTTTTGAGATACAAGGCCGTCCGGTTTTTGAGATACATGTCAAATACCCTCTTGAATCGTGGGTTTGGAACACATATTTTTAGACGTTTCTTTCATTTACCCGAAAACTAAAAATTAATCTCTACCAATCCTTATACAATTTCCAATCACTAATAACCTCAAAATTGAGGAAATATCAATATGACTAAAGTTATAGCGCCTCAAAGGATGAAAAATAAATTTCTGTTGGTTATAGTTTTTTTTTTTTTTTTTTTTCTCGGGTGCTGCGGTAAATTACCCGGCCCGCTTATCGTCGAGGAAGGAGGAAGTACATATATAATATATATATACTGTGGTTTTATTTACAGTGTTGCTGTGGGGGGCGACAGCCTTTGGTCCCTTACGGGACAGATTGGCGCTCCCGGGCCCCTTGAGTTGCGACTGCCTGGCGGCGCCGAGAGAGCTCGAGATCAGTGGAGAGTGGCTGCTTCTACATCGCGGTCGCCGAGGGTAGAACTCGGGCCTGGCCCGTCAATCGCCCCCGGCGCCGGGTCAAAGGGCCTTTTTCTGTTCCCGCCAGGAGGTGACAAACCGGCCGAACGCCGGATAGTTCGACTCCGTCATCAACTCCGGCAGAGTCAATCCCAGGTTCGATCCTGTCGCGCGGATCAACTCCACCCTACAACTGTCGTACAGCGGACAATCGAGGACCACATGTTCTGCAGTCTCGATGTCGCCACACGAACAGTTCGGGCTATCCTTCCTCTTAAAGAAGAAGCGTTTGGAGTTGAAGTCGCCGTGACCTGAAAGTACCTGAGAAGTCCAGTGATCGGGCTGTACCCAAGTGGAGCGCAGGCGGACCCGGACGTCAGGGAGATGCGCGAATGTCGTTCGGCCGTTGGAGGAGTGCGACCATCGCTGTTGCCACCTGTCCATTATCCAGTCTTGGACAATGTCCTTGCAACGCTCTGGTCTGTTCTGTCCACGTAGTTCGCCCTCCAGGTTATAATAGTTAGTTATTATTCACTCCCGGGTTTTAACTGCGAAGTCATATCGCCTCCTACCAGAGCGCTCTTTCGTCACTCTGGTGGACATGAGCCCGACTGTAGTATGGGAGTCCTAAATTCGTATTCACCTAGTGTAGGGGTCTTTTACGAGTACCTGACATCGAACAGGCTCGGGACCATCGCTTAACGTCCCATCCGAAGGACGGCGGACTTAAGTTTATTTTACCTCCTAGGTAGAATAAACTAAGAGCCTCGGTCGGGTTTCGAAACCACGATCTTGAGCTCAGAAGGCAAACACGCATACCACTGAGCTACCGGCGCCCTCAATTTCCGTTATAATAATGATATTTAAATTGTATTGTGGCAACAAATACCTACCTGTATTACTTTACTTTGATTATCTCAAATATGTTTTACTTTAACTTCCACTTAGTAAAAACAATTTGGAACAGGAAGACAATCACTGAATAATCCAGTAACATCGCTACCTGCTGATCGAAAATTTCTATAAAAATTGTATTGATACCTAATGTTTCTCAGTACGTCTTGAAAGTAGATTTACAATTAAAATTAAAGTAGTTGTTTATATTTTTATATGTACTATATCGACACAAGTAACACGTCAAGCCGAAACAAAAACAACAAAAAGTCACATGTATAAACTATTTTTAACCAGTTTTGACTATAAATATAGAAGTTGACTCAATAAATATGTGTAGTGGTAAGCGTGCTTGCCATCTGAGCTCAAGATCGTAGGTTCGAAACCCGACTGAGGCCCTTAGTTTATTTTATCTGGGAGGTAAAATAAACTTAAGCACGCCGTCCTTCGGATGGGACGTTAAGCGATGGTCCCGAGTCTGTACGATGTCAGGTACTCGTTAAAGACCCCTGCCCTAGGTGAATAAAAATTTTGGGTAGACAAAATTTAGGACTCCCACAGTAGAGTCGGACTCATGTTCACCAGAGTGACAAAAAAGTGCTCTGGTAGTAGGCGATATGACCTCGTCGTTGAAGCCCGGGCATGAGTCATAAAAAAAATAAAAAAAATAAAATAAAAAATAAAAATAAATATGTTATATAAAAGGAAGGTTTTGATTGACAGAAGGAATATATTAGTTAACCTAAAGAACAAAGAATATAATATATTATATGACGTGGACTTTCTTATACCAATTACGCTTTTGCTAATCACTCTTTATCTCAAATTCATTTCATACTGGTATTACTGGGTATAGTTAGTATGACTCCCAGGCTTTAACTACGAGGTCATATCGCCTATAGAGCGCTCTTTCTTCACTCTGGTGGACGTGAGACCGACTCTACTAAATCCTAAATTTAGCCTACCCTAAATTTTCATTGACCTAGGGTAGGGGTCTTTAACGTGTACCATCGCTTAACGTCCCATCCGATGGACGGCATGCCCAAGGTTTTTTCACTTCCCAGATAAAACACCTAAGGGTCTCAGCCGGGTTTCGAAAAAAAAATTTATATATGTGATTTCCCATTACAATGACGATCTTGAGCTTAGGAAGCAAGCATACTTACCACTGAGCAACCGAAACTATATGAAAATGCAGTCTCCAGTTATTGGAGTTATTTAAAATAATATTTATATATTTTGAAGTATTTTTATAATCATATTATTATTCAGAATCACGAGTAGAATTTAATTCACCATTTCCCCCGTTTTTTCATTTTTTTTTACAAGCCTCAAAAATTAAATTCAAGATTATCCAAGCTATGTCAGTACTTGGTCGATGGTCTCAGAATGGTTGTAATAGTCTCTCCATGTACTAAGCAAGGTGACTCCCCTAACCCCGGGCCTCCACAGGGTAGAGTTCTGTCCTCTCTGGGAACCGCTTTTTTCTGCTACCGCCAGGAACCGACAAACCGGCTGAAGGCTGGGGATCCGGTCCCGCCAATGAACTCCACTCAGTCCTGGTCATACAGCGGGCAATCGAGGACATGTGCAGTCTCAATGTCTTCACACGAACAGTTTGGGTTGATCTTCCTCCTAAAGAAGAGTTTGGAGTTAAAGTCTCCGTGACCTGATAATATCTGGGACATCCAGTGGTCAGGCTGTACCCACGTCGAGTCGAGGCATACCTGGACATCCGGAAAGTATGCATAAGTGTGTGGGGACAGTTCGATAAGCTCTTATAACCATTAAAAGGGCCGCTCTCTGGGCTTGCAACAGAATCATGAGCTGCCGTTTCGTGGGGCGATGCCATCAATCAGCGTACCTTGCTACAGCCGCGAATACTCCTGTGTAGATTGACTCTTACGTATTACCTGACGATGCAATTCAGCCGTTGTCTCCACTCCATCAGAGGAGACATTGGTTTCTGATATTGAAACCCCTGCTGAATTCCTTCAAGTCCTCAAGTCGTGTTGAATGAGGATCCGTGCACAATGAGAGTTACTCAAATTGAAATCATTTGTTGGGTCCGAGAGGAGTGAATGCTTTCTCGTGTGTTGAGTCTGTGGACACTAACAACGACCTTCCTTTCACCCGATTGAAAGTGGTATTGGGGCCAGGCACGCATGTGGTCCCCTAGGTGTGGTGTATTGCGTGGGAGTGCGCTGTGCTGGTCATGGCAACCATTTCGTCACTATACACAAATATACTGTTACACATTTATAATTGCCGCTTTCGGTCGTTATTGTTTTTACTGTTATCACAGTGCACTGTACATTTAATTTCCAGATCCAATTTGCTTACTTCTATTTTTAACGACATTACCATTTTATAGCAATGTTTAGTATAGAATATTGCAACAAGAACTTACACATTTTTTAAAATTTTATTCTAGAATGACTTTCCACTGTGATATTTAAAAAAAATATATAATAATTAAAAATAATGGTAATTGGCTGTTCTTAAATTAAATTTTGATTTAACAGTAATTTCCGAAAAGGGTCTAAGGCCTAGTAGCGCGAGTGTAAAATTATTTTAAGAAGGGAAGGGGAAAGAGGGAATGAAATGTAAAAACGTGGATTTTCACGTTTCGAGATCCTATCAATACGTTTTGACAATTTTCACGATGATGTCTGCATGTGTGTTATGTGATGGAAGATTGTGAGCCCTCTAAAGCAGAAACGATTGTAGCCATGAACTTGAAAATTTGGCATGAAGAACTTGCAATTTGTGAGGTACATGCCGAAAACCGTCCTAAAATATTGTTTTGAGACATATATTTTTAGACCTGGTTTACCAGAAAACTGTAAATCGTATCGAAATTTCTTTTTGTTTTTTATTAGCTGATCTAAACAGTTTTTCTCAATAATATTTTTTTTGGAGAACTTATTTAGTAAGAAGGGAGGATGATACGATGTCGGGATCACAGATTTTGATCAAACTTTTTTTGCTTGTTCTAGGTCGAAAATAAGAAGACACGTGTCTTACCGTTTGTTCCAATGGGCCTTGGTTTGGTCGCAACGAATTTTTGAAAATTTCATTTTTACCATTCTTTGTTATTTTTTTTCTCAGCATGTGTTTTACCGAATGAGGAGTTCTAGATGTCATTTTTTTTATTTTCACCCAGATTTCAGAAAAAATATTTTTGGGTTGAGCAATGATTAAAACATTTTTTTTTCTAAGAGAACATGGTCGGGAAAATGTTTTTCATGAAAACTAATTTAAAATTCGTGTTTCCCATGTCGAAAAACCTTTGAATATCGATTTTGGTTCAAATCAAAAATTATCGATTTTTAGACCCCAAATTTTGGCCAATTTTCATGAGACTAGACTAACCGATTTTAATTATCGATAGCAAGTTTTAAAGAACTTTACTTCTTCTTTCCAACGACGTATCATATGTCTAGGTTGAGCTGTGTATAAAAAACCACTATAAAAAACATGACAAAAAAAAAATCAAATCAACGCAAAAATATTTTTTCTGAAATCTGGGTAAAAAACAAAAAAAAAATGACATCGAGAACTCCTCATTCATTAAAACACATGCTGAGAAAAAAATAACGAAAAATGACCAAAATGAAATTTTTGAAATCTCCTTGTAAGTCGACCTCTGTGTTGAAACCTTTAGTCAAGACTGAACACAAACACAAGCCCTAAAGTTCAGATATTTTAGTTAGGACTGGACAACGTTCTACCGTCCGAGTGACATCATTCAACACTAATACTTGGCTTCACATTACTTCGGTATACTCAGTATTGCCAGTTTGAGAGGACGGAGGGAAAGTGATCTGTAAGCGTGGTTAATACAAGTAAGTCCTGTGAACCACATCTACAGTTATTTCAACAGTTAACATTTCCATTTATATCATTTCGGAAAATTTACATCAATTTATCAGACGAACCTACTTTTTTCAATACATACCTACTTATTTACAATACACAATCTGTTCTTGTGTTTTGAAACAAGATTGTATTCAAATTATAATATTTCTGATATTCATGATTACTGTTCCGATTTCTGTTTCATATTTCTCATATCTATATATAACGAATTATTGTACTGTTTGTTCAACGGATCAAATATTATATTATAGGATTATGAAGAAAACTTCCTTATAATATAGAACAAAGTTATAAACCCTCAAATAATGGAAAATGTTTCATGAAAAATTATAAAATTAAGATATAAATGAAATATAATTAGTTATTATGACTCATGCCCGGGCTTTAACAACGAGGTCATATCGCCTACTACCAGAGCACTTTTTTGTCACTGGTGGACATGAACCCGACTCTCCCATGGGAGTCCTAAATTTTGCCTACCCTAAATTTTTATTCACCTAGGACAGGGGACTTTAACGAATACCTACCTGTCATCGTACAAGCTCGGGATCATCGCTTAACGTCCCATTCGAAGGACGGCTTGCTTAAGTTTACTTTACCTCCCAGATAAAACTAAGGGCCCTAAGGCCCCCTAAAATGAAATGTATATAATATGGCCATTAGAGGATTTTTTTTATGTAAACAACGCTTACAGATCACTTTCTCTCTCCATCTCCTTCTCAAAATCATTTCATACTGGCATTACTGGGTGTAAGAAAGTCACACACAGAATTACGCTGTACAATGAAACAAAAATACCGTTGACGACATCTCATTACTTCCGTATATCCAGTAATGTCAGTATGAAATGATTTTGAGAAGAGAGAGGAGGAGAGTGAGTGATCTATAAGCTTAGTGGTATAAGAAAGTCCTGTAATGTCCACGTCACAAATTTATTTGTTTATCATAGTTAATAATTGAGCATAGCATATAGCATATAGTTGCACATTCCTAAAAAATTGTAGCTCATATCATACATAAATGGATTACGTCATTGTCACTGTCCATATATTACGTCACTGTCCATAAAAACATAGCATTTAAAATGAATATTAAACTTATAATGATCAAAACCATCTTTAATTTCCTAATAAAATTGTTCAAAAAAACCTCTCAATTAATGTGAAATTAAAATAAAAACCATATACGTGTGTTGTATGGGGAAATCTTCATACACGATTATTCAATAAAGAATATTATTACAGCAGGCATCTAGTGCAGATCTCAGAGGGAGTGCATAAGGGAGTACAAGCTTTGAGCAACCATTTCGCTAGGTTTTTCTTAAGTTCTTCTATCTGGATGGTGAAACAAAATTTGAGTATGCTGTCCTTTGGATGACGGTCTTGAGCCTGTTCGGTATCAAGGACCCCTTAAGTGAATAAATCTAGGTAGGCTAAATTTAGGATTCCCACAGTAAAGTCGCGTTCACATCCACCAGAATGACGAGAACGCGATCTGTTAGTAGGCGATATGACCTCGTGATTAAAGGCCGGGCATGAGTCATAAATAACTATGTTATAAGTTAATTATTAATTTAAATTAAAAGATATGTTTATGAAGCTGTGTTAGTTATTATGACTCATGTCCGGGCTCTAACTACGAGGTCATATCGTCTAATATCAGCGCGCTCTTTCGACGCTCTGGTGGACATGAGCCGAACTCTACAGTGGGAGGAATAGATAATTAAAATACACAATTTCTTTGTCAAACTTCACTATATATTCTCAAATACTCAACTAGTTTCGCCGTCTTGATAATGCCTTAACACGGCGAAACTAGTTGAGTATTTGAGAATATATAGTGAAGTTTGACAAAGAAATTAAGTATTTTAATTATCTATTCCTAGAATGGAGCTTCACAAAGTAAATCTGGAAACCATAAATTATTCTACAGTGCGAGTCCTAAATTTTGCTTATTCAGGTTTCATTGCCAACGGAGGAGTCTTTAACGAGTACCTGACATCGTACATGCTCCGGACAATTGTACGGCGAGCTCAAGCAGTGTTAATGCTGCTACAAATACTACTACAATATGTGCTAGTTATTGTTATTCATTGTGATCATATCGCCTACTACCTTCATCACTCTGATGGACGTGAGACCGACTCTATTGAGGGAGTCCTTAATTCTGCCTTCCCGGGACCCCAGAAAAGACATGTCCCTGAATGACCGGGTGTCTTTTATGTCTCTTAGGAAGATGGATGTAGCTTGTAGATGGTGGTTGGATTTTCTTTATACGCCTTAGTCGACATGAACGACGTAGTGGTTGTGGGTTGGGGTGACTGGATTAACTCAGCTACTGGTGTCTTAGAGGTATATACTACTATACGTATGAAATAGCAAGAACCTCGCTTAATATTACAAAATTAAATAATTAAAATAAATAAAATAGTCAATGAAATAATAACATAAAACATAAAACTTTAAAAACCCGACACAATAAAAAAAATGTTTTGTTCATACTTTTTTTTCATGAAACCTTGGTGAAGAGAGATTTTTCTTGGGAGGGGGCCTGGAAGGTTTGGGGAGGGGCTTGGCCTTATAAACATCTAGCTGTAATAGAGGCCGAGATCCCTACACAAGCTCTGATGAAACCTGAATATCTTGGAGATGGCATACCCGATGTCCAACAACCACCTCGCAAATGCCAGCTTTTAAAACGAAAAAACCGCTTTGAATTCGGTTCAGCCGTCTTGGAGCTACGATGCCACGGACAGATACACACATACAGACAAAGGCTTCAAACTTATAACACCCCTTTTTTTGCCTGTGGGGTTAAAAATGAAATAAACAAATGAAAAACACTAATTCTGGAAAAATAAAAAAAGTAATGTTATAGAGTACACACATCCAAAAAATAAATATCACTCTTGGAGGATAAAAATCATCTTTGTAAATGTACTTACGCCCCATAGTTTTATCCTGTATCTGATGCTGGTGTATAGTCAGATATAACTTAGTACATATGACATTTTCATTTCAAATTCACAGCGTTTCAATCACATACACACAAAGAGACAAAATCATTGCAAAAATGGTCAAACTCTATTCAGAGAGGAGAAAGTATTCTTGGTTTAATTTCTACTTTGAGAAATAAGATCAGGTTGCAAGGCACGTATTGGAACTTCCTTCTTTATTATTGTAAAAAAAAAACACTGAGAATTAAGGCTAACTTAACCTACCAAAATAGGATGTCGTAAAACAAGACTGGCGATTTAACTTAACCTTTGTAAGCAGTGTCTATAATAATAATAATAATATATGCATATACTGAGGATATATATGAGTGGGGAGCTGCTTTAAATGTGAACCCAAAGTAACTGGGTTCCAATTTCGACAATTTTTATATTACAATATTTGTCAATTATATAAATAATTGAAGAAATAAAAATAAAAAAAATTTCCTGGCGACCATCAATTGTTGAGGAGTTAAACCCCAAAAAAGGGATATGTATCTTCTTTATTGATTGAAAAAAAATTGATGTAGCCATTACAGGACTTTCTTGTTCCAACCACGCTTACAGATCTCTCTCTCTCCATCTCCCTTTTTTCAAAATCATTTCATACTGGCATTATTGGGTTAAATCAAAGTAATGAGTTGGCGTCAGCAATATTTTTTGTTTCATTGTACAGCGTAATTCTGAGAGTGACTTTCTTATACCCGTATGAGAAGGGATAGGGGAGAGTGATTTGTAAGCGTGGTTGGTATTAGAATGTCCTGTAATTGCCACATCACATTTATTTTATTTTTTTTCTTTATTTTTATAATTCGTTGCTACGTGGTACAATTTAAACATTATTTCGTAATATTCATAGAGGGCGCCGGTAGCTCAATGGTATGCGTGCTTGCCTTCTGACCTCAAGAACGTGGATTCGAAACCCGACCGAGGCACTTAGTTTATTTTATCTGGGAGGTAAAATAAACTTAAGCACATCCTTCGGATGGGACTTTAGCGATGGTCCCGAGCCTGGACAATGTCAGGTACTCGTTAAAGATCCCTAACCTAGGTGAATAAAAATTTAGGGTAGGCAAAATTTAGGACGCCCACAGTAGAGTCGGGTTCATGTCCACCAGAGTGACGAAAGAGCTCTCTGGTAGTAGGCGATATGACCTCGTAGTTAAAACCCGGGCATCAGTCATAAAACCTAAACCTAATATTCATAACTGCAATGGTTTACGCACATATAGACATAGACGCGAAAATGGTCAAAACGTATCAGGGGACTTTGAAACGTGAAAATCAGTTGAAACCTTTTCCGCACAATTACACTTCTTCCTTGTACTAAGGGATTGAGGAACCAAGGGACTGGTATACCTTATTCGTCCCATGCCCGTTATCATTCAGAGCCTCAAAGCTAAATCTAGCCTAATACTGGTGCTATGGGTGGTTGCTTTCTAAGTGGCACCCACCATCTGGAGATAGAATCATAGTGGCTGTGGTCCAGGGACCAACAGGAGATCGTCAGTTTCTGGAAGTCATTGCGCCGCATACCTGAAGTAAGATAGTACGTATGTCCCCAGGCCAAAAGCACTGGTTGCAGAGCTAGTAGAGTTGTGTGACGGTTTAACTAAATTAAAAAAATAAAATAAACCTATCTATATTATAGGTATAATCATAAGAAAGTAAAAAATCTGACTAAATATGAACTTGGATTATAAACTGATTCTTTTGCCAATCTATCTTTTGTTGATTGTTCAGTCATACTCGTCAGTAGTGATGAGCAAACGCAAAATCAAGACCTTAGCAGTTGAACATTGAGTCTTGGTCTGGCAATAATAGCAGTGTCTCTTGTAAAATGTGCAAGGCCAAGATTGATTTCGCTCATCACTTATTATTGTTATTAATTTATTTTTCTTCCCTCTTTTCTATATTTAAAGAATTTTCTCAAGTGTTCTGTACAAGTGCTCTCCCGTTATGTACTTCTGTTCCTCAAATTTTCGCTAGTCGAGCATTTTCTTAAAAATCTCGCCAACCCCGACACTCACGTAGTGATGAGCAAACACACGATCAAGACCATAGCAGTCTTGGTGTTGGTCTTGCACATTGGGTCTTGATCTCGGTCTTACAATCGTAGCAGTGTTTGATCTTGCAAAATGTGCAAGACCAAGACTGATTTTGCTCATCACTACTCGTACTTTGGTTCTCCAAAAATGTATGATTTTTTTACAGATACAAGGCCTAAACAATCAGCATTCGATATGCTCCTTTAAAGAGACCACTGAAAATGTATCACTAAATAACAAAGGTATGTAGATAATAAGGTCCCTTTCCAACGGCTGTAGGCCTTGTCATTTGGGAGTTGCAAAAGGTCAGGGCTGGGGGTGAATCCTGCTCCAAAAGATGATTTAATGGGCCAAAATTATTTTTGAATGTCATGTTATGTAGGAATAAATCTATCTCCAGACATTTGCTTCGTAGCTTCTCTTTTTCCTTTCTTATACTTTCAGCGTAAGGAATTATTGTAATCGTGCTAAAATCAAAAATAAAATTTTCAATGAATTTCTACGTTTCAAGGTTCCCTGAACATTTTCGCGATGATGTCTGTGCTTGGAAATTTGTAAACTCTCAAATGCAGAAAAGATTCTAGCTAAGAACTGGAAAGTTAAAATGAAGAAGTTACATGATTAGACTTTGCCTGAAGTCGGACGAAAATCATTTTACTTCGGGGCCTAAGTACATTTTACATAAATACCGCTTATATTTACGATGTAATCAAAAATATTTTCAAATAAAGTTATAGAGAAAACTGAAATACGATTTTTCGAAGGTTAGTCAATTTTCGGGATATTTGCCGAAAACCTATCTAAAATGTCGTTTTGAAATCCTTTTTTTTAGATGTTTGATTGATTTACCCAAAAATAATTAGTCCTATCAAAAAATTTATTCCTACCAAAAATGTTCCTTATTAAATTTCCAATCGCTTGAAAATCCTCAGATTTGAGATAGGACCAAGAGGACTAATGTTATAGCGCTTCAAAAAATGAAAAATATATTTCCATGGGAAATATTTCAAAATAATTTTTAAATTTTATCGCATAGCAAAGAATTACAAAACATTTTTTATTATTGGTAGGTTTTATGATTTTATGAGAAATTATAAAAAAAGAAAAAAAGTAAAATATATGCGATGTGGCCATTACAGAACATTCTTATACCAACTACGCTTTTGTAGATCACTCTCCTTCCCCCACTCAAAATCATTCGTACTGCCATTACTCTGTGTAAATAAGAAAGTCACTCTCAGAATTACGCTGTACAATGAAACAAAAAAATACCGCCAGAAATTTTTTTTAAAAATGTCAGTATGAAATGGTTTTAAGAAGGTAGAGGGGGAGAGAGCGTGGTCGGTATAAAAAAAAGTCCTGTAATGGCCACATAAGAGTTTTTTTGTAATGTAATGTATTAAATGAATATCGGCGCTTCAATAGAACTTCCATAAAAACATTAAAGAACCTAGTCGTTATTTCTACACACCTTAGCTAGACAACTCATTAAAACTCGGCCTTTCAGAGAGAAAATGACAGTGGCTAACTGGTTCCTGTTTCAAAGGCGGGGAACAAAACTAGGGCAAGGCAGTCCAGTTACAGAATCGATATAGAATGACCAGTATCATATCGTCTCAATCTACATTGTTTGAAATTCAGACATATCTATATCATATCATAAATCTATAAAAGGTCAACACATAAACAAACATAAAGTAGGAGGCCCTCGCCCACTTTTGCCAAAAATTCTCCGGCTCTGAATTCTACACAATTTCAATTTCTTTATTGGCCCTTAAGAAATATATATTTTAGACAAGGGGTTCGTCCAGAGATTTACATTCTTGAATATTACAAAGAAAAAAAAAAAATGAAAAATCCTAGAATAATAAAAGAAAATAATAATAATAAAATATAGGAAATGAAACACAGCTCCTTATAAACAAATAAGAAGAATTTATTATAACAGCAGTACCCTTATAAGCATTAACCTTATACACTAAATACAAATCAAAAATAATCAGTTAAATTAAAAACAATGCTACTGCTTAAGAGTAAATTTTAAAAACTCATAAAGAAAAAAAAAAATACAATGTAACTGAAATGAATATAAAATAAATTAATAAAATTAGAAACAGAGATTATTATTTAAAATTATGAACGGATATTTTCGTGTTTCCTCCCCTTAGAGGTTTCTTGATACACATATAAAATTAGTTATCACACACAGATATATATAAATAGCTGGGGAAGTAATAATTAAAAGAAAATAATAATAATAATGAATTGTAACGTCAAAATTTGATTAAGTGTAACTACATTATATATATATTTCTTATGTGCAACAACCCTAGAAGGAATTTTAATGCAACCCAATTAACTGGCTAGAATACAGCATCACAATTTTAACTAGTTACTGGGTTAACCCATACATGCTAAATAGATATCCTACAGCTTGTATTCAGGTTCAAACCTCCTCGATTCCACAACTAGTTTTCATAACAAAATGGATGTGTGCTACTTTCAGATGATTAATATTCAGAAGCATCGATCAATATAGTCACGCTGCAGGAACCGAAATAAGTTCAACGTGCTTCTCTTAGAAACTTCCAACATTATGTAAAACAACTATCAGAATAATGAAAAAAGAATGTTTAATTGGCTCTATTTGAATTTGACTTTCACATAATTTTTTATTGTGAAAGAGAAAAATGAAAAAAAAAAAAAAGTATGTGTGATAGTTCATAGAAATCTGCACGTTCGAAGTGAAACTTATCTTTCTTCCTAGCATTATGACTTAAATTCGCTATATATATATTTTTTTTTTTCATAAATGCTTCATTAAAAAAAAATGCTGTCTGTCTATGAGTGTGTGAACATGATTACACCCGACAGAATGAATATATCGACACGAAATTTCATATGTGACGACACCTATTAATTTCCAGTGGAATCAGTCGAAGGGAAGGTGAGATTAACTTAAAAAAAGAACAATAGCCGACGTAATGAATGTTATCGACATTTTGTATTTAGATTCAAAACCTCATAAAGACGGCTGTGTAGTCTTGCTAGGAGGTGTATTATGTATTATTAAATTTCTTGATTAATAAATAAGCAACTTATACGTAAAAAAAAAAAAATAAGGGTTACGTTATATAGATTTTATCGTCGACTCAAATTAATTTATTTGAAGATTGCAGGTTACAACAAAATTTATTTGGGTCAGAACAAACTTAGTTCTTTACAAAAATATATTATAGAACTTTTAAATAATGTCTTGGTATAACTTTGGCTTGAGCCTTTTGCGGAGAGTAGGCTTACCAGAACACAGGCCTAGTCTGCCATGGTAGTTATATACTAAGTCTTAGGAACTCCAAATTTCTCATGGATTTGGCTGTTCCGGATAAACCATGGTGCATTGACAGAAACAAAAAGAATTTTGTTCTAAAATGTCTGTAGTCGTGTTATGAGTGAATGATTGGCGCCATGTCATATTGGACAGGCATATGTTAACAGAGAGAGAAGTAATGTTTTGTACAGGAGGAGTGTGCAAGAGTGTTGCGGTTGAAGGGTGGATAGAATTGTTTCAGAAGAGTGTCTGCTTGTGTGAGTTTTGTGTTAATGTGAAGTTTCCATGTGGGTCGCTTGTCCAATGTACCGGACAGCCTCGTCTTTATGGTTCCAGGGAATGGAATCTCTCAATCCACAGCCTTCTGTAGTAACTCGGCGGAGAGCAAAAATTCTTATTTATTTGCAAATGGTTTGAAAATATAGATTGCAAAGTATTATCATCGTGAGACTTTTAGCTTTGACATTCTTTTAGGTAATTTCTACTCCTTACCATTCAAAATTTATCAATTATTCCTAATTAGATCCATTTCTTGGGCGCGAGGAGGAGTACTTCCCTGATTTTCAAAATTCTGAAATTTCATCATGTTTTTTATATATTTTTTTCTTGTTTCACAATTTAATTGACTATATTCAACTGTAGAACACTATTAGAAAATATAAATACAAGATCAGTCATGAAGTCGATGGTCAACACCATCACCTCCTCAGGCAGGAATGGCCAACGAAATTTAAGTCGTTGAGATGGCCTGCCCGGCAAGGACTTGCTTCCTGCTTCCACTAATGTGTTCGTGTGATGTTTTTGAGCTTATTTGTGTATAATTGTCCGTGTAAGAATGGTATGTTGAGATCGCGGTGCAATGGTTATGGGCATTGTGTGATTGTTCGAAAATTTTTCGGCCGGCTCTAATTCTTTCAGTGAGAGAGGACTTAGCAGAAGATGTGCAGATAGGTCTGATAACTATCTTGTAGACACTCAGTTTGTGGTTGAGGAGAAGTTGAGATTGTTTGTCCAGTAGTCTTTTGCGTAACGTGTTTATTCCAAGTCAGTCGTCTGTCAAGGTAGAGTGCCAAGTATCGTATGTCTTTATAATTTTTCAGAGTGACATGATTCATCCATACAATCACAATGTCTCAAGGCCAATGTAATATGAAGCGATTTGATCTAATTTATTTTCACCTTCCCCAGGCGCAGCCAACCTTCTAGAAGGTGTAAGTGCTCCTGCAAGTTTTTAACATCAGATTTCTTAGTAATAGATTACTTATAAATAACTCACTTAACCTTTCAGATGGTAAAATTTTAAATAAAATGTTTAACTTTGAGTTTTAAACCATTGGATGGCTACCATTGATAAATCAGTAGGGGAATCCAGTTCCATTTGGGCCCGCTAGATTGCCTGACTGATCGAATTTATCGTAAAGTAATGTTAAGGGAAGTTGCCATGTAAATAAAAAAACAATATTTGGTCAACGTTTCGGAAAATATTTATTTCCATCTTCAAACTGCATATTTGGTTACTTTTGCATTAGTTAATTGCGCCCTTACTGCAACCATATTACAGTTTTTTATTCGTGTTTATGAATTCTGTTGCTACTAATTTCTTATTTAATTGACTGAAAAAATATATGTAGAAAATTAAGGAGTAGGAGTAAATATTTCTGAAAATTTTGAAATTATTCACCAATTGTCAACATTTTGTTCATTAGTGTTAGATTTGAATAACTTTTGGTTATTGCCTTATTCTGGACAGTTTTTAAATTCAGAAATGCCATTATTATATATTTCTCATTATTTTTCGTAGGTTTTCAGAAACGAATGAAGCTACAAAGGGAACTGGTATTTATTTCATGGAGATTCCTGGAACCTATAGCTAGACAATCATTGCCCGGAACTCTGGAAAGAGTAGGGGAATCCAGTTCCATTTGGGCCCACTAGATTGCATAACTTTATTAGTAACATGTTAGAACTTATCGTATAAAAAACAGTATTTCGGCAGCGTTTCGGAAACTTTCCTTCTTCAGAGCCTATAATCACTTCTTATAATGTGTTGAAGAAAGTAAGGGTTTGAGTCTGACAGTGAACCACATCGGTACACGACAGAACCTCGACTTCCATAAATTGAAAAAATTCTGTCAAATCTAGCAATCATTATCCTATATTGTACATAATAATATATTTATGACCGATTTATTTATTCATATTCTTTAAAAAAAAACTATTTTGACTTAGTTTTCTAAAACATTTCAAGTAATTTAGAGTTAAATAAGTAATACAGATGTATCAGTCCAACATAGTTTATTTTTTACCATAACTAGTTTCGTCAAACTGACATCTTCAGGTGGTGAATCTTATTAGAGAAGAGGTCAAAGGACTGGACACATATCAGGGACCAGCTGAACACTGTTGTTAGTGTTGTAGTTCAGTTTGATGAAACTAGTGGTAAAAAATGAACTATGTTGGACTGACACATCTGTATTACTTATTTAACAAGTAAGTCCACTACATCCGTCTACCATCAAGAAATATAATTTTAGTGTTATTCATGTCAGAGTAGTTCTTAAAACATTTAATCACTAGTAGAACTTTATAGGTCATTCTAACTGACCAATCACGCTCCAGATTCAGAAGACCTATACCCGGGATGGGTTATTCAGTTAGTGAGAGGAAAAGTTAATTTAAAGAGAGTGATGTTGCGAATAGTTGTTTTTGTATTATTCTTGAGCCAATTTACTATTAACTTATTGTGAGTTGATTTCTAAACTGTAAGGACGGTAATTTCTTTGTATAAAGTGGTTTGTTTTCTCCTCTGAGTCAAATTTTGACAAGTTTTCTTCTAGACTTGCCAAGTCAAGAAGGGTGTACTGTTGGAAGCAATGAATAAAGAGTTACCTATAGGTGGATTATAGTTAGTTATTGTGACTCATGCCCGGGCTTTAAATTCGAGATCATACCGTCCACTACCAGAGCGCTCTTTCGTCGCTCTGGTGGACATGAGTCCGATTCTTCAGTGGGAGTCCTAAATTTTGCCTACATTCCAGTAATTAGGTAATTCAATTATCTTGGGGCTCTGAAAAGAATAATCAAGTTCTGCACCTTAACCAGGAGGGCCAAGCTAATTGTATATAGTACCGTTCGTTCAATTGTGACTTACACGAATGAAACTAAAGAAAATGAAGAGACTGTACTGGGAACGGAAGGTACTCCGGAAGGATTTTTGGACCTGTTTGAGAACGGTAGATGGTTCGTCAGGAAGAACAGGGAACTGAGACGTCTACGAGGAGTCCGACCTGACTCCTCTCTAAGGTGGGCCAGGTAAAGAGGAAGATCTAGACTCCGTTGGCTGAACATGGAGGAGGATTGTGATGGAGGCTCGGGTTCTTTCAGGACCATAGCGCCGCAGGAAAAAGGAGAAGATACAAAACCTCGGCCGGGTTTCGAACCAGCGATCTTGAGATCAGAAAGCTAGCATGCTACGTCTAAGCTACTAGCGCCCTCATGTGTGGATTATATATTCAGTCACAAATACTACCCACTCGATCGGTGCCTATCTGTGACGATATAAGAATAAGTAAATAATTATAATAATAAAATATAATTATAAACCCGGCTGAGACCCTTAGTTTATTTTATCTGGGAGGTAAAATAAACTTAAGCATGCCGTCCTTCGGATGGGACGTTAAGCGATGGTCCCGAGCCTATACGATGTCAGGTACTCGTTAAAGACCCCTGCCCTAGGTGAATAAAAATTTAGGGTAGGCAAAATTTAGGACTCCCACAGTAGAATCGGGCTCATGTTCACCAGAGTGACGAAAGACCGTTCTGGTAGTAGGCGATATGGCCACGTAGTTAAAGCCCGGACATTAGTCATTATAACTAATATAATAATAATAAACTATTGTCTAGTAAATATTTTTTTTAATCATCTGACAACATAGACTACATCACCGCGTAGATCTGAGAAATGATGAAAAAAAAATTTTAAAAAAACTATTTTAAAACTAATCTGTTTTTATAATAGCGTAATTTCGAAATAAAAAGGTACAAGAATAATTTGTTAACTTGGGGTTTTAGGTCAAAAAAACTATCGGTTAATCATCCCTGAGAATGGTTAACTGATAGTTTGGTAAAAGGAAAATTAAAGAATAACTCAAAAATAAATAAATATACTTTTACTAACTAATTATTTTCAAAACACTTTTTCCAAGAGCCTGTTTGTTTTTCATTGTTTCTAACGCTTCATTGACTTGGTCTAGTGAATATGTTGCAGATATTGTCGGCGTAATAAGACCTTGTTCACTCATTTCCAACACGTCAGATATTACTTGTCTGAAACATACAAATTTTTAAATATATAAAACATATCTCCATCTACATAACACAATATAAATCAAGCAAAATGAATCCTTTCTCCTTTTTTTTTTTTTTTAACCACACTAGAGAAAATGTTACATTCAATGAACTGGACTATTCGTTAAAGCATGAAAGATCAGTCCTGTAGTTTTGGAACTTCCAAGAAATCGACCATCTCATAGCGCTTTGCTATATCTTCAATAATATTTTAATAGTTAATAATTCAACTTCTAGATAATACATTTACGTCTGAAAGAGTTTAAAATAAGGCGAGAGTGTGCGGAAAAGTATTTAGTATATAATAAGTTCATGTCGAAAACCCATTCTTTCATTTAGTTTTTTTTTTTTGTTAACCTTAGTGGCTTCATATTATTTCGCTCTCTAAATTTCTTAAGATAGCAAGGAAATAGCAGAAAAAAAAACGAGAAATGCTTTTATTAAATAAGCTCCTACACTAAACGTGTTCTGCAATTCCACCTTGACATAATCCAGAATAGCAAAATGTGTTCAGTGCAGGGATTTTATAGTATTTTTAATAAATAAAAATATATATATATATTTTTTAAATAAAAAATAAACAAATAACTTATTAAACTTTTATATTGTCTAATTCCACAAAAATCTATACAATGGTTTACATAGAGGATTGAAGTACAGTAATCATAAATTGTAGACTTTCTTATATGAGCTATTTCCTCAAAATAATTTAGACTTATTTTTCGGAAAATATTATAGAAATCAAAATTACACATAAGGCAACTCAGAATCATTTCTACAGAAAATGTGATCCAAATTTTTCTTGAGATGATTTTTTATTATATTTATCTTGAGATTCGAGGCTAAGTGAAGTATCCCCGATATGAATTCGTATTTAAGCAATGAATCTCAGCTAGTATATTCATCCCGTATTATTTTATTATTATTTAAAATAATAATAATAATAAGACGATTCACCGACGACCTTTTTTTTATATTCACTTTTGGAATATACTTTTTTAAAAATTAATTCCGATTTCACCAGAAATAAATATTTATTTGAAATTATAAAATATGGGATTATCATTTTTTTTATTAGATTTTTACTTCCTCAGCTATAAGAAGTATAGGGGAAGTTATGTAATCGGTCAAAAATTCGAAGCGGTCTTTTAAACGAAATTTCATCTTTTCCGACCTCCAGATTGCAAATATGAAGAAAAAAAAAGTCAGTCTGACTGTGCGTCTGTGTGAACACAATAACTTTCGATCGGATCAATGTATCATCACGAAATTTTATATGTGAATCCAGAACCCTCTAACGACGACACCAACTGATTTTCAGCCAAATAGACCAAAGGGAAGGGGGATTAGGGGGGAGGCTTAACTCAAGAACTCTAAAATCTACCGATGGAATGAATGTATCGACAATTTTATATGTGACCTAAACTCCATAAGGACAACATCTATTGTTGTCAATCAGTTGTCGATCAGAGGGAAGAGGGGGATAAGTGAGGAGGCTTAACCGAAAAACTCTAATAAATGCCGTTGTGATGAATGTCTCAATATAAAATTTTATAGTTAAATTCAAAACCCCATAAGGATGACACCTATTTATTTTTCACGAAATCAGTCAATTTAAATACCCTAATAACTGTCGATGTAAAGAATGTATCGACAAAAAAATTAGTAAAATGTAAGTCAACTATTGAGTTTTAGCTCGAGCGGTGGATTGATATTGGAGGGAGAGCGAAAACGTAATTGATTAATTCTTTTCGGGGGAGAACATAGCCGGCGATTCACGGACGACTTTTTTTTTTATATCCAGTTTTGGATTATACTTTTTTAAATATTAATTCCGATTTCACCAGAACAATAATACCAATATCACAGAACACATTCATGTTGATTGGTTGAGGGGGTGTCTTATAAACATTTTGGGGCTGCACTTCTTATTCACACGCTAAGTAACCTCTTCTGAAATTCTATGACAACTTCATCGTAAAAAAAAAAACCTTGAGCATGACGTCCATCGGATGGGACGTTAAGCGATGGTCCCGAGCCTGCCCTCCCTTAGGGGATAACAAATTTAGGACTCTCATAGTAGAGTCGGGCTCATGTCCATCTGAGCGACGAAAGAGCGCTCTGGTTGTAGGCAATATGACTTCGTATTTAAAGCCCGGGCATGAGTGACAATAACTATATAGTTTGTGGTCCCATGTTTTTTATTCTTGACCATGATTTCAGGTAACATGAGATTTTAATATAATGTAGTAATATTTTATACAGCTATATATCCCCCAAGTTATATCAAGTCATCCATCGACTTACGTCATAATAACGTTGGCATCTCCAATTCTCAGTATCTAAAATTTTTCATATAAACACTAACAAGAATTCGTATACATTTGTCATAACTAAAATATAAATTAACAATTGTATGTGTACAATATTTTTATTTATTTTTTAAATTCCTTACTTTGGGCTCTTAGAGAGCGTAACCCATTTTTATTTTGGTCCCACAGGCTATATTACCGAGGTTATTTACAAACCTCCATGGTCCGGGAGAGAAGTTTCATTTATGAAATAAAATTCTGTTCCGGAAGGGATTCGAACAAGCACCCGTGGTGAGTCCATCCAACCAAAGCCAAAAATATTTATACAAATCGATGAGTCCAGTTAGTATTTTTGTAAATATTTTCAATTGTTTAGTTAGTTATTATGACTCATGACAGAGCTTTAACTAAGAGGTCATATCGCCTCCTACCAGAGCCCTCTTTCGTCGCTCTGATTCACATAAACCCGACTCTACTGTGGCAGTCCTTAATGTTGCCAATTTTTAATTTATATTATAACTATGACTTTCCAATCCAAAGTTCTAAGAACAATTGTCGATGTCATCCTTCTATGGTTCTAACCTCACCCTCCATAATGACCTAAAACAACCCTAATAACTACCGAAAAATGATGTATAGACACATAATTTAGTATGAGGATTCAGAAGTCCCAATGCAAGTTAACTATATATTTTTTCATCCCAATAGGTCTTTGGTTACGGAGGAAGATTAACAACTTAATTGATTAATTCGTGCTGAAGAAGTACATTGCCAGTGATTTGCCGACAAGTTTTTTAAATTGTTTTATTCAATTATTATTTAATTTTTAATGTTTAATGGCACAAATATGAATAAGGTATTTTTTTTTAAAACGCTTCGGGAATCGGCTCATCCTCTCTCCAGTACAAATTTAGGATGTGGAAGAGTTGGTCGTGGGAAATAAAGGTTGAATCTGTGTGCAAACACGATAATTCCCAATATAATAAATGTAATGAAATCTGAAGGTCGGAAAACATGAAATTTCGTTGAAAACCCCGCATCAAATTTTTGACCGATTGCATAACTTCCCCTATACTTCATATAGCTGGGGAAGTAAAATGATGAAATAAATAAATAATTTTTTTTTTAAATACGAATTTTTGACAGTTTTTAACAGCAGTTCCAAGTTTTTTTAAACAATAATTGAAATCTACAAAATACCTTTATCCAATTCAATACTTGTAAATATGTATATCGTTGTATATTTACCTGTAGGTTCCAAAGTCATGCTTCCTATAACTGAGGAGAGATACTCCAGAAAGGTTGAAACTAGGCAGTGATAGAAGATCTGTAATCCTAACCCTAGGCAGCTCCTGAAGAGTGTAGCCCGCTACAACGATGTCCCCTTCATGCTTGATGCTATAATAGTAAGTTGAATAATAATTATTATCATTATTATGTCAAATAAGAAAGTAAAACTTATATATTATAACATATATGTATATATATTAAACTAAAAAATTACCAACAAAAAAAACTGGGAGACTGGGTCCTTCTCGAAGGGCTTGGTAATGGTAGTATAAACTAGGTAGTGTGGAAGTTCAGCGTTTCCAAGGAAGGGATAAGGGCATTGGATGCTTAGATCCCTAGGTGCAAAGCAACAGCCCTAAAAAAAACTTATAAACTTACTGTGCAGACCGGCAGACCAGGAAAACAAGGAGAGCTGAGTGAATTACATGAGGGGAGAAATTCACCAGCACTCCCTAATAATTGCCACTTCAATTAGCACGTCTCTCAGACATTACCGCCGTAGACTTCGTAGAGAATTATAAGGTACTGTGAAATCGACTGACATAACTTATTTGTTGAATAGAGCTGATTTGGCCGTTCGATAAGTATAAATATGAAATTCATAACACAACAAACATAATTTTTGTATCCATGTTTAAATGAATTTTTTTACAAGAAGCACACTGAAGAAGTTTGGTCAATCTTAACTGGGACATCCCCAATATCGTCTTCATTCGAAGGAATAATAACACTTGATTATATTTTGCAGAGCAAACATTTCAAAAAATATTAATTTTAATCAGAAAATCATTACTGAGTTACTCCGTTCTGAAACTTCACAAGTATTGACAAAAAAAACCAGAGTGAATATTTACATAGATATAATTACAATTCTATTTCAGTAATTACGAAAGCAATTTACTATTTCATATATGAAGTAATCTCCAGGTAATGTATCGTAAATGGGGTTCATAATAAATCAGTTCAAAAACAAAAAATGATGTTATCTGGATTTTGATCAGATCAGTCTTCGTCTAATGACTATTAGAGTGGCCTGAATTTTTGACGTAGAACTACATATTTCCCGGTGCTGAGTAGGGGATAACATTGGGAGCAAGAATGCAACGAAAACATGTCATACTTTGAACGTGATCTTCGAAACTAATAGATAATACATCAGAGCTTATAGAGAGAGCTTATCAACGCTCTGAGCTGCCTAACCCACGCGACGCGGTGCCTCGGCAACTCTGTGTAGATTTATCAACACTTGAGTATTTGAAACTGTATCAAGGTACGCCATTACCGCCCCCACGAAGCGGTTGTACATTATTCTGGTGCTAGCCCAGAAAGCAGCCTATTTCCTTAAATAATCCTTATTACAAAGGCCTATCGAAATGTCTCTACGTCTGCGATACAGGCGCTGGTCGGAGCTCCGCCCATAGACTCGGTCTTGGAAGGTGCTGTTGCCTCATACTTCTGAAGACGCAATACTATTAGGAGCTGATACAAATGAGCTCTTAAGTCTAGCCCTGGAGGAAGAGATGCGCGGACAGTCCAGACCAGAGAGAGCGACTAGGCAAGGATTGTGGAGAAATGGCAACAGCAGTGTTCACGACCATCGGATGGCTGAACAACCAATGCATATTTCCCGGAAATCCGGATACTATCAGATCACAGAGATTTCAACTCCAAGCTCTTCATTTTTCAAGAGGAAGAGCAACCTGAATGTTCGTGCGACGGAGTCGAAACTGCAGAGCATAAGTCTTCGGGAAAAAAAGTCCTAATTATACCAAAAGAAGTTTCAGTTTGAAAATTAAGATGATTTTCGCGCGATTTCGATCCTTGTTTCGCAGCCCGCCATTTCAAGGTTGATATCTAGTGAATGACAACCCCGCAATCAGAAGTTGATGGTCAGAGCTAAAGGTAAAAAGTTAAAAATTCAGAATCATTCAACTCTTGTTTAGCTAACTTCCCAAGATTTGACAACAAATACAAAGAAAATATAACATATAACTAAAGTCCTACATCAGTAATTACGAAGGCAATTTACCATTTCAAACATGAAGTAAGTACATCTCCAGCTAACGTATCGTAAATGGTACTAACACCTTTGTCATTGGTCAACTCCTTCACAGAAGCCAACATTCTTTTTTCATTGTAAGACAGAGCGCACCACGCACCTCTCTCCCGCAAAGCTGGTGTATCTTCTTCTGACATACACACTGCAATTACCTGAAAAATTATTTGAATGTTACTAATTTGATTTCTAAATAAATATTAAACTCTTTAAAATTAAACCTTACAAAGGCGAGGGCGCCGGTAGCTCAGTGGTATGCGTGCTTGACTTCTGAGCTCAAGGTCGTGGGTTCGTAGCCCGACCGAGGCCCTTAGTTTATTTTATCTGGGAGGTAAAATAAACTTAAGCACGCCGTCCTTCGGATGGGACGTTAAGCGATGGTCCCGAGCCTGTACGATGTCAGGTACTCGTTAAAGACCCCTACCCTAGATGAATAAAAATTTAGGGTAGGCAAAATTTAGCACTCCCACAGTAGAGTCGGGCTCATGTCCACCAGAGTGACGAAAGAGCGCTCTGATAGTAGGCGATATGACCTCGTAGTTAAAGCCCGGGCATGAGTCATAAAACCTAACCTAACCCTTACAAAGGCACATGCTTCACCTAAATAAATTGGTATTACTTTATTGATTATGGGATTACTTTATTGAACTTATTGCAGAGCCTTTGAATAAAGTAATTAATTTAGTTAATGTATTATTGTTTTGAAGCAAACTACTATCATGACTCACTGAAATTAGCGAGAATCAAACTACTATTCAAAGTCGTCGGTGAATCACCGGCATTGTAATTCCCCAGGACGAATTAATCTATTACCTGTTCGCTATAGGGGTTCGTAAATCCTAATACTAAATTTTGTGTCGATAAATTCATTACATCGGCAGTTATTAAGGTTTTTGAATTGAGCCCCCTCCCATGAAACTTCGGCCGATATCGCTGTTTGACAGGTTATGTCCTCATTGGGTTTTCACTTTAAATATGTAATTTCATGTCGATATATTCATTACATCGGTTGTTATTGGGGTTTTTGAGATGTCCCCACTCTGATCCTCCCTTCCCTTCTGTTGATTCCGCTGAAAATTAAGAACTGCAGTCCTTATGAGGTTTTGAATTTCCATATGAAATTTTGTGTCCATACAATCATTAAAACGGCAGTTGTTAGTGTTTGAATTAAGCCTCGCCTCTAATCCCCCTTCCCTTCGGCCGATTTAGCTGAAAATCGAGAGGTGGTTGTCCTTAGAGGTCATGTTCACACATCTAAAATTTCGTGTCGATACATTCATTCCATCGGCAGTTATTAGTTAGATTAGGTTTTATGACTCATGCCCGGGCTGTAGCTACGAGGTCATATTCCCTACTACCAGAGCGCTCTTTCGTCTCTGGTGGACATGAGCCCGACTTTACTGTGGGAGTCCTAAATTTGCCTACCCTAAATTTTTATTCATCTAGGGTAGGGGTCTTTAACGAGTACCTGACATCGTACAGGCTCGGGTCCATCGCTTAACGTCCCATCCGAAGGACGGCGTGCTCAAGTTTAGTTTACCTCCTAGATAAAATAAACTAAGGGCCTCGGTCGGGTTACGAACCCACGTTCTTGAGCTCAGAAGACAAGCACGCATACCACTGAGCTACCGGCGCCCTCTGGCAGTTATTAGTGTTGTTGTGTCACTCCCCCCTAATCTCCACTTCCCTTTGGTCAATTTGATATATTTTTTTTTAATGCTGATTTATATATGTTTTTATATGGATCTCTAGAGGTACCTAAATATTCCTCTTTTATCCTCAATATCGCTACTGACTGAGAAGACGGGTCGCATGATATTGAAATTTAGATAGCTTCAATGGCAACTCTCCTTCCTCGATAAAAACTTTCATTCATCTTTTTTGTCTCAAAGCTTCACTGATATTCTTTTTAAAAATACCAATTTCCCAGAAAGTTAACTCGACTGTAAATGTACAGAGACTAATATATTGGAACATAATTTAAAACTGTTTAATTAAGGATTATTAATTGTAGATTGAGTTTTGAAAATGCTCGACTGGACGGAACATGAACAAATAGGAAAAAATAAACATAGGTATGTGGGAGACCGAAAGGCCCTGATAATGTGTTATTATAACCACCTTTTCCAATTAAAAGTTATTTATTACAAGTTAACCTTCGCTTTATAAACATTGGCAGCTAAATCGACGGGAGCGTAGCCATGGGCAGGTGCCATAGTAACCATTACAGTTTGTTTTTCAGAAAGATGTCCTCTTCGAACCAAGCCCAACAAAGCAGTACCAAAAGAATCCACCATGGCAACTGCATCTGTGTAGTCCAGCGTTGATGGGAGTAACCATGTATCCTAGAAAAAAAATGGTATATCAGAATACATTTCTGCGATGTGTTGATTTAGTGGAAAGCTAATACTTGTTTAACTTTCATATTCTGTAGTTCCACAAAATACATTCATACTAATAGCCACATGCATCCAAAAACAATGTACAATATCACCTTCGAGGTTATTCTAATTGATTATTATTATTAGTCCATTCTTGATATAAATGAAAAGAAAAAACTTGTTTAACTTTCATATTCTGTAATTTCACAAAATACATTCATACTAATAGCCACATGCATCCAAAAACAATGTACAATATCACCTTCAAGGTTATTCTAATTGATTAAGAGTCCTTTTTCTTTATGGACTAATAATTATAATTATTAAATAAACATCAGCAAAAACAAAGAACTTGTTCAACTTTTATATTGTTTAATTTCACAAAAATGAAGTGTACCGGTTTCGTCCAGCTAAAGTTCAAAAGTGACAGTTTGCTAGGTTGTCATATTTATACAATCCTCAGGTTACCTGAGATATGACACCCTGTCACCTAAGAAGTCCCCTGAAAAGGGAGAGGGGAGGAATGTCCTATCTTAACGTAACATTTACAAATATTTGAGTTGTCAATAATCTAATAAAATATAATAGTCGTTTTTAAAAAAAACTAAAGAATGGGGTTTATAGTAGTAAACATAGTATATATAAGAAATAAGGACTATATGACATAATATCAAAGTACAAGAAGAAGAATAAAAATGCATACATTCTTTATAATAAAAATGCACAATACATTATATTAACTTAGTGGCGTTAACAGGGGTGAGCATTTGAAGTGAGTTTGGTTATTAACCTAGAAAACTTAAATGTCACTTTAAAAATTTGTGCTGACGATGGCGTAAGCTGAAACTGTTACACTATAAGTATATATTTTTGTGGAATTAGAGAATATATAAGTTATATACGAGTATATTGTTTGTTTCTATGAGGTCGGACACCCAAGGCGTTAGCTCACTTGTGCAAGGGATCATCAAAAATATTTTTTTTAGCAGAAAATTTAATTTGCTAACGGAATATATGCATATTTTTTTAGTAATTTTTGCACACCTTAGAGCCTATTCATTTTATTTCACTCTGATTTACAGACCATAAAATAAAGCAGGACGAGTTTGAAAACCTAGTAGATTGTGCGGTCCGCAATTGAGTACGAAGGGCATAAAACGACCCATAAGTGCAAAAAAGGTTTTCGCTCTCTGCTCTATATACTCGAAAGATGTTTTCTAAGTGTAAGTAGAAAAAGAATATTCATCAATTGCCAGGAGCCTGGTCTCAGGGATATATATATACAAGGTAAATAAAAACAAAGAACTGGTTTAACTTTAATATTGTCTAATTCCAAGAAAATATATACACATAAAGTACCGGTTTCATCTTACGATATCGTCAGCACAAAGTTCAAAAGGACACTTACGTTATACAATCCTTAGGTTACCAGGAGGAGAAAATCTTGCCTTAACAGAAAATTTACAAATATTTGAGTTTAAAAATTTAATAATAAGAAATTTAAAACTAATTAACAAAATTTAACTAAAGAATGGGGTTTATAGTAGAGTACTTTAAGTTATCGGGTTTTCTGAGGAGCCATCCTTTGATCCCCCCTCCCCTTTGGCTGATTCCGCTGAAAACTAATAAGTGTCGGCCTTATAGTGTTCTGGATACACACATAAAACGTTGTGTCAATACATTAGTTCACAAGAGTATCAGGTAGAGTTGCCGCATATAAACTTTGTCTTAGTCTTATGTTTATTTCTACATATTTACCTTTAAGGTCGTCGTATGCTCCAGCATTTCAATTATAATAATAATATTTATTTCCGTTAAACCAAAACATGGTAATAAGATACGCCATAAGAGTATATACATTAAGATAGGTAGCCTTTAAATTAGATATATAAACAGCTATTAACTCTTTGAGTCTGACACAATAAGTTATTATTAATAACAATGCCTACTATTAAAAAAAATTAAATGATATTAATAAATTTAAAAAAAAGTGATTTGGCTATTATATGACTTTCTTCCGAAATAAAGGGATATATGACATAATATCGAAGTACAAACTAAGGATAAAATAAAAATAGATGATAGAAGCGGTGCATCAGCTCGAATGCAAATTGTGCAGTCTGGTTTAAATAGGCTAATCAGGATGTAAATTCAAAGAACGGGTCAAAGAATACACATCTGAAATAAGGGAAAAGTGAAGTCTACATCTTTGTGAAAAAAAAAGCTTGGCTCACTGGAAATTAATAGAGCTGGAAAAATGGAAATTGTTTGAACGATTTTTTTTATATTCAAATTGTCACCTCTGTTAACGCCAATAAGCTAATATATTATATTGTGTATTTTTATTATAAAGAGTTTGTATGCATTTTATTTCCTTCTAGTATTTCAATATTATGTCATATTGTCCTTATTTCTTATAAATACTATGTAATCAATTTTTTTTTTATAATTTCTTATTATTTCTGATTTGGTTTATGTTTATACTCAAATATTTAAAATGTTTTGTTAAGGTAGGACTCACCCCCTACACCATCCCTAAGGGACAGGGTGTCACAGCCCCGGTACAATGTATATATTCTTGTGGAATTAGACAATATAAACTTTATTTTATTATCGATCCATTATATCCATTATTCGGACAAATACATGGGATTAATGGTCCTGAGGTCTCATCTTACAGTCATGACAGAAGATTTGCACTGATTAAAGAGAAGAGTTAGTGGATATTTCGGGGTATGACTTAGTTTGTAAGTAAACTTGACGAGTTTACCACTTATTTCGTGGAATATAAAAGAAGTTTAAAAAATATAAAGAAAAAAAATATTGTCTATTCCACATTTTATATATTTATAAAATATATGGGAGTACTTTCGGTAGGACTTAACGAATACTATTTGTATTTCTATTGTACTTATTATTTGTCAAGTCTTGGCTGAAGATTGTACCAATACCGAAAGTAATTCCATATATTTTGTAAAATAAACAATATTTTGTATATATATTTTTTGTGTTTCACAATATCTCTGCACAAATATATATCAGTAAAAGAAGTTTGTTTTATTTATTCAACTTACAGTATTACCTTTTCATCGACAATGCACTGTTCAGCAAAACCTCCGAGAGTTGCTTTGCTGAGTGCAACAACTTTGTCTCCTTTGGCTATTTCTTGGCACTGATTGGTTTCAAGCACCTGACCACTGATTTCGTAGCCAGGTACTATAGGAATGGGGTATTTGGTAGGATTCGCCCCCTGGGCTAGTACGTAGTCTGAACAGTTGATCGAGCATGCGTGCACCTGGATTCGAACCTGAAACATATAAATGAATCAATGTAGAGGAAAACGGTAAGCGCAGGAAACGGAAACATAAAAAAAAAAATTGAATCAGGTGCAGAATGCATTCAGTTAATTGAAAATTATATGTTTATATAATCCCAACCGGTCAGAAATTCAATATCATGTTTTCACAAGAATTTCATTTTTCCTACCCCCTGAATGCAAAAATGAAAAAAAAAATTGTCATTGTTGTGTCTGTGGACACGATAACTACTCACAGAATACATAGACAAGAAATTATCTGTATATCCAGAACTCTAATAAGAATTTCTAAGTTGAGAAACGCGGACATATTGTGGAAACTTGTAATAAATAAATAAAACAAACTTATTTTTTGAAATATTGTCTATTCCACTAAAGATATATATACATATATAACTACCGGTTTCGGCTTTATACCATCGTCAGGTCTAGTTATGAACTGTTTGACGTCTAGTTCATAACTAGACCTGACGATGGTATAAAGCCGAAACCGGTAGTTATATATGTATATATATCTTTAGTGGAATAGACAATATTTCAAAAAATAAGTTTGTTTTATTTATCTAATAAGAATGTATACATGAGGATAAGATATAATTAGGTATATAAACAGGCCAATATGCACGGTACATCAGGCTAGAGAGAAAAAAAAAAGGTATATAAACAGCTAATAACAATTAGTCAAATTAGACTCTAACTGACTCAGTCACACATGTGATAAATAATAACAATACTATAAAAAATAAAAATAAATCAATAAATAAATATTTGAAAATATATGTGTACAAAAATAATAATATTAATAAATAGAGTAGATATAGTTTTTAATCAAATTAATATTAAGATAATAATTTTTTATAAGTTTTCCGGAAGTGTCTTTTTCACGACGACTTTTCGGGACGTTCTTACATTCCTTCATCAGGTCACAATGTGCGAAATATAGAAAAAATAAAGAGAACAAAATAACAATAACAAATATAAAAAAAATCCTATATTTCACCACCATTTCGAATTCTAAAACCGAAATATTTCTCTGTCTGATTTCCATAGATTTTCAGTGATATCCACTAAGAGCGTGCATATTATCTCTTTATTTCAAGAGAAACAATTTTCTCATCATATATTTTCCTCAATATCCGAAATTCTACTGGAATTTTTCGACTTTTGAAACTTCAATTTAGATATATGACGGAGCTATGGATACATTTCATGAAAATCGGCTGAAAGCACTGAACTCTGATATTTTAGTAGTTACTTTTTTGAGCTATAATTTCATCTGAAAATTATATAGCTATAATATGCACATATAATTTACCTTCAACATCAGAACATAATTGCTCATGGTCCTATAATATTTTTGGGATATTGGAAAACTTACGAACCCTAAAAACAGCAACATTTTAATAAACCAAGAAACAAGATTTAAGCGGCTTTTTTAATGTAGCTTTGAACATTCATCTTCAACATCAAAACAGTGTTGTTGTTTTTTTTCTTAGTCGGGTTTTGGTTTATTTTTAACAATTTATTTTATTTTATAAACTTCTAGTCTTGCGGAGCCACGTACGGAAAAATTGTAAATATTATGTATTGTTTACACTACTAATAGATGAAACTCTTAGTTGTATGTATGGCGGTTGTTTCTACAGATAGAATAATTACCAGATACGAGAGAGTATTCATCGAAAACCAGGTCAGGAGAGTTCCTCTCCGCATTTCAATTTAAATGAATCCAGTGCCTGGTCGAAATGGCTACAAAATTATTAGTTGATTCCAGATAGTTCCATTGAACAAATATATTTCACTGTTGGTGTAGGTTTTTCTTTCAACCTAAAGCGAGCATCCAACAATATGAAAAGGTTTCGACTTGGAAAGAAGATTCGTATTTTTTTATTATATTCTCAATGGAGCCATGTACGGAAAAATTGTAAATATTATGTACTATTTAGTTGGCTCTCAAAAATAACAGTCGACATTTTCAGAATTCATTTGGTTTCTCTGAATAAATATATTTTTCTCTTGAGATGCGTTTTTCTTTAACCTAAAGTGAGCATCCAATATAGTTCTCACCTCCTCGAATGATGACCAACAATATGAAAAGGTTTCGACTTAGGAGAGAATACGTATTTTTTTATTATACTCCCAATGGAGCCATGTACGGAAAAATTGTAAATATTATGTATATATTACACTGCTGATAGATAAAAATCTTAGTTGAATGTATGGCGGTTGTTTCTGCAGATAGAATAATTACCAGATACGAGAGAGATCAGGAGAGTTCCTCTCCGCATTTTAATTTCAGTGCCTGGTCGAAAATGGCTACGAAATTATCTGGGTTGTCTTATAAGTCAGAAATAAGACAGCCCAGATAACTGCAGTTGATTCGGCAGATAGATGACAATTATAAGTTGAAAGTATGGTGTATGTATGGAAGCCAGTAACACACAATCTCGGTGGTACAAAAACATATCAATCTGTTGCCTCTCTGGTTTGTAGAAGAACCCAAAAGCACTCAACATTTTTTTTAGCCATTTCGACCTGGAACTGGATACATAAAAATTAAAAAGCCGAGAGAAACTTACTTTAAATGAGGACTCTCTCGATCTAAGCGATGAATACTCTCATATATAGTTTAACGCCTCTTCAATAATCATAGTGAAGGCGCCGGTAGATCAAGGGTAGCATACTTGAATACTATTCACAAATACAAAATTACTCGTAAATACTTTTTTATTCGAATACTGCCCAACCTAGATACCATTTCTTTTGAAAAGCTAATCAATGACAATATTTCATTACTATTTCAATCTCAAAAATTATAAATGTGCAATATCATTTTTAATTTTTTCCAGTTAAAAACGGGACATGAGTCACAATAACTAACAACAATGTAACTAATCATACGAATAAATCTGAGAAATAAGTGGAAGGGGATTAACTAGAAAAACTAAAATTTAAATTATTTATTAGGTTTGAAAGTATTAGAATATTTTAGTCCCTACAACCCGACACTACTAGACGGACACATTGTAGCGCCTAGTGGTACTGTAGATCACTATACAAGACAACATAACTATTAATAACAAATATAGCTGCTTTCTTCCCTGACCAACATGTCTACAATGTAACTGAACTAAAACACCTGTTATGTATTTTCTATTAAAGTAATATGGATGAAACTCAATACCAACACCGCAAACGCGGTGCATGGAACCTTATGGAATCAATAATTGACTAAGTAACTTAATAAGTAGTAGTAAATTAAACAAATTTAATGAAATATCATACTTGTCCACTACCAAGTTTTTTTTCCTTCAAATTATCGAGTTTCAAAGGTTGTTCCAACTTCTCCAAAACTGCAGCTTTGTAAGTTGAAGCTAACCTGCATGGTGAACATTTTGAATAATTCAAAAATCCTTTCTTACTAAACAATGTCAACACTTTTTTCATTTTTTTACCATGCACAACTCAAAAACTTAATAATTTCAACCAATTTGGGGAAGATAACATAAAGGTAACCTTTCACCGTATTGCGGCAATCGATTAAATAGCAAACTGACAATCGACATTGCCTTCTTTAAAATGTTTCGCTTGCCGTCTTAGCAAATAAATAATTTCTTTATAAAATTTAAATTGAGACGTTGTTACATCGTGAATAAATTCGAATAATCTTGTTATAACGTTGGAATCTTATTAATCTGTATCATGTTTGATTAATTGGTGAAGCAAGAAAGAAAAAACTTCAACAAATGGATCAGTTTTAAACTTCAGCGGATGTTGAGCATGTTTTCGGCCAAAATAAATAAATTTGATTTTATTATATTACTATAATGGAAATTGTATGATTAAAATATATTTCCAATTTGCACATTAATTTCGTCGGTGTCTGAAAAGTTGGCAACACCTGAGTTGAACTATTCATTTGAATCTGTTTCCGTTAATGTTCTCAGGTTTTTTAGAAATACTTTTAAAGTGGAACTAATATAAAAAGATAACTCAGAATAGTTGTCTTCGGCTCGACCTTGGAAATTTTAATTTATAATATACTACATTTAGTTAGAAGTTGTTTCTTTGTTTAACTTGAGCTTATTAGTCGTTCTTAGTTCTACTTTTTTAGTCCATGTTTTGTATTATTTTCTTCTTGCTCATGGTATAAAGTTTTTCCCCAGGAATTGTGGACTTGAGCTGTTATTCACGTTTTAATGTTTTGTAAAAAAAAATTCCTATACACCTAATCCGATGTATAACTTTTAAAAATGGACATAAGACATTCTCCCAGTTAGCCACAAATCTCTGTCTATGAGTGCGAATTACTACGAAAGTAAAAAAATATTCATTCACATAATAATATTATATGATGATAATTTTACAAAATAAAATTTTCAGATGTCTCCTGAAATGTGTATTTTGCGATAGTATTCGCCAGGTACCGTCAAGAATTTGAACTAATGTGAAGAAGGTTAGGTTAGGTAGATAGACTAAATGTTTTTACAGTAGAAATAATTGTATTCATTAATATAAGTATGTAATACCACCAACTTTAAGCACAATATTTGCATATAGTATTAATAAGTCCTAGCTAAAAAATATTTCCTAGATAAGAAATAAATATATTTGTATGAAGCTGGCCGTGTTTTGTTGCGGTCTTGTAGAAGCTTTATTGTAATTACGTCGTGAGATGTAAGGTTAAACAATACTTTTTGCTTTAAGTGGACAACATATGTCAGTGTATGTGTTAACACAATAACGTTTGCAAACACACAGAGCGAATGTTTTTTAGGCTAAGAGACGGTACAATATTTCTATTTTTGTACTACAAAATTTGTAATTTAATGAAATTTTTTGTTCTATCCCAAAAGCGTCCATGTTCATTCTTTACATTTTATGCTAGGCCATCATTCGTATTACTAATTACATCATTGCAGTTCAGAAAATAGTCTATAATGTTAAAAAAAAATAGATATATAACGAATTTTATGGGATTATACTTGATTTTAGCAAAACATGTTTTAACAATTACTCTTTGGGACTGGCCGGATCATTAAAGGCCCGATCACACAGGACGCGTTATAACGCGACGTTAGGCGTTCCAGTAACGTCGCGTTACCGCGATATGGTTGTATGACGCAACATTGCATCACCCCCGTCACACACACGGCGTTACCCCTCAGCGATACTTTCAGTAACGCGACGTCAGCCAAGCGGGTTGTACAAAATTACAAAATATCGCGCGCTGAGGGCGTTCTCCTTGGTCCTTCTGCCATTGTTATTCAAGAATTTCAAGATGAATGTGGAAACTGAGGCTCTGATAGAAGAAGTGCGCAAGTTTGTTTATTTATATGATACTTCACATGAGCTTTATAAGAATATGGTGAAAAAGATGGAGGCTTGGAATACAATTGCTGGAAGACTGGGTATTACAAGTAAGTAAAAAAACCTGTCCCCATCTCCAGTTTATCAAAACATGAGTTCGATGGGCTCATCGACGAATGATACGTACGACAGCGCACGTCATTTTTATGAAAACAATGGGTCTCTTTTTCAACCTGGAAACTAATTTTGTATCAAGAGTGGGATTTCTTTTTGTGGTGATTATGTGTTATTAAAAATGTGGCTATCTGTTATATTTCTCCGTGACCCCACTTCATAGAAATATAGATATATCAGAAAAAAAATGCAAGACGAAATTTTTTATCAACTTACCTCAAACAAACGGCTAGTTTTTCCCTCGTTTCAATAGGTCTCCTCCAGTTCGTGGTTATCTTCTGGATATTCACCGCTAGTAGTTCATGTAGGTCCTCGAAATTTTGTCTCGACATGCGGAAATAGTTCACAAAACGATCTTCATGTGAGCGCAACTCCCGACACAGACGGTGGTATTCCCCAAGCTCTTCCCTCCTTTGATTGATGGGGTGCACCCAATACCGTCTATTCCTGCGATCTACTAGTGCTAGAAGAAGTAGAGCTTCTTCCTCATCTGAGTCATCAGAAATCATTATAGATTAGATAAATTATAGTCACTGGGAAACGCGAACCCCTTCAAGACTGGGTCTCGCGCCCTGATAACGCCCAATAATAACGCGGTGTCTGTGACGTTGCTATATCGCCGAACGTCGGGGGGAACGCGCGTTCCTATAACGCCGCGTTATAAACGCGTCCTGTGTGATTGGGGCTTAAGTGTGTATTATTTGAAAATAGTAAATAGAGTTCAGAGATAGATGAACTTTAATTGCACTAACGTTAGTTAGTTATTATGACTCATGCCCGGGTAGGACGGCGTGCTCAAGTTTATTTTACCTCCCAGATAAAATAACCTAAGGGCCTCGGCCGGGCAAGGATATGTTATTTTTTTTTTATAAGGGAAAATTGTTAAATAGTAGTGGCCAAATAGAGAGTCATTTTTACTATTATATTAGTGACGGCGCCGGTAGCTCAGTGGTATGCGTCCTAGCTCAAGATCGTGGGTAAGAAACCCAGCCGAGGCCCTTAGGTTTTTTATTTGGGAGGTGAAAAAACCTTGAGCACGCCGTCCTTCTGATGGGTCGTTGAGCTATATCAGATACTACTTATAGACCCCTACCCATAGAGTCATAATAACTTACTATTATTGGTTGTTTTTATGAAAAACCAGTAATGTCAGTATGAAATGATTTTGAGAATGGGGAGGGGGAGCGAGAGTGATCTGTAAGTGTGGTTGCTATATGAAAGTCCTGTAAATCCCACATCACATTTGTTTTTGTTTAATTTCTTCATGTATGCGTATATAGTAATAAAGCCAGTTCACAGAAGACTGTTCTTATAATGAGAGGAAGTACATAACGTCCACACATTGGGCTATATCTCAGTATGCTTCAGTTTGGAAGGAAGGAAAATATGATATACAGGCAAATTAGCCGAATACTTAGTTGCTTACGAATAGTTCCAGCCGAAAAATTTTAATTCGGTGATTCACCGATTTTTTTTTTTTAAATTTTGAATGACCCATTGCGAAGTTTCTCATTCGTCACTCTGGTGGACATGAGCCCGACTCTACTGTGGGAGACCTAAATTTTGCCTACCCTAAATTTTTATTCACCTAGGGCCAGGGGTCTTTAACGAGTACCTGACATCGTACAGGCTCGGGACCATCGCTTAAAGTCCCATCCGAAGGACTGCTTGCTTAAGTTTATTTTACCTCCCAGATAAAATAAACTAAGGACTTCGGTCGGGTTTTGAACCCACGATCTTGAGCTCAGAAGACAAGCACGCATACCACTGAGCTACCGGCGCCCTCAAGTTTCTCATTGTTTCTATTGAACTGTTTGCAAGATGAGTGAGTGAATAGATTTCTTTTTTTCAGTTTGAATGACCCGTTGCGAAATGTCTCATTGTTTCTATTGAAATGTGAGTGAGTGAATAGTTTCCTTTTTTTCAGTTTGAATGACCCATTGCGAAGTTTCTTATTGTTTCTATTGAAATGTTTGCAAGGTTAGTGAGTGAATAGTTTTCTATTTTTCAGTTTGAATGACCCATTGCAAAGTTTCTCATTGTTTCTATTGAAATGTTTGCAAGGTGAGTGAGTGAATAGTTTTCTCACGGGTGACTACTCCGTGATTGAGCCGGAGCTGTGGATCACGGCGCTTCGCCAAACTGAATCTTGTCCTGCCTTGAACTTAACACAAGGGAAAGTAAAGATTCACACCATCCAACTCACTTGTCTTCTTCACTCTCAACCTGTATCGTGTACCTCTACACTACGATTTATGAAGTTGTAAAGTTACATATCTCAAAATAACTGTTAATCATTTAATCTTCTCTTTGATTATAATGACCTACTGACGAAAGCATCAAATCATGTAATACCATATTTTTATGATCTCTGCTGTAGTCACCGCACTGCTGCACGAAGCGCACGCTTGGAGCCTCAAAATTAAAAAAAAAACATGTTTATTGATTAAAGATATTGTAATGCTTACATGGGACGAGCTGAATCGCAAAAATGCATGAAAACAAACTGGATTTATTAACTGTTTAATAGTACCGAAAGGATGATGTAACTTTATTATATACTAGCAATATTACCTGAAGTTGCCCTGCTAACTGCCTTTCATGCGATTTCTAGGTCATTCATGATATTAAATGTTCAGTCGCCGTATAGTCCATAGCTCAAACTGGCTTATAAAAGTGCTACTTGTCATATTTCATCAATATCCGATCAACCGTTAAAGTTTAGCATTAATTTGTTTCGAGGTCTCCTCCAGTTCAAAATGTTGAGACGCCGTATTGTCATTATTAAAATCAGACATATAACAATGCTACATGTGAAATTTCATGAAATTCCGACCAATTGTTGCAGTTAATCTTACAACTTCCTCTCCCATTGGATATTTCGAGACACCACAGTCTATTTTTCAATCGCGCTTATAAGGATGAGATATGTGAAATATAGACCTGCATGTAACCCGGCTTTACCCGTAATTTTAAGCAGGATAGTAATTAAGTTACATGATTTTAAAAATACATGCTGTCGCAAACTTTTTTGTAAATATTTTTTTGCCATCAATTTCTTTATGTATCGTCGATACGATGTATCATCTGCAACGGTTTAGGCAGCTCTTGCAATAAATGGCGCTTTACTTTCACCTTACTTCGAAAAAGGATGATGTACAGCTTATGTCCATCGGAAAGAAATAAGCTTTTCAGCAATGGAAGAAATATCCAAATCTGTTAAGTAGTTTTGAGATTATCTCAAATATACAAACTTCCTTTCTTTGTATATTAGTATAGACTGCAGGAGATTTTTATTTTTTTATCTCCTTCCAAATCATCTTCTTTATAAGAGGAAGAACAACAAGAACTGTTAATGCAGGGGCATCCAGACTGCAGAACATGTAGTTCTCGAATTTCCACTATATGAACAGGCCAGGATGGAGTTGATTTGCGGGACCGGATCATATCTGGGACTGGACCTGCGGCAGCTGGTGACGGAGGCCGGTTACCCAGTATTCCGCTGATTTGTCGGTTCCTGGCGGGAGCGGAAGAGTTGATCGCCATAGATTAGCCGGCAGATGGTCTTTCCGCCAGTCCTCCCTTGAAGTTAAGTCCCACTTTGATCCCGAGCTCTCACTATTCACAATGGACGGATGATGGTTTCACATGTAAAAGGTGCTCCAGAAAATGTTAATGATCATAATAGATATATATGACGTTCGGTTAAGAAGCGAGGGTTTTGATATATTTTTTAATGATTTTTCGGGGGTTATGTCCAAGGGTTTGGTAATTTCGTGTGAGAAAGTGAGCAGTTGGGTACCTTCATTCCAACTTATGAAATTCTCGCTGTCCATTAACTCTCATAATGAAATAATATTCAAATTAATTCTCTTAATTTAGTCATGTTTTATTTACATAATATTTTATTCTCAGCTTGTTTTTTTTTCTTTTTAATTCAATATTTTCACATGCCAATCTTATTTATTCGTCATAATTCACTGTAGTTAATGTGAATGTATTCTTAAATGTATGCATATTTGTATTTATATTTATGCACGGGCCGTCTCCTAGCTACAGGATGTATATATCCTAAAAGCAATGAAGACTGTTATTCTTAAAGTGGATGAGTGCTTGGGTTTTTTATCTGGGTGGTAAAAACTTTGAGCACGCCGCCCTTCGGATGGGACGTCCCGAACCTGTACAATGTAGCTCGTTAAAGACCGTAGTTAAAGCCCGGGCATGAGTCATAATAACTAACTATAGTTCAATTTATATTGTTTCTTAAGGAGAGAATTCTCTGAGAATATATGACTATCTCTGATGGAGTTTCCAACGTCTGTACACGATCTGGGGAATGTTCATCAGCATCAAACTTGAGAATTTGGGTCCCGGCACATCAATCGGCACTAGCGAAGGAAAACTATAAGGTGAGACAGTAGAAAGGATATCCTACGTGGAGTTTTGGCGGCGTTTTAGTATTAAAAGGAAACAATGGCTTTATTTTGATAAGATTAGATGCATTTCTGGAATCAACAATAAAAACATTGTTTTTCCTTGTGATTTCAAATAATTTTATAAATATTTCATTTTTTAATCTCTTAAATCAATTTTAAAAAATCAAAAAAAAATACTGTTACGAACTGAAACATTTATGTCTGTCAATAAATCATATGTATTCATTGTTGACCTAAAATTGTCCGGGGTTCCATTTTCATTTTTCATCTTGACAGTATTAAATTGTATTTGAGTGGTGTGTGTGTGTCCGTGAATACGATAGCTCCCGATATAATGAAATTATCAACAGAAAATGTTTCATGTATACACACAATACCCAAAATCTCATAATTGATTTTCCATCAAATCGGGAGATTAGGTAGAAGGGTTAACACAAAAATTATAAAAACTGCCGTTGTAATGAATGAATCTATATGAAATTTTATATTTTAATTCATAACTCCAGAAGAATAGCACCTATTAATTGTTTGCGATATCGGCCGAAGGGAAAAGTGGGGCTTGACTCTATTAAACTCTAATTACTGTTGATGTAATAGATGTATGAACACAAAATTTAGTATGAGAACTCACAAGCCCCTAAAGTCAACTACTGATTTTACCCCTAAGTGTCAATCGCTTTTGGAGGAACGAAAATGTAATCGATTAATGGAGGGAAGTACATGGACGGTGATTCACCGACGACTTTTTTTCTTTGTTTTACTTAACTAATAATTTTTCGCCAAGAAATATAGACTGCAATAACACTATAATTCTTATTAACGAAGAAAGGTTTCATTCTGAGTTCAAAGATTTTTTTAAAACTTATTAAACATCAGTGCCTCTTTTTAATAAATCCTTCCAAGCCACGTCGTTTTAAAAAAAGGCAAATTTCTGACCTTCATATGATCATAAACAGCGATTGAAAAATGTGGAATAAATATTCAGGAGAGTGAGCTAATATTAAGGTACTAAACTAATGATATTGATACCATGCTGAGAAGTTTGCCGTGTGGACCTCAAGGGCCGCACTTAGTTACTAATGCCACCTTTGTAGAGTCTTAATACACGGCCCAGTAATTTACTCTGATTTAGGGTGCAAAGAAGCGAAACACACACATCCGGTGTCGAATTTCTAATTATGTCATATAGCTAGGAAAATAAAATTGACTGTCTATGTACATGATAACTTCCGATAGATCGATACTGTATCGACATGTGTGACCAGAACCTTCTAATGACACCAATTGATTTTCAGTCAAATCGGAAAAAGGGATGGGGATATCATAACATAAAAACTGTAATAACTCCCGATATAATGAATGCTTCGACACAACATTTAATATGAGATTTCAGAAGCCCCGCTGTAAATCAACTATTAATTTTTAGACCAAATTAATTTTTTGGAGAAAGAGCAAAAATTTTATTAATTCGTGCTGGGGAAGTACATTGCCGGTGATTCACCGACTTGTTTTCAGAATTAATTGCATATATCACCCGATAATTTATTGTTTATATACATTTTGCGTCATGGTCTCGAGGTGATTACGTACTAACAGACTTCTACATCTCAAACAATGAGTTATCAAATCGTTTAACATGTTAGGTGAAAGTGGTACTCGTATGTATATTCAACGATGTTGTGAAAAGATACCAATTGAAACGATACGTTATACGTTCAGTCAGCTGAAAAATTACATTAAATTAAATTATATTCTAAAATTACCGGCTGTATTTCCTGAGCACCAAGTACGTAGTATCAATTATGTATTCGCTCTCCCTCAAGGTCAATCGACCGATACTAAATTTTGTGTCGATACATTCACTATATCGGCCGTTATTGGGATTTTTCAGTTCAGACCATCTTCTCTGGTCCCCTCTCCCCTTCGACTAAATTTGCTGAAAATTAATAGTTTTTGGAATTTACATATGAAATTCCGTGTTAAAAAATGCATTACGACAGTTTTTCACGAGACACGGTAGTGTCTCTGGCCAAGTCCGAAAAAAATGTCGAAAGACACTGCTGTGTTACTTTTCTCATGACACCAAATGCCACTTTTTGCATCGAAAAAAGTATATTATTCATTAACAATATGATGTTTTTTCCGACATAGCCGCCTGGAGAATTCCGAGCTGAAGAAAATAATTTAAAAAAGTAGCCAAAAAGAATCATTTTTGACCAAGTTTCGAAGGGTCAAAATTGGCAAAAAATAACTTTTTTTTCTTTTTCCTTTTTCAGGGCATCCGGATGACCAATGTTAATATAGTTTATTAATTTATTCAAGTGAACAGACATTATAAAATTTTACTAAGACTACTAGACAAAAGATCCAAATTAACTTTGACAACAAAACGACTTATATACAACGCAGTACTCAAAACTATGTGGACTTAAGGACTTGAACTTTGGGGTTTTACCAAGGCTTCCAATCTCCAGCGCATCCAATCCTTTCAATCCAAAATCCTTCGTAAAATAAATAGCCAATGCTCCTTATTACATTAACGTAACTTTTGTCACCGAAGTCGCTAAATCCAAAAAATTATTTTCCCTTCTTAGTTCCCACAATAATCCTCTAGTCCATGCCCTCCATTCTGCCTTACTTCTCCAATGACGGCCTAAGCGTCAATGGCCTAGAGACCTCCTTAGAAGCAGCAGTTACAGTGACAGTGATTAGTTACAAATGAGAGGAATCAGTGATAATGGAGTGTCACCACTGGGTGATTTTTACTTGTATTTATTTTTCAAAGGATTTCGAGGAAAATCGATAGGTACCATCCTCATGGGTTTCTGAATTTAGATATAAAATTTCAGATCGATATATTCATTACAGTTACGGGAATTTTCGAATTCTCTCCTTCGTCTGATTCCGCTGAAAATAAATAGATTATGTCCTTATAGGGTTTTAAATATACATATCAAATTTCATTCATTACAACGGCAGTTATTAGAGTTTTTATTGAATTATTGAAGTAAGCCGAAAAATGAGACCACTTTACACCGGGGCTTAGTTACAACTTACAAGATACCGTTTATGTTTAATCTAATCACACTTTTTGTAGTTAACACTGAAATAAATATTTTATATAAAATACTATTTTTCGCAAATCGTCTAGTTTTTAAGGTGATATGTAGGTTTGAAACACATGTTTTTAGACATTTCCTTGATTTACCCGAAAAAAGTTAGTCCAATCGAAAAATTGGTTCTTACCAAAAATGTTTTTATAAATTTTGCAATTGCTAATAAGTACTCAGATTTCAGATAAGATCATTAGGACAAAAGTTATAGAGCCCGAAGTCAATAAGGAACACACCTAAATAATTTTTAAATCGTTACCTACTCATAGCAACGAATATTAAAATATAGTTTGATTATTGGTAATTTTTTTAAAAAGTTATAAAAATTATGAAAAAATAAAATATAAGTGATGTGACCATAATCGGACATTGTTATACCAATAACACTTACAGATCTGTCTCTCTCCTTTCCCTTCTCAAAATTATTTCTTACTGGCATTACTGGGTAAAAGAATGTCTAATCTCAGGATTACGCTGTACAAAGAGACAAAATGAAATGATTTTGAGAAGGGCGAGTGGAGGGAAGTAAGCGTGGTTGGTATAAGAAAGTCCTGTAATGGCCACATCACATATTTTTTAATAAGTCCATTAACCACTTTTTTATTTTAATTATTTCTTAATTAAAAATTTGTTTAAATACTGTTAAATCAATAACTGGGAATATTTCATGAGTTAGCTAACGGTACAGCCGGGGGACTCCCAAAAGAAATATTTTTAAGAAATATTTCATGAGTTAGCTAACGGTACAGCCGGGGGACTCCCAAGTTTTAATAGCACCCTTTGACCTGAGATGTATTTGAAGGGTCGCTCTCTGCAAACTGACTTAGTTCATATGTAACTAGACCTGACGATGGTATAAAGCCGAAACCGGTAGTTATATGTATATATCTTTAGTGGAATAGACAATATTTCAAAAAATAAGTTTGTTTTATTCATTTAACTGGGAATATGTTATTTAGGTTATGTATTATATGTTGTATATGGTATTATAACAACTGGTGTAAAGCAGGTTACGATATGAACAAATGTGTTTAGTATACAACAAATTCCTGAATGGAGAATAGATACTTTATTTATTTATTTTACAATTAGATATTTACAACTCTATAAAAAATAGGGGCACCGGTAGTTCAGTGGTATGCGTGCTTGCCTTCTGAGCTCAAGATCGTGGGTTTTAAACCCGGCTAGGCCTTTAGTTTATTTTATCTGGAAGGTAAAATAAACTTAAGGACGCCGTCCTTCGGATGGGACGTTAAGCGTGGTCCCGAGTCTGTACGATGTCAGGTACTCGTTAAAGACCCCTGTCCTATGTGAATGAAAATTTAGAGTAGGCAAAATTGAAGACTCCCACAGTAGAGTCGGGCTCATGTCTACCAGAGTGACGAAAGAGCGCTCTGGTAGTAGACGATATGACCTCGCAGCATCTTAACCTTAAAGTTTCTTACCGAAAGATCATTTTATAGTTCGTAATATTGTATTTTAGTTAAATTCTTTACAACGGTAAATATGATCAATAATGTTGTAAAATAACAATGTTATAATCTATCTAATCATGTTTTTTAGAGGTGTTTTATTGTTATTGGTTTTATTATATATTTACATTTTAGAATGAACGTAGAAATGCTCAAAAACTGCTGACATCACAGATAATGAAGCATCAATGAGACTTACGCTCTGACGGTCTGACATAACCTCTACCGAAAGCTAAGATGTTTACACTCAAAAATTGTTGCAGTCTCATTTTGTTAATAAGAACTGAAAGCAAGATAAAATAAAATCCAGGACAAAACAAAACCAACCATCTCTAGACTGGAGTCTAGTAACTTGCTACCTTCATAAATGGTTTAGTTACACAATTTCCAGTTAGTCTGCAGTTTTCTTAGCTGTAGAATCCAATACAATCTAATTCCTTTTATGATTAAGAATTTATTGCAAATCCAGTTCAAACATATATTTATGAGTTAAGAAACTATTAGGTTACTACTTGTTAAGGAGTGGCGTCAGCGTGAATGGTTTGAACGACCGACTATTAGTAAGGCGTTATAGTTTTGCGTTAGGATGAACTAAATTGCAACACGCCAAGTTATGCAAAGTAAACAACTTTTCCAACAACCTGATTCCAAAAATGGAAAAAAACAAAACAAATTACTGTCTGTGAAAACGATAACTCCCGATAGAATTACTACTACTTATTGATACGAAATTGTATATGTGTATCCAGAACCTCCGAAGGACGACACCTATTAATTTTCAGCCAAATCTGCAGAAGGAAAAAGTGATTAGGGAGGGGGGGACTAACGTTACGCGCACTATCATGAAATCTAAATAGATATATAAACTTTTATTGCATTAAATAATACATGTTTTATGGGAATGACTGTAGCTTATTATATATATATTTTTTAAAAAGATCTAGAATAATAAGAATTAGTAAATAACATAATAAGTATGAAAAATAGTATAATGCAGAAAAATACTGATGTGAAGATGTAAAGGAAGAGAGAGATACAATAAGTAATAAAAATATAATAAGATTAGTAACTAAATAAAAATAAAAAGATAGACAAAAATAATATTGAAATAAATGAATATGGACACGTTCTTCAATTCAAACATGAAGAAATCATACATTGTGAACCCAAATAAGCAATTAGAACACCGAAACTATTCAACATTATATAAAATGAAATAAAACTATGTAATAATTTTTCATAGCTAAACTTGACACCAAAACTCTACTAACTGCTGAGGGCGCCGGTAGCTCAAGATCGTGGGTTCGAAACCCGACCGAGGCCCTTAGTTTATTTTATCAGGGAGGTAAAATAAACTTAAGCACGCCGTCCTTCGGATGGGACGCTAAGCGATGGTCACGAGCCTGTACTATGTCAGGTACTCGTTAAAGACCCCTAACCTAAGTGAATAAAAATTTAGGATAGGCAAAATTTAGGACTCCCACAGTAGAGTCGGGCTCATGTCCACCAGAGTGACGAAAGAGCGCTCTGGTAGTAGGCAATATGACGTCGTAGTTAAAGCCTGGACATGAGTCATAAAACCTAACCTAACATCTAATAACTGCCGTTGTGTTGAATGTATTAAGGCGAAGCTGTAAATTCAAAAATCCATAAGGACGACACCTATTCACTTCCCCTAAATCGGCCGAAGGGAAGGGGTGTCAGAAGAGAGGGTCTTAACTCAAAAACCCTAATAACTGCCGATATAATGAATGTATCGACACAAAATTTAGTGTGAGGATTCAAAAACCCCTTATGTTATTTAGTTAGTTATTGTAGGCTTCAATGAGGTCATATCGCCTACTACCAGAGCGCTCTTTCGCCGCCCGACTCTACTGTGCGAGCCCTAAATTGTTCCTATCTAGATTTATTCACTTAGGGTAGGGATCTAAACGTCCTATACAAAGGTTTTTTTTCGCCTCAGATAAAAAACCTAAGGGACTACCAGCGTCCTCAAAACCCCTTATGTAAGTCAACTATTTATTTTTAGGGACAAACTGTTTAGTTTTGGAGAGGGAGCGAAAACTTAATTAATTAGTTTTTACCCTAGTAAGAAATGTTTCCAGTCATAAATAGATAGTGGGATACTTAGGAGCGAGTTCCGGGTATTCAAATCAGTGGATGATCACAGTTCCAAGGATGGAAGGACTGTGATGGGCAGTCATCTAACAATAGATCATACCAAGTCAGGGGTGAAAGGATTCTAAATCCAAAAGTCAAGGCTAGGAAAGATTACTGAAATAACAGTAATCATCCCCCTAATGTCATGATAACACTAACACCAACACTTCTTAAATGTTATTAATAAAGGTCTCAGCTCACAGTTCCGCTAGATGCTTCTTCCATCGCGTCATCACTACTTAAGACATATTTATCATAATAGAGTCAAAAATTGTCTATATTTTCTCATCCAATCAGCCCAACGCTACTTCCGATAATGTCCGATATCTAGAACTTCATTTAGACAGACGTTTAACTTGGAAAACCCACATCAAACTGAAATGCACAGACCTCAAATACGACATTGAAAAAACTTTCGATCGTGTTTGGCACCCAGGAGAAGGGAGGGTAAGAAATACAAATTTCCCATGAAAATTCAAAAAAGGATGAAACTTAATAATTGTCATCAGAATCAGTCGCAAGGAATCAAATCACTTTTCGCTCCCTGTCCAAAAGCACTCCAAGTCCTGCTAAACACCCTTAAAATTCACCCTTTTCACATATTATTTAATACTTAAATCATTTTAGAGAACAGAAACTTTAGGGTGTCTGAGGGATCTTCTTCACCGCATTTCTTGGAGATCAAAACTGGAGTCCACCAAGCAAGTTCCCTGAGTCCCCTACTCTTCTCTCTCTACATAATATGTAGAGACATATTATGACCCACTCCACAGCACAACACACTACTACCTACATACGCAGAAAACACAGTCATCCTCTCAACACACTCAGACCCAACACTAGCAAGCTAGTTTACAAGAAAATTTACACCAGCTAACAGATCGGTCCAACAAATGGAGACAAATCTTTGCAAACTATATTCCCTCTCAGACACAACACTTGTCGACCAGTTTACACTAATAACCAGCCCATTCCTGCATCCGACACTGTCCGATGTCTAGGACTTCATTTAGACCGACGTTTAACTTATTAACGAATGTATTCATTTAACGAAAGTATTCACACAGAATTTCACATGTAAATTCAAAATTCTTCTAAATAAAGCTTCTAAATCCTCCTACTAAATTTTGTATCGATAAATTCATTATATCGGCAGTTATTAGGGTCCCCTGAACTCCCCCTACCCATAAGCCGATTTTGCTGATAATTAACAGTTATTGTTCTCAAGGGGTTTTGACTTTAAAAATGAAATTTCATGTCGGTACATTCATTACATCGGCAGTTATTTGGTTTTTTGAGTTTAGCCTCCCCTCTAATCCTCCTTCACTTAACTCATTTGACTGAAAATCATGTCGTTTTTATTGGGTTGTTCACAGACAGGCAGGTCATACTCAACACCGAATTTCTGACAAATTACATAAATTCTTCTATACTTCGCAACTTAGTCGATGTAAAGAGGCGTATAGACACGCGAGCAGCGAGCCGAACATTAGTCAGTGCGCATGCCTGGGGATGAAGTGCGCAGGCGCTCGACGAACAAGGGAGGCTCGGGGTCTGCTCCACTTGTTGTCGGTTTTTTGACGAACCATCAAAGTAATGTTCGGCTCGGGCTGCGGTGTGTGTGGACTGGTATCAAGCCGAACCCTCCCGACTTGACCCGAGCACTGTTGTTTATAACCAATGTTATAACCTTCTCAAATATTTAGGTTTTTGGAAGTGCACGTTCTTTTTTTTTTTTTTTTAATTAAATATATATTTAAATATTATTCAATAAATTATATTTTATTGGTCTCAGGAGCTTCAAATTCAGTTTGGTCAGGCTATGAGACATTACCCAGTCATATGGGAGAAATCCATATAGATTGGATGCTTGGGAGGAATTATTCCAACACTTTTCCTAAAAAAGTGTTCATTTTAAACAATTTACATGTAAAAATAAATTATTTATCATAATAAATTCGTATCCGTATTAATTGTGCTACAAATATGTAAATTAATTACGAAAGTAGCTACCTACCTTGAGCATTTTCTGATTGAAGATTTTGAATAGTAATAAAATGATATACAAATAAACGTAAATTTGTTATCTGCAGGTTAACTTGTGCAGGTTATGTTCGTTAGTATGGTTGTGGAGCATCCAAATGCTCGGCTCGTCTCTGTTCGGCTTGGAGTGTGTTCGTTGAATACTGAAAACGAGCCGAACAGTGCTCGGTTCGTTGCTCGCATGTCTGTACTAGCCTTAAGGGTAGACTCGATCTTCTTGTCCTGCTTCAGCCTTTCATCATGTCCTTTTTTTTTTTGTTTTTTAAGATTGACAAAAACATCTTTCAAAAAAAGACACAATGGTTTTAAAAACAGTACAAGATAGGAGGAGGTTCCGTTGCAACATAGGATTGGTGTACGTTAAGTATCTACAAGAGTTTAGTTTCCCAACCGGCCTTGGACTGAAGATGTTCCTTTTACTAACGGTCGTGGACGGAAACTTGTGCTCTAATTTGCATACTAGTCCTGATAACATCCGTCCACGGTAGGAACTGTGCCACTGTGTCTTATTGTCTTATTGCGAGACAAACTACATAATCCTCTCGTTCAATATTCCTTCTCTGAAATGGGAACTGAATATCGATACTCTGAGAGCCTCAAGATTCCTGATTACGAACTTGATATCCGATTTTACTTTTCCAGTTATATGAAGTATGGGGAAAGTTATGTAATCGATCAGAAGTGTTGAATTTTCACCAAAATTTCATGTTTTCCAATCATCTGACTCCAAAAATGAAAAACGAAAAATAAATAAATGTTAACTATTAGTAGTTATTGTGACACATACCCGGGCTTCAACTGCCCCACTCTACTATGGGAGTTCTTTTTGCTTACCCTAAATTTTAATTCACGAGTTCCTGACATCGTACAGGCTCGGTCCCAAGTTCTTGATTTTAACTTGGTCGATCCAATTTCTCACAACTTAGAACGTGCTTCAAAAATATTCGTTTTTAAAAACTATTCATTTGTTGCGACTTAGTTATTGTAACTCCTCTGCGGGCTTTTACTAGGGGAGTTCCGAATTTTGCTGGGTTTCGAATCCGTGATCTTGAGCTCAGTAAGCAAGCACGCATACCACTGAGCGTGATGTTGGTTGGAATTGTTACTATTATGGTATATAATTATAATCTCCCTCTCATATTTCCCGTTGTTCGTTAGCAACAGAGTGGCACAACTTAAATGCGACACCCTATTTTAGATTGCTGTTACAAACATGAAACAACTGTTACAAACCTGAAACAACGTTTAGAAACATGAAACAATCACTCTTCACTATTCTTTATCCGACTTTAAAGCCATTATTGAACCTCCTACCCGTTGAGCACCTAATCCAGACTTTTCCCACCTTTTTCCATTTTTCTTTTCAAATTCTGCCAATAGATTTTTGAAAAGAAAATTACACAAAAATAATATTTAAGGGATGTGTCTTGGAGAGATTCAGACGACCCAAATTTCAGTACAACATTTATTTTTCTTACAGTTACAGACATGCAGGAGATACCATTTTTCATAATTTGTTGAACTAAATTTAAATGGACAATTTTAATGGAAAATTTTTTCTGTTATACTTATCCTTATAAGTTATTAAGCATTTTGGTATATTTTGAACCATTTTACTCCCACTCCTTACTGGAAATAATACTGAGAATAATACTTCACATACCACTGAGCTACAGGCATCCTCATGTGACACAGTTGATGCTTCATCTAATTATTGATAGGAGATTAATTATTTATCTATTAGAGTACCTCATTTGAAAGCCCATAATGTAAATTCTAGTTGCTTTGATTGGCCAAAAATATAAGCAATACTCTCATTAAACTCCATCTTATTTCAATCAACTGTTTAGATTCGATGAAAAATTATTTAGACAAAAAGTTCTTTGTACGTTTCGCTTATTATTTTGTATCGTTAGACTTTAAAATCTCTTTTTACTTCCCCAGCTTGATAAAGTATAGGGGAAGTTATGTAATCGGTCAGAAATTCGATGAGGAGTTTTCACCGAAATTTCATGTTTTCAAACCAGTTTCAAAAATGAAAAAAAAATTGCTGACTTATCGTGTGTATATGTGTCTGTGAACACGATAACTCCCGAACGAATGAAAGTATCGACCTGAAATTTTATATGTATATCCAGGACCCTCTGAGGACAACGATTGAAATTTGGTGCAAATCGCCCAGAGGAAATGGGGGGAAGCTTAACACAAAAACAATAATAATTGCCGTTGTAATGAATGTATTGTTAAGAAATATGTAAATTCACAGCCCTATAAAGACGTCATATATTTGTTTTCAGCGGAATGTAATAAATGTATCGATACAAAATTTAGTACGAGGATTTTGGAGTCGCTATGTAAATCAGTTATAGAATATTTGCGCAAACGGTTGACTGGTTTCGGAGAGGGAGCGAAAAGTTAATTGATTCATTCGTTGTCTTTTATGTTGGTTACTTACTGACGTATAAGGATTACGGAGGATGCTGAAATCTAGAAACTACGCTTACGAATGGGACTTTCGGTACACTTAATAATTTGTAAGTAATTTTAATGTTTCAAGAGAATCAAGAAAAAAACTGATTGAGTAAGAAGTTTAAAAACTCCTAAGCCCATTAGGATTTCTCCAGTCAGTTGAAATTAGATTCATAATTAATATTTGAATATACGTGGTTCGGGAATTTGGCCTCCAAGACCAGAGGTCGAAATAACCTCTCACCTACCACCCAGAATGAAGAAATTACTTCACGTGTTAGTCGTCTTCAAAATATCTCGCCATTTGGTTTTTTACTTCCTAAGCGGTATAAAGTATAGGGGAAGTTATGACACCCGATAGAGTGAATATATCGACAAGAAATTTTATATGAGAATCCAGAAATCTCTAAGGACAACAAGTTTTCTTTCAACCAAATTGACCAATGGAAAGAGGGGAATTTGGAGGGAGGCTTAACTAAAAATTCTAATAACTGCCGATAAAATTGATTTTATATGTGAATTAAAAATCCCATAAAGACGACACTTATTAATTTTCAACAGATTCGGTCGAAGGGTGGGTAGGGGTCAGAGAGGGCTCAATTTAAAAACCGTAACTGTCGATGTAATGAATTAATCGACCCAAAATTTAGTATGATTCAGCAGCCCTTGTATAAAACTCTAATACGCCCTGTACTCACCTATGGCCCGGAAACATGGACCACAATTAAAGCCGAAGACCGGGACCACCAGATATTTGAAAGAACAGTCCTCCGTCGAGTTTTTGGCCCCGTTTGCGACTGAGGAGAATGGTGGCGCGGAAGCAATCAGGAGGTGTACGAGCTGTACAACGAGCCAGACATTGCTACTGTGGTAAAACTGGGCAGACTTAGATGGGCCGGCCATGTCGCCAGAATGCATGAGGATATGATCCCGAAGAAACTTCTATCTGAGCCCTTATATGGACGTCGAAGAGTGGGAAGACCGAGGCTGCGGTGGTCTGACTGAGTGGCAAAAGACGCCAGGAGCATCGGGATCCGTAACTGGATGACAGCAGCACAAAACAGGGACTCATGGCGATTGATGTTGGAGGAAGCCAAGACTCGTCAGCGTGTTGTAGAGCTACACTAAACGATTCAGGCGCCCCTATGTAAGTCAACTTTTGAATATTAGCGAAATCGGTTGACTGGTTTTGGAGGGGGAGCAAAAAGTTAATATATTAATTTGTTCTGGGGAAGTACATTGCCGGTGATTCACCGACAACTGTTTTTTTCTTGATTATGAGCATGAGCGAAGTACTTTACAGATCCCAGTTTCGTTTTTTTACCTATCGCATAACTCAAGAAAAAAAAAATAATATCAAAATATCTCGCAGCGTTGGGAAGGAAAACTGTCCGTTTTTAATAATAATAATTTTTACTACTATGATTAAATGTGTTTATAGAAGAGTGAAGAGCGTTGGTTCCGAGCCTGTAGGATGTCAGGTACTCGTTAAAGACCTTGGTAACTAAACTTGAGTAGGCAAGTCCCATAGTAAAGTCGGGCTCATGTCCATCTACGGAAGAGCTCTCTGTTAGTAGGCGATATGACCTCGAAATTAATACCCGGGATAATCACAATAATTAACTAACTAGAAGAGTGAATAATGCCTTTTAGCACCTTGATTTTACCACTGTTTACTAAAGAACAAATTGATCCGAATGGGTCGGTAAATAAATAAATTTATAACAATTAATAAATAAATAATTTTGAGGGTCGGTAAATGTTTTTAGGAAATATCATTCTAATTGTTTTCTTTATGATTTTCATCAAGGTAGCAGTGAGACGAGGAGCACCGGTAGGTCAGATGTAGCGTGTTTGCCTACTGTGCTCATCTATAAAAACTTGAGTACAGAGTCCTTCGGAGGGGACGTTAAATGGCGGTCCATAAAAATTTCTTATAGCAACAGTTGTATAGATAACTTTGCTTCCACCTTAGGTGGATCTCACAGTACTGACGAGCTCATGCTGATGTACGAATTGTGTTCAAATTATTTCTCTTAATTTATTCATGTTTTACTTATATAATATTTTAGTCTCAACTTGTTTTTTTTTCCTTTTAATTCAATATTTTTACATGCCAATCTTATTTATTCTTCAAAATCCACTGTAGTAAATGTGAATGTATTCTTAAATGTATGAATATTTGTATTTATATTTATGCACGGGCCGACTCCTAGCTACAGGATGTATATATCATAAAAGCAATGAATATTCTTATTTTTGGGTTTTTATCTGGGTGGTGAAAACCTTCAGCATGCTGCCCTTCGGATGAGACAATAAGCAATTGTCCCGAACCTGTACGACGTCAGGTACTCGTTAAAGACCCCTACCCAAGGTAACTGAACGTGGATAGGCAAAATTTAGAACTTCCACTTTAGAGTCGGGCTCATGTTCACTGAAAAAGCGCAGTCAGTAGGTGGATATGACTTCGTTGTTAAAGCCCGGGCATGAGTCATAATAACTAAACATAAATTGTATAGTGAATATTATGACTCATGACCGGGCTTTAACTACGAGGTCATATCACCTACTGCCAGAGCGCTCTTTCGTCACTCTGGTAGACATGAGCCCGACTTTGTTTTTGTTGTGCATAGTATGAAAATATATCTGATTTCTTAAAAATACCATAAGCTCTAGTTAATTCACCACAATATTGTTAATTATACATAATTATCACTCACATATAAAATATATGAGTATATTTTTACTTTCATATACCTATAGTAAAAGAAAGTATTGTAATCGTGCGAAAATTCGAGATCGAGCATTCAACGGATTTTTATGTTTCACCACAAAAATAAATTTTTGTAGGAAATATTTCCTGAGGAGGTTAGGTTTTATGACTCATGCCCGGGCTTTAAATGCGAGTTCATATCGCCTACTACCAGAGCGCACTCTTTCTTCACTCTGGTGGACATGAGCCCGACTCTACTGTGGGAGTCCTAAATTTTGCCTACCCTAAATTTTTATTCACCTGGGATAGGGGTCTTTAACGAGTATCTGACATCGTACAGTTTCGGGACCATCGCTTAACGTCCCATCCGAAGTGCTTCAGTTTATTTTACCTGGGAGGTAGGAACCCTGGCCGGGTTTCGAACCCACGACCTTGAGCTCAGAAGGCAAGCATGCATACCACTGAGCTACCGGCGCCTTAATAAGTATATAAACATGGAACAAATTTTGTTTTGATAATGCTCAAATTGGTGAAACGTTAATTGATGTGTAAAAAATAAATATATTTTGGAGACCATAAGGCCAATTAAATGTTGTTTATCAACCATCTTTTACTAATGTTATTAAAAAACATTATTTATTCTTCAGTTATGGTGATACGTGTTCGGGTTTTAACTACGAGGACATATCGCCTACTACCATAACGCGCTTTCTTCTCTCTGGTGGACATGAGCCCGACTCTATGTACTCTATCTATAATAAATAATGTGTTATTACTTATCAGTTAATGAGGTGTACAAGAGAGGTCCTACGTGACTTCTCTAGAATTGCGAAGTAAAGCAGTCCTTTGGATAATGATAATAATTTTATTAGACACGGGTTTTTATGGTAATTATTCCGAACCGTTTCTGGGCTAGTAATAATAAAAACAAAAAAATATGTGATGTGGCCATTCTTATACCAACCACGCATACGGATCACTCTCCCTCTTCCCCTTCTCAAAATCATTTCAAACTTGCATTACTGGGCATATAAAAGTAATGAGTTGACGTCAGCGGTATTTTTTTGTTTCATTGTACAGCCTAGTTCTGAGGGTGTTTTTTTTATACCCAATAATGCCAGTATGAAATGATTTTGAGTAAGCTTATTGGTATAAGAAAGTCCTTGGCCACATCAGATATATTTTATTATTTTTTTAATTTTTTTTTGGCCTTATGTACGATGCATATTAGCCAATCATATATATAAAGCTGAAAATGTCTGTGCGTTGTACCGCTATAACTCACGAACGGCTTGAGATGGATTTGATTAATTTTTTTTTTAATTTGTTCGTCATCGTCTGTGGAAGGTTATAGGCGTATTAGTACCTCAATATCTGGTCCATCCCAGCATCCACCCACGCAATTTTTGTAACTCAAAAACCACTGCAATGATTAATGAGGAAGCTTTTTGAATAAATTAGTTTTAGCTCCAAAGCTAGCGTTACTACAGTTGAAGGACTATAAGCCTTATTCCGTATGAATAATTGAAAATTATAACATCATGAATGTACTGTCGAGGAAGTGAATAGCCTTATAGGAGATATTGGGAGAAAAGTCAAAGTTCCCCGGGCAATGCCGGGTATTACTGCTAGTTCTCTATAATAATTTGGTTATTTACAACATCTATCTACGAAATAAAACTCACTCCCGGACGAGATTCGAACCCGCAAACCATGGTGAGACCATGCGTTATTTTGAAATATTTCCTCCGAAAATTATATTGATTCGATCTCAAATCTGAGGACTCATAAAATATAGTAAATTAGGAACATATCTGGTAAGAAATCAGGTAAATCAAGTGTACATCTAAAAATATGTTTCAAAACTACATTTCAAGATGGTTTTGCTGTATATATATATAAACCGAACGACCTACGAAAAATCGTATTTCATATAAAATATATACTTCAGTTTTTTCTACAACTATTACTTGAAACGATTTTTGATTAGGTCATAAATATAAGTGGTATATGGCAAAATATACTTAGGCCACGGGGTAAAGTGGTCTCAATTTCCGTGCGATTTCGGTCGGTTAAAATATAATCAGATCCACGTTACCTCATGTTACTTCTTCATTACAAATTTCATAACTACATTTTTGCGGTAGAGCGCTCACAACTTGCCAATCACTTACTCACAGAAAATAAATGATCGCGGAAATGGTCAAAACGTAATCTGCGGACCTTGAAACGTGAAATTCGTTGAAACCTCTATCTTTAATTTTTGCACGATTACAATACTTGCTTTCACAATAGCTATAAGAAAGTAAAAATACATTGCATAACTGGTCCCAAGTGTGATCTGCGAAAAGATTATTATATTAAATATTTAAAGTTTGATAGTTTCAACTATTTCTTTTATGCCCATAAATAATAACTCCTTTCTACATTTCTAATCAATATAATACATAGTCATTACAAAAAAAGTAAAAATATTGGAACATTAACAATAAATAATTAGTAAAAAACGTTATGAAAGTAATTGAATTTTCTTTATGCATATATTGGTCAGATAATTAGAAAGGAATGACAATTATGGAGCTGCAATTACATAATAGTCATTACAAAAAACAATTGTTTATTGTTACTGTTTCAATATTTTTACTTTTTTTGTAATGACTATTATGTAATTGCAGCTCTATAAAGGCTACCTTACACGGTCAATATTATTGAAGCAATATTATTGACGCAATATATGGTAAAAAAACGGTAGCCCTCACACGACTCAATAATATTGATCAATAAAGTGTCAGTTTCAATTGTGCAGTCAAGGAGGATGGATCTAGGGTTTCTAATTTTTTTCAATTCCTTCCTTGAAAAGTAGTCATTGCAGGTATAGAAAAGGGAGTAGGGTCAGGAAGCAGGGATAGTGGAGAACAGGAGTGGCTCTGCTCCGAAAACAGTTTAGTATCGTGCCTGTGTCCACTGTGTGGAGGAAAGCCAAAAGTTAATTGATTAATTCGTTCTGGGGACTTGTACAAAAGTTGGTTCGGAGGGAGTTTACATCATCTGTCGTAGCATTAGGGAATTTCAGTTGATAAAAATGAAGCAACCGTTCCATTGCTTGAGCTTTTTGTCTCTGTCCCTGTATTCCTCTGATTTTATTTTCCATAAAACTGGCATGGACTTATATAACTAAAACAATCATTAATACAAATTATCACCCCTTTTGAAATGACAAAATAACCACTTTTATTATTATTTTATTTTCAAAATCGATGTAAATATAGCACCTACCTCACTTCTATGCACATTAAAATAAATTTCCTTTCTTCTTCTCTTTTATCTTGTGAACACTTCTTTCGCTTCTTTTCACTATCAATTTCACGTTTTATATCAGTTTCCATCTCCAAAACAAACACCCACTACAGTGTCTGTAGAACGACTGACGTTGTATTGCACAATATATGGTGTATACCCCTCAAACGGTGTCAATAATATTGACGGCGCCTCAATATATTGACGGGACTTCAATAAAAATCAAACGGATTATATTTTTTTCAATATTATTGTCATCAATATTATTGTTTCAATGTACTCCTTACACGATTAATATATTGATCAATATCGATATTGCTTCAATAATATTGACCGTGTAAGGTAGCCTTAATAGTCATTCCTTTCTAATTCTTTAACCAATTTATGCACAATGAAAATTCAATTACTTTCATAAGGTTTTTTTTACTAATTACTTATTGTTATTGTTCCAATATTTTTATTTTTTTTTGTAATGACTATTACGTAATTGCAGTTCTATAAATAAACATTACTTTTCTGAAATTTGTTATCATTTTATTTTTTTTATCTATAACTCTATTTAGGGTTAATTCATAATACTTTTGAAACAGATTAAATATATTTTAATATATAAATTGTTTTAGAAAACTGTGATAGCTGGGCTTTCGATTTTATTAGTCTAATACAAGGGTCGGCAATATTTTTTGCATTTGTATTATGTCCTTAAGCAAGGACCGCATATTGAAGTAGAATAAATTAAATGAGCACTAACATATGCATAAATTAAAAATATATATCTGATGTAGCCATAAGAGAACTTTTCTATATCAGCCACATTTTACTCTCTTACGCTCAGAAAGACCTTTATGTCCACATTATATATATTTTCGAAAGAGCCGGTAGCTCAGTGGTGCGTGCTTGACATAACGTTTTTGGCATAATCTAGTGGCCATCTTTAATCTATTATAGTTTACACTCTAGTTCATTCATCCTTAGTAGAGATGCATAAGCAGTGTGCTTACTGAACGTCATTTTCGTACTCATTGTGAGGAAACAGTTAGTCAAACCCTTCTTGGCAGACATCTTAAGCTGTTTATAGTCGTGAAAATTCTAACGTCACGGTTCCCAGTGTCTTTTTATGACTGAATAAAAGACAAGTATGAATCGTTTTTAAATGAACCAGCGGGGGCTTTCAGCTCTCTTAGTATTTCGTCACTGAATTTGTGCTATTATTAACTCGTCATACACGTGAGAGAGGTAATAAATTTGAGGGGATGTTCATTGCATAAGACAATCGTAAGTTATGATGAGTTGAAGGAAGTATTGGAGAATGGTACCGGAAGGATGACAACAGAGAAAGGGATGATGTATGCATTAGCGATGTTGAGGCTAGAACAATATATGGTGCATGTTGATTTATACCATGTTAAAGTTTAGATCATGATGAAGAGTTTAAGGTTTTTGTAGGTTGGAGATGATGCGAAACGCATGGGTCCGTGTCAGGATAACGGGTGAATGTCAATTGAACATCCAGACGGATTACTGTTGAAAATCAGTCTTTAGCATACAGTTGAATATGATAGGGCTAAGGACAGTTGAATATCATAGGACTAAAGATGGTTGAAAATTAGAGGGCTAAATATAGTTGATCATCAAAGGACTGAGGTTGAATATGAGAGGACTAATGACAGTAAAACGTCGAAGAGCTGAGGACGGTTGTACATGAGAAAATTAAGGGCAGTTAAACATCAAAGAGCTGAGGAGTGTGGAATATGAGAGGGCTAAGGATAGTTGAACATCAAAGAGCTGAGGAGTGTGGAATATGAGAGGGCTAAGGATAGTTGAACATCAAAGAGCTGAGGACGGTTGAAAATAAGGGGGCTAATGACAGTAGAACATCAAAGGGCTGAGGACGGTTGAAAATAAGAGGCTAATGATAGTTGAACATCGAAGGGCTGAGTTGAAAATGAGAGGACTAAGGACAGTTGAACATCGAAGAGCTGAGGACGGTTGAACATGAGAAGGCTAATGACAGTAGAACATCAAAGGGCTGAGAACGGTTGAACATGAGAAGGCTAAGGACAGTTGAACATCGAAGGTTTGACAATGAGAGTGCTAATGACAGAACATCGATGAGTTGAGGAGGATTGAACATGAGAGGGTTAAACTACTCTCCCTCCCCCTCTCAGACTTTGTCTTCTAGGAGGAGGTCGTCGACTCATGTAATTATTTATTATAATTATTTCTGAAAATACTGAATGGCATAATAAAAAAAAAAGTTATCCCTTTGAGGAAGCTGATAAATTTGCTTGTTATGTTGATTGCATAAGAACAAGCAACGTATTGGAGAATGTCACCGGAAGGATGACAAGACACAAAGGATCCGGGGGTGTTCGGAAGCGTTGAAGAAGTTTACATTAGGGGTGTCGAGGGTAGGGCGAGGTGAGGTGAGGTCGTGGGATGGCTCGGATCTACTTTCACCAAGGGGTGCAAGGAAGCAATGAGAAAGTAACCAGAACGGTCACGATGTGTTGACAGTCTTGCTAGGGTCGGGACATGGGGCACGGGGCTCTTCATAGCTGACAGGCATGTAGCAGGATAGTCCTATCTGTAAAGGGCCATCAAACACCCCCCAACTGAACCTTTCACAACTATTCATGTCTCAACCACAGGCAATGTGCATCCCCGCAGGAATTAATCATATAAGTTTCAGTTCACTCACGTTTGTTAAGACAAACTATATAAGTATAGTAGCTTTTGAATCCTCAAACTAAATTTTATTATTATAGATTAGGTTTTATGATTCATGCCCGGGCTTTAACTACGAGATTATATCGCCTACTACCAGAGCGCTCTTTCGTCACTCTGGTGAACATGAGCCCGACTCTACTGCGGGAGTCCTAAATTTTGCCTACCCTAAATTTTTATTAACGTAGGGCAGGGATCTTTAACGAGTACCTGACATCGTACAGGCTCCGAACCATCGCTTAACTTCCCATCCGAAGGACGGCGTTCTTAAGTTTATTTTACCTCTCAGATAAAATAAACTAAAGGCCTCGGTCGGGTTTCGAACCCACGATCTTGAGCTCAGAAGACAAGCATACCATTGAGCTACCGGCTCCCCCTTTATTATTATATATGAGGCGCCTAGTTACAAAACCCGCCATCTCCATTTTTCGCGTATTTTGAGTATTAAATCGATTATTAACAATTCGATGACGAAGTATACGGTGATGCAGTTATTTTCTTTCAAAAAACTTTAAATACTTGAAAAAATCAAGGTTGAAAAGTTATTTTAGTTTTAAAAACATCTCCCTCCCATTAAGCTAAACGAAACAACTCACTGAGGTTGTATTGGAGCAGGTTTACTTAGGTCTAAATTGTCTCGTTTGCTTAGTCTTGTTTTCAATTTCTTTAATATTGTACCCTTTCATAGCAAAAATATATTATTATATCTTCATATTACGTATTATGGAAGAGACAATAGGTGAAATTTTAGTGATATCTTTACCAAACAAAGCCAGAAAGAAGACGCGTCCTAACGACAGTTCACGTTCAATAAAGAGTCATTCATTTCAATATTTCTTTCGTAAACGAGATGGAACTATTGTCAAAATCTGCCGTGAGAGTTTTTTGAAAATTCTGAATTTAAATAGAGACCAGAGGTGGGGATCGTAAGTCTCACACGAACATAACCAAAAAAGCCAAAATAAATATTTTTTTAGGAAAACTGACTGTCATAGAATCTCATTATAATAGACATCGTTCCACTATAAGAAAATATGTGGCAAAAGATCTCCGCACTGATGAGTTGCACAGAATGTACAATAACTCTGTATCATAAGAATTTAAGGTAAAAATTGGTTTAAAAAATAAATGTTTAAATTTAAATGTTGTTTTGTTCATTTCAAAGCTGATCCTAAGAAACTACTAAAATGTAGTGGGAAACTACTGTTTTGAAAGATAGTGGACTAAAGATATCAGTTTCAAAACCCGCCATCTCCAGATCTAAATTTCAAAATCCTCTAACTACATAATAATTTCATTAATAACTTTATTATTGCATACAAAGTGAAATTTTTCTAGGAAGCAATAACTACACGAAAAAACCCAAAACAAATGCATACTTTTTTGGCACAATGGAGTTTTTCTTAATTTCCCAAATTTTTTTGGAGATGGCGGGTTTTGAAACTAGGGGCCTGTGTACATATTTGTAATTACAGACGACTATGTGTACATATATATAACGTTTTCCTCAATATAACGTTTTTTATGAAGGGTCCAGAGGAAAACGGTACATCGATATTTTACTGTACACGGTTCGCTCTCAACAAACTAGTCTAAGTCATAACACCCTTATGATGGTGTAATGCAGAATCCTGTAGTTTTTCTATGAACATTTTTTTGTGGAATAGATAATATATCAAAAATGTCGTCAGTTATTCACCGACATTCCCCAGAACAAATTAATCAATTGACTTTTTGTCCCCACCCACTCCATAACCAGTCAACTGTTAGGGCTAAAAATCAATAGTCGACTTACATAGAAGCTCCTAAATCCTCACTAATTTTGTGACCATAAATTTTTTACATCGCCAGTTGATTAGGTTTTTTGAGTTGAGCTCGCCCCCCCCCCCCCCCCCCCCCCTTATTCCTCTTTCCTTTAGTCAATTTGGCTGAAAATAAATAAGTACAGACACCATTTTTTTTTTCATATTTGGTATCTGGTGGTCACAAAACAAGAAATTCCGTAGAAAACTCCGCATCGAGTGTTGACAGATTACATAACTTCTCCTATAATTCGTATTGCTGAGTAAGTAAAAAAAATGTATGTTTTATCTATTTATTATAAGTTTTCACAATATCTTCATTTTTTCAAGATAAAAGCTGTAAGTTTTTATTTTAACTTTCTTGCATATTCCAGTTTGGACATAAGACGATCTCTTTACAGGTCGCAAGACTTTTCTTGCTCTGGAATATTCCATTTTAAAAATTTAATTATTCAATTATTTAAAAAAAAAATTAATTATAACAAAATTATGCAGCAACTCCAGGAGTTGATCTTGAATTTTCTTCAATTACTTTTTAAAAATAATTTATATTCTATTACTTTAATATTTTCAAAAATTATTCAGAAACAATTAAATTTTTCAATGAAGCAAATTTTGATACGAATGTTTCCTCTGTTACGTTGTTTTCCTGAAAACACAATTACATAGCAAATTATCGAAATGGTCAATGAATTTCTAGAATTATCAAACTGTCATTGTGAAGTCTGAAAATTGTTATTCGTGTCGATGGAGGAGGACAATTTCTTTTAACTATTTGTTCAATAACATTTCAGAACGAATTTCCGACATAAATCTTGCAAAACCGATCAGTAGATAATAAAAGTCACTAATAAATTCTAAAATGTTTTGCTATGCGTCTCAATTGAAATATTTCCTAGAAAAATTTATTGTACGCGATTAGAAATTTAATAAGAAACATGTTTGTTAGGACTAACCGTTTGCGCGTAAATCGAGCAAACTTCTGAAAAAATGGGTTTCAAAACGTAGTTTCATGGCATGTATTTTCGGCATGTATCTTGAAACGGTGACCAAAGAAAAATCATAACTCAAAATGATTCTTTTACTTTTCTCGAAAACGTTCATGTGAGAAGATTTTCGATTAGGTCATAAATATAAGAGGTATCTTCTGAAATGTTCTTAGGCCCCGAAGTTAAATGCATAACTTCAATCGTTTCTGAGTTAGTGTGCTCACAAATTTCCAATCACACACACATAGACACACACATGTTTCCACGATAACAATACTTTCTTATAGTATGCTATTTCTTATACTATACTATACGTATAGTAAAAATGTATTCAAAGAGAAAAATCTCTCATGTGGACAAACAGAAATTGTCATCTACATAGTAATATTTCATAAATATATCTTTTCTTTGCTAAGAAAAATATTAAGAAAAATTAACCGCACAACCGATTTAACTAAACTTGGGTTCGGCGGTTTATTTACAAAAAGAATTTTTTCGAAAGGAAAGAAGATATTTATGAAAATCGCGTCAGTAAATTGAGTACAATGTTGGCCACACCAAATTGTGTTTCTTTTACACAATCAGAAGAAATTTTTATTTTATGTTATTAACACTGTTTCCTTTTGGATTCGAAAAAAAAAAAAAATTAAAATCCCAAGTTAGTTATTTCTTTAACCAGAAGTGTATAACGTAAAAACTATTCGGGATCATCGCTTAACGTCCCATCCGAAGGACGGCATTGTCAAGGTTTTTTTAACTTCCAGAAAAAAACCTAAGGGCCTTGGCCGGGGTTCAATCCCGCGATTTTGAGCTTAGTATACAAGCATAATATAATAAGAAGGAAAAACGAATGTTTTTGAAAATATTGTCTATTTTTCAAAATATATACAATATATGGGAGTACATTCAGTATTGTATATATTTTGTTAAATGGGCAATATTTTCTTTCTTTTAATGCAATTTCACGGTTCAAGGTCTTCTGAATACGTGTTGACCATTTTCGCAAGTCTATCTGCGCATGTGTATATGTGTTTGAAAAGTTGTGAGCTCTAAAACGATTCTAGTTATGAACTTGAAATTAGTAATGAATATGTGCTAACTTAGATCTGACTTGATTGTGGCTGAAATCAGCGGAAAATTGAGACCATGTGTTTCTTAAACTTTTCTGGGATGTTACAATGTTGGTTAATTCTGGCATTTCTTCCAGAGGTGTCTTCTCATTCTTTTTTCCGACAATATTTCGGGACTTGTAACAGTCCCAAGATATTGTCGGAAAAAAGAATAAGAAGACGCCTCTGGAAGAAATGCCGGAATTAACCAATAAATTGAGACCACTTTACTCCGGGGCGTAAGCACGTTTTACAAGATAAATGTGTTTATGACCTAATCAAAAATTGTTTCAAGTAATAGTTTTAGAGAAAACTGGAATACATATTTTATATGAAATACGATTTTTCGCAGGTCGTCCGATTTTTTGAGTAACATGCCAAAAACCATCTTGAAATGTAGATTTGTCAAGATGAGTGAGACTAGAGAGAGAGAGGAATCTGATGAGTGGTTGGTATATGAAACTCCTGTAAGGGCCACATCACGTATTTTTATCAAATGTTTCACAATATCTCTGCTTAAAATGTTAAGTATCAAATGGGTATTGGTTAGGTAATTTGAAGACTAGCACTAACGGAATTGACTGCCAGGAAAAATTAAAATGTGAAAGATAAATTAGTTTTACAGACTCTCATGATGTCATTAAAAAACGGATTAGCGCTAAAAGGTTTCTTTGAGTCAAGGTTAAATCTGGCCATCATTTTTATTTATAATTACACACAAAATTAATTATCTTTGCTCCGATGAAAAAATGGTATTTTAGAAATTTCTAAGCCGGATAGTAAATAAATACAACTGTAAAAAGAGATTATATGTAATTATTATTACAAATTAGAGAAGAAAAAAAGTAGTCGTTGAGTCATCGGCAATGTGGCACACTACACACTGGGATTGGATCATGACAAGGGTCTCTGATGAACGAGCTATGTGTTACACTGTTAGAAAGCTCATTCAGTAGCTAGGATTGGATTGGACCATGGCAAGGATATCTGATGGACGAGCCATGTGTTACACTGTTTGAAAGCTCATTCAGAAGCTAGGATTGGATTGGACCATGACAAGGATCTCTGATGAACGGACCATGTGGTACACTGTTTGAAAGCTCATTCAGAAGCTAGGATTGGATTGGACCATGACAAGTATCTCTGATGAGTGGGCTATGTGTTACACTGTTTGAAAGCTCATTCAGAAGCTAGGATTGGATTGGACCATGACAAGTATCTCTGATGAGCGGGCCATGTGTTACACTGTTCGCAAGCTCATTCAGAAGCTAGGATTGGATTGGACCATGACAAGTATCTCTGATGAGCGGGCCATGTGTTACACTGTTAGAAAGCTCATTCAGAAGCTATGATTGGATTGGACCATGACAAGGATCTCTGATGAGCGGGCCATGTGTTACACTGTTTGAAAGCTCATTCAGAAACTAGGATTGGATTGGACCATGACAAGGATCTCTGATGAGCAGGCCATGTGTTACACTGTTTGAAAGCTCATTCAGAAGCTAGGATGGGATTGGACAATGGCCAGGTGGGAGGATGGTGGAATGCGGGAGGTCACCAGGCCACGGAGTGACCTCGTCCTTACTCCCAGGCTCCTCCATAGTTCCCTTCTAGAGCCTCTTCACTTTCACTTACCGAGGTCTCTTCCATCCTCCAGCCATCTAGCTATTACGACAAACAACTCATGTGTCAGGCATGATTCTCAGGTTTTTTATTCTTATTATTTTTTTAGGGAAATTAATGACCTTATCCTCGTAAATGTTACTGCATTTGTTTTGTTTACATCATTGAATCCCACTTGCGTTCAATTCTCCATAAGCTAGACTTTAACTACGAGGTTTTAAATTCATTTCACACTGGCACTATGGATATAAGACACACTGGTGGATATAAGACACACTGGCATTATGGATATAAGACACACTGGTGAATATAAGACACACTGGTGGATAAAAGACACACTGGTGGATATAACAAAGTCACTCCTAGAATTATGCTATTATACAAAGAAAACCGCTGACGCCAAAACATTACTTTCTTATATACACCAGTAATGCCAAAAAAAATATGAGAGGGGAAAGGGGGAGAGAGTGATCTGTAAAAGCGTAGTTGGTATAAGACAATTTTGTATTAACCACATCACATATATTTTATAATTTCCTGTGATTGGGCAATACTACTTAACATACGCATTAATTTTAAAATCTTAATTTTTTTTTTTTTTTTGGCTTTATGTTCGATGCATATTCGCCATGTCACTGTTTTATCTAATTATATACTACATCCATGGCCCCGAGAGGGAGTTCTATCTAAGAAATAAAACTCACTCCCGGACGGGATTCGAACCCGCAAACCATGGTGAGACCATGCGACCAAGCCCTACGCTCTACCCCACACGGCCCCCATGGCCCTTTCAGAGGGTTGTGTATTATCCAAAGCCTTCATATAACAGCCCATTAACTAACTAAAGAATGCCTTGTCGAAGACCCTCCATGTGAATAACCTTCTTCGCCTAATATGTCTAGCGTAGTTTCTCTCATCACTGCAGGTACCACAACTTCTGCAGTGGTATCCTGTTAGATACCTGATCACTTTATTTTAATCACAGCCTCCATGAAGTTATAAAATGTTGAAAAAGATAAATTTAATATCTGATCGCAGTTTGATTTCGTATGACTTTATCGTCCCTTATCTGACAAAGTATTACTTCCGCAGTTATATAAAGAATAGGGGAAGTTATGTAATCGGTCAGAAATTTGTTGTTTCCCGATCTTCTTCTTCGAAAAATGAAAAAATAAATCTTGTCGTTCTGTGAGTTGTGTATGTCTGCGAAAATGATAACTCCCGGTAGAAAGAATGCATCAACACGAAATTTTATATGTCTCCAGAACCCTCTAAGAAAAACACATTGAGTTCGAGCCAAATCGGCAAAAAGAAAGAGGGGGATTAGGGGAGAGGCTTAACACAGAAAGGGTACATTCATTCTATCGGGAGTTATAGTGTTTACAGACACTCATACACACAGACAGACATAATCGGGAGTTATAGTGTTTACAGTGTGGTAATAAAAGCAATATGTTAATGTGTTAATCTTAAATAAATGATAAATAAATAATAATCAATAATAATGAAATAAACAAGAATAAATAAAACAAATAATTAAATAAACAATAAATTACCACATTTCCTGTAGAAATTTTATAACTGGTCTTCTATTTAATTTTAATTTCTACAGTAGTTTTCGAAAAGGGTCCTAAAAATATCAAAAGTTCAAGACGTGCAATTTTTAAGAAAGTGCACGGATTTTTTAAAAAAATTCTATTAACCAACTTTTCATTTAGATTTCTAAAGAGATGCCATTTTTAATCATTTTAAATAATATTAAATCTAATCCAAAGGTTTTCAAATTATCTTACTGGGCCAACAGGGAAAATGAATAGAATAGAATTTACGATAACAAATAATTTGAGTTTATTTTCTTAAATCATCTACATTATTAAATTAAAAAAAAAATAAACATTGAAACAAACAAAAATCAAAAGAAAAATCTTACAAACTAAATTCTTGACACCATTTCAATTAAAAAAAAAAATATTTTGGCCATTTTTTTAAAATTTAAGTTATATATTTCTGGGCATATATCCTGTACATATAAACAAACAACAGAATCTTCTTTTTGGATCAATTTCACCGTCAATTCACTCCTAATTAGTTCATTATATCTTATGCCTAAACACCACACTGTCCATCTTCACTCAGACCGTCTCCATTGCACCCAAGCCTCGACCCGTCTCTACACACACTAAAAAAACAGCTGATGGCCGTGTTTTTTTTTTTACTCATTTGTTTTAAAAGAAATTTGCTTTTTATATAAAAATAAATATAGATAATTAATTTTTAAATGTTTATAATTTAATCATTTTAATGTGTGCATTATTTTTATACATCACAACAGATAATCATACACACACACAGACAGCCATTATCGGGAGTTATAGTGTTTGCAGACACTCATACACACACAGACAGACATTATCGGGAGTTATAGTGTTTACAGATAATCATACACACACACAGACAGACACTATCGGGAGTTATAGTGTTAGCAGACACTCATTCACACACACAGACAGACATTATCGGAAGTTATAGTGTTTACAAACACACACACAGACATTATCGGGAGTTATAGTGTTTACAGACAATCATACACACACACAGACAGACATTATCGGGAGTTATAGTGTTAGCAGACACTCATTCACACACACAGACACTCACTTCTCCAGCTATCGAAGTACCTATAGGAAAAGTCATATGATCGGTCAGAAATTTGTTGCTAAGTTTTCAACGGAATTACATTTTTTCCAACCAACAGATACCAAATATGAAAAAAAAATGCTGTCTGTCTGTGTATCTGTGAACGATAACTCACGATAAAATGAATTCCTTTAAGGAAATTTCATAAATAAATTCAAAGCCCTATAAGGACGACACTTATTAGTTTTCAGCAGAATCAGGCAAAGGATCAGGGGGTCTCAACTCAAAAACCCCTATATAACTGCCGATGTAAAGAGCCAAAATTTAGTATGAGGATTCAGACGCCACTAAGTAAGTCAAATATTGAATTTTAGCCCAAATTGTCGATTGGCTTTGAAGTGAGAGCGAAACTAATAATATGAAGATGGCTGATGTGAGAAGTGATTATTTCACAGGTTGTCAAATAAAAGGTAGTATGACCTCTCACAGATTTTTATTACAAGTAGCTAGCCGGCTTTCGAGGTTTCCCTCATCATCAGGCAGTCTACAAAAGAAACCATCCTTAATATATAAAGGCAACATAGATAAATATATTAAATTGAAAAATTAAATTTTTTTTTTTCTTGAAATAACCATACCTGATAAAAAATTAAAAAACTAAACAATTTTATAATAAAATAAATAAATAAAACAATGTAAAAACGTTAACAATTTAAAATATCATGGATGGGGACAGACAAGTTATATCAAATATGGTTATTTCAAAAAAAAAATTTAATTTTTCAATTCAATATATTTATCAATGTTGCCTTTATATATTAAGGATGGTTTCTTTTGTAGACTGCCTGATGATGAGGGAAACCTCGAACCGGCTAGCTAGTTGTAATAAAAATCTGTAAGAGGTCATACTATATTTTATTTGACAACCTGTGAGAGAGAGCAAAACATTCTACCTGGGGAAGTACATAGTCGGTGATTCACCGACTTTTTTCATTTTTGGAATCATGAAAGTACGTTGAAAACAGCATGTAATTTTTGAGAAGTAAAAAGCAATTACGATATAAATGATAGAATATTGGTGGATGACCTCTGTCATTAGAATAAAAATGTTCTGATCTGAATCGAATGAAATATCATCAAGATTGATCTGATTTCTCTTCATTCATTGTTGTCCTAGGGCCTCTATAGAGCTTCACACACAATTGAGGATTGTTCATCTCTGATTTTGTTGGCTCTTTCTGGAACAAATGACATCCGGAGGATTTGGCAAAGAAGTGTCGCTCTCACCGAAGGAACTGATAAACTAGGAATCTACTAATTGACAAGAGACTTGATGGAACTTCCGGCAGTTTGCAGAGGTAACTGAAGGTTAGTTGAATTTATTATGTCTATGTCTGTGTTCATTACAAAAGTCACGAAACTCACATAAAAAGACGTATGTCAGTATCTCGGTATGTAACCAATCGGTTAAGTAATCTTTGAAACGGCTTCACCTATTTCAACCATATTTGTTTATCATCATTTTTCAATAAGCTTTATGTGTTTATTGTAATTTGGGATTTATTTATATTTCATCAGACTATGGGTATTAGGAATAGGGTGAAAAACAGCCAGGCTTTAAGAAGTCATATCGCCTACTAACAATGCTCTGTTTCGTCTTACTGGTATACAAGAGCACGGTTCTACTATGGGAGTCCTAAATTTTGCCTACCCCTGTTTATTCACTTCAGGTAGAGATCTTTAACGCGTACCTGACATCGTACAGGCTCGGGATCAAGGTTCAACAACCCATCTGAAGGACGGCGTGCTCAAAGTGTTTTCATCTTTCAGATAAAAAACTTAAGTCCCTCGGCCGAGTTTCGATCTTAAGCTAAGTGGGCAAGTACACTACTTCTGGTATGCTTTGTTCCCATGTATAGGTTAGGTTAGGTTTTATGACTCATGCCCGGGCTTTAACTACGAGGTCATATCGCCTACTACCAGAGTGCTCTTTAGTCACTCTGGTGGACATGAGCCCGACTCTACTGTGGGAGTCCTAAATTTTGCCTACCCTAAATTTTTATTCACCTACGGTAGGGGTCTTTAACGAGTACCTGACATTGTACAGGCTCGGGACCATCGCTTAACGTCCCATCCGAAGGACGGCGTGCTTAACCCTCTAATGGTAAGGTGAACTTTTGTAACGCATACGGTAAGATGGGGTCTGTATGAACCCCACGTGTATTTCTTATAATTTCGGGTTTACTTAAAGCACTTACATCAAGAATCATAATTAATGGTCTTAGTTGACGTCAACCCATGAAAAAAAATAGGTTATTAGAAGAAAAAAAAACTAATTGATAATGGGTCGTGGTTTTGTCGTGACAAAGCTTGTAGAGAACGTCGACGTCACCCTTGGTCATGTTATAGAATTGTACAAACTCAGGTTTGTTTGTTTGATGAAATCAATAACACCGTTTTGTTCTTCTTTGGAGAAAAAGAAGTGAGCATCTTATCGTATTGGTATAAAAAAGTGCTAGTTGATGCTGGGGCGCGAGCTAGCATCTTCGGAGAAATCTGCGGTTTGTTTTTCCGTAATGTTTCTACATATATAAGTTTATTTTTCTGGAGCTCTCCAGTTAATTCCTAGGAGGAGAACCAGTTATCTGCTGTTATATTTCTATTGGTCCTTTTCCACGAATTGGTGAGTCGCAGTAAGTATTGAGCCGGCATAGGTAAATCTCTCTTCATTTTTTCAATTTCTTTGTCGACATAGGGTACTCCTCCCAAAAAATAAAATTGTATTATTATATTATTTTATTACAGAAAACAAATTAGTTTTCTACATAACAAATATAAATCCCGAAATGAAAATTTTAGGTAAGTGAAGGTAAAAAAATATACGCAAACGGTAAGGTGGGGTCTGCGGCGACCCCAGAGTCGGACACGTGAATTGCAAACGAGATTGAGAAGAAGGGATAGCTTACCTGAGACTTCCGGTCGGTCTGATGCTAGACGAACACTTTGTGACCTTGAGACGAGTTCCCTAGAAGGTACGTAAAGTAAACAACGTTTGGGGTCCAAAAATACCCCACCTTACCATTTGAAGGTTAAGTTTATTTTACCTCCCAGATAAAATAAACTAAGGGCCTCGGTCGGGTTACGAACCCCCTTGAGCTCAGAAGTAAAGCACGCATACCACTGAGCTACCGGCGCCCTCGTTCCCATGTATATTATAAACGGTGAAATAATGTTCGTAACCACTGATGATTATAACACAAAAAATAATAAATAAATTATTATTATCTTATTATTTCTTTTTTGTGTATATATTTTTTTCATGGGGCATGTGGACGATATCATAACTTCCCCTATCCTTCGTATAACTGAGGAACTTAAAGTACAGCGCCTTCTGCACAATTGGATCCCTTAATTTGAAATTGTGTCCTACAATAGCCTATATTTTAAGTTGAACCATCCTTAAAATACCCTGTAAGTTTCGTGAATATACGTTCAGCCATTTTCAAATTGGTCAGACAGAAAGTTGAGCGTGAATTACCGGTAATTTACGTACTTCCCCATCACTAATTAATCCACTCAGCTGTTCTCAGAGACCAATCTACTGATTTAGTCGAAAATCTATAAGTGTAATCAAGGATTTTGAATCTTCATATTAGAATTTCCTGCAGTTGTAATGAATGTATCGATACGAAATATAGTATGAGGAATCAGAAGTCCCTGTCAACTATTTATTAAAACGACTGGTGTTAGAAGCATAGCAAGGTATAAGGGAGGTTACGTAATCGGCCAAAAATTCTATGCGGAGTTTTCAACGGAATTTCATGTTTTCCGAACTTTAGATTTTGAATTAAAAAAAAAAAAAATGTTGTCTGTCTGTGCGACTGTGAACACGATAACTCCCGATATAATGAATATATCGACTCAAAATTTTATATGTGAATCCAGAACCTTCTAGCAACCATACCTATTGTTTTTAAGCAAAATCAACCTTAGGGAAGGGGGGGATTAGGGGGAAGGCTTAACATAAAAACTTTAATAACTGCCCATAGAATGAATCTATGGAAACGAAAGTTTATATGTGTGACCAAAACCCCATAAGGACAACACCTATCGATTTTCAGCCGAATTGAACAAAGGGGAGGAAGGGGTTAGGGATAGACTTAACTCAAATACTCAGATAACTGCTTTTGTAATGAATAAATCGACACAAAATGTCATATGAATTCGAAATCCCATAAAGACAACAGTCGCCCCCTTAACCAACTCCTGCCCACGCCACTCTGGGAGGTAGAGAGCTCTGAAGATCCAGCCGGTACAGTGAAAGTGCCTATGTTAGGGAGGCCTCTGATGCAATGCGATGCTGCTAGCTGAGGTGCATTACATCACAATGGTCTAACATCCTAACCTTTCCCATTTCCTCATCCCCATTCTCGGTCCTAACTTAACACACTCACTCCCTCCTCTCTTGGTATAACTCATTTGCGCCTCATTAGCACTTTTTTTTTTCGAAAAATATTATCCAATGTCTTCTCATTGGATAAAAAAAAAAAATGTTGCTTTCACCTGGAAAGAAAAGAAAACAGCAGTAAAAGTCTTCTCGAGATTTAATTATCCAAATATCTATAACTACTTCTGGGAGGTAAAATAAACTTAAGCCCGCCGTCCTTCGGATACAAATCGGTACAAATCAGTGAATTAAATTTTTTTTTGTAATAAAAATCCCCTGAATACAAAAATTAGAAAAAATCTGTATATGTGTGAATTTGAACACTATAACTCTCGATAGAATGAATGTACTGTCAGTAAGTCTTATATGTGTATCCAGAACCGCACAAGGACGAACCCCATTGATTTACAGCCAAATCGGCTGTTGGGAAGTGGAGTAGATCAGATGAGGGAGGCTTGAAACAAAAACAGTAGGTAATAACTACCGATGTATCGGTATAATATTTAATAAAAGAAATCGAAATTCCCTATCGACTATCGATTAGGAGGGAGAGCAAAAACGTAATGGAGTAATAACGCGTCAGTTATCGGGAATCAGACCCGCTTTTAACTATGAGGTCGTATCGCCTACTACCAGAGCGCTGTTTCGTCGCTCGGGACATGAGTCTGTTTCTACTCTGGGTATCCTAAATGTTGCCTATCTGTCACCGCACAGGCTCGGGACCATTGCTTAACTTTCCATCCGAGGGACGATTTCGAGCTCAGAAGTAAATACTAGTATAACAGTAGTACATAGCCGGTGATTCACCGACTTTGATGATTTTTTCTTCAATTTTTTCCAAATTTAAAAGCTCATTTTAAGAAATGGATTTGTCATTGATGGCTTCTATGGCACTTTTTGTATAGTACCTATTTATGATAGATTTCCAGAACACGTTCGTGATTCATATAAAATATTTTGAAAGTTTCTGGGTTGTACACTGATTTTTATATCGTCCCAAACTGAATCATTTATATGTAAGAAAACTTAATTCATATACAATATATTATACAATAGCAATGCTCCCATTAATTGTATGTCTTCTAAATAAAATAATAATTACAAACGTAATTACGTGTAATATATATATTCCTTATGTCAACTATTCCTTTTGTTAATCATAATCTTCCTTTTATGGAACATTATACTCGTAGAGTCGACCGACAACCACCTTCGAACACCCAGTCAAAGCAGTTTTGCCTGGGTGTTCGAAGATCGATGTCGACTCTATAATGTTCCATAAAAGGAAGATTCTGATCAACAACTTAAGGAACATCTAGTCGTATATTACACTGATGATGGGAGTAATGCCCCAAACGTTTGTAATTATTATTTTATTTTTTACTTTAGCGTTGAGCCATTAGCCACTTTTAAAAAAATGTATATGAATGGTCTCTAGAAAGTAAAACTTAAAAATCCTATCTCTTGGAAAAATAAATATAAATTATCGGAGAGAAGATTGTGATCTTCCGTACCTTATCTATAAATTAGGTTCTTGCATACGAATACTTACTGCAACACATGATAATATGCTCTGGATCCTCGGTCATTGCACAGTCCTCACAGAGAGGAGTCTCACTTCTACCGACCCTATGCAAATATTTACAACAGAGTGCATGGTTTGTTCTGATTCTGCAGAGATTCTTAACAAATTTTCGAGACCTGGATGATTTTCCGAACCAGGATGGTATTCCTACACGTGCATTGACTGCCTTATAAAATAACCCCATATCGCTCGCATCATTCTCTTTGCCAAGCGGCTCTGAGATCTTGGATAAAGTTTTTAGCGATTACAAAGATAATTAATTTGAGAATTTTTTAAAATATTTTTTATTTACGAGACTCCCTAACAACGTGTATATACTAATTGTCTTTATTATAATAATATATGTTTTTTTTTAAATTACTGGAAAATAAATGGTATCGATTTAATTAATTATTCAAAAATTTAAAACAATAAATCAAATAAATAAAACATGTGAAGGAGGGGGGGGGGGGGGGGGGGCGCCACAAGTTCATATATAGGTTACAGGTCTTTATCCTGGAACCAGCGTTGCCAGACGTACGATAATTATCGTACATGTACGATAATTCAAGCAAAATTAGGAAAATGTACGATGTACGATTATCGTACAATTTTTGTAAGATAATAACAAAAAAAGTACGATATTGTACGATAAAAAATAAAAATTTTTACTTTATTCAAATTCAAACCTTTTCAAAATTTTTTTTTATTTTATGTAACTGTAGGTCTCTATATGCAGCGATAGATCGATGTTCAGAGTATCGATTCAAAACTATCTTCATAGTTGTATTCAAAGAGCAAAGTATTTGAATGTCCTCTGCTAATCTTATCCTGCTAATCTTATAAAATATAAGAACTGTGGTCGTATAAAATTATTCTATTTAAACTATTATTTTTATAAGATCTGTTTTTAAATATTTATATATTTATTCAATATTCTATGTGAAAATGTTTTTTGTAATACGGAACTAAAAGTGAGATTAAGAGAGATTAATAATTTAATAATGAGAGATTTTAATTAAAAGTTAGCACGAAATGCAATAATATTGCAACGAGATTTGTTCGATTTGTAAGAATTATTATTGAAATAAACAAAGTTCATATAGTCTACAATTAAACATGATTTTTTAATTTTAATAAGAAACTTTTATAATCATTTAGTACGATTTTTTTGTACGATTAAAAAAAAAAAATGTACGATAAAACGTACGATAATTTCATTTTTCACCGTACGATAATTTTCGATATCTCGATACGATATGTTGTAGTCAAGAATCTGGCAACACTGCCTGGAACTCACCTCTAGCTGACTTTGTCAAACTGTCGACCATCTCATTGTTAACAATTCCCGAGTGAGGCCTCACTCAGGCGAGACGTATGCTTCTTCCTTGCTGGGACATTGAGAAGACACTGATGGGATAATTGATGTTGTACTAATTGATGGGATAATTGATGTAGTAATTGATGGGCCAATTGATGTTGTAGTAATTGATGGGATAATTGATGTTGTAGTAATTGATGTTATAGTTAATATATTGCATATGAATTAAGTTTTTGCTCTCCCTCCAAAACCAATAGACTGTATATGGATGATATAATATAAATCAATAGTTGGCATACATAGTGACTTCAGAATCCTCATAATGTGTTTTGTGTCAAGACCCCCTCCCCTCATCCCCAGCCCCACCCCAACGGCCGATTTGTCTAAAAACCATTAGGTATCAGCCCTTATGGGGTTCTGGGTACACATATAAAAATTAGTGTCGATACATTCATTCTATTGGTAGTAATCGTGTTCACAGACACGCTCATAGACATACAGATTTTTTTTTTTTCATTTTTGGAACCAGGAGTAAGAAAACATGAAATTCCTGTGAAAACTCAATATCGAGTCTCAGCTCGATTACATAACTTCCCCTATACTTCGTATAGCTGGATGTATGCGCTCCCATTACTGTTCGTGCCCATTGTCACCGTTGTTCTGTGCCTCCGTTCCGAATTTTAGTCTGTTCCTCTTTCAGCGTTTCTGTGGGATCTCATTACAGAGTATCCATGGGTTGCTATGCCAACCCCACAAAAATTAAATAAATACATTATGTAATAATAATGTTATTTATTTCCGTTAAGCCGTAACATGGTCATAAGAATGTGTACATCAAGACAGCTATTCATCATAAGTAATAACAATAACAGTAAAAAATTAATTGAATAAATAAAAAATGAGCATAAAAATAATAATATTAATAAATACAGTAGATACAGTTTTAAATTAAAATTATGATAAGTATTTTTCATAATTCATCCAGAAGTGTACTTTTCCCGACGATTTGATGTGCAAAATATAGAAATGAAATAAAAAAATAGTAATAATAATAAAAATAATAATACATTAAAAAATAATCCAAGTGAAATAAAATAAAGTATGTAAGTAATAAAAAATAATTATAGTAGTAATGAAAATATTAAACAGAAAGTAGATTCGACCTTATAGGAGGAAACAAAATTGAAAGATGTGTATAAAATAATGTTTTTTTATATGACACGCGATTTTTATATCATTCTTCTAGACCAATAAGATAAAAATTACGTTTCCGAATTGAGGTTTCAAACAAAAAAAAAACACACATTTTAAGTTTTATTCTTTTTAATGTCTTTAAGAAGTGGGACAGTGTACATTTTGTTGTAGACCACAATTTTCATACCCAAATTTGAAATCTAAAATTACCCCACTGAAGCGTCGTTCCATAGGTCATAAATAAGACAAAAGGAAGTTCAGCTGAGGGCTCCGATAGTTACTGGGCTCAAGAACGCTGGTTCTTTTATGTAAGAGCTAAAAAAAAAACGTGATCCTGAGCACGCCATCCTTCGGAGGGGACGTAAACCGATGACCCCAAGCTTGTACGTCAGATACTCGGTAAATATCCCTACCCTAGGTGAATAAACCTCAGTGGGCAAGCGACCAAAGAGCGCTCTGGTAGTAGGCGATATGCCCTCATAGTTGAAGCCCGGGCATGAGTCAAAATATTATAAATAAATAAAAAGTGGGTAAGGGCATTATAAAAATTAATTTATTTATGGATTACACTATTACAATAAGTTAATAAAACATCGTAAATCACCAAATTTCTTTAAACAAATTGGCCTTCATCTTCCATGAATAATTATTAGTTTAATAAAATATTGTATATCTGAAGAATGTCCTGTGGTAGGATGAGTTACATAAATACACAGTCTCATTATGAATTTATAATTCTTATCTGAAATATACCGTGGTTTGGAAAAATGTATAGAAGGAAATCCGCAGTTGAAACCACAAAGGTTTTAACTCATGTTTTAGTGTCTTCACTTTTTTCTGTCATGGCGGTATGCTTATTAAAGACATTCAATGGCATAGTGTGGTTCACATTTTTATGTGTGATTTTTTTACTTTCTCAGCTTTATGAAGTATAGGGGATGTTATCAAATCGATCAAAAACTCAATGCTAAGTTTTCAACGGAATTTCTTGATTCCAAAAATGATAAAAAAAATGTTTGTCAGAATAACATAAGGATGACACCAATTGATTTTCAGCCAATCGGCGAAAGGAAAAGAGGGGATTAGAGCGGAGGCTTAACACGAAAATTGTAATGAATGTATTGGATTCAAAGCATCATATGTAAATTCAAAGACCTAAAAAGACGAAACCTATTCATTTTCAGCGGAGTCAGCCGAAGAGGAGAGGGATCAGGGGCTCACAACGCAAAATTCCCCATAACTTCCGATATAATGAATTATCGACTTGAAATTTTATATTTAAATGCAACACCCCAGAAGCATGACACCTATTAATTTCTTTCAAAAGCGGTCGAAGAGAGGACCAGAGAAGAGAGACTCGACTTAAATCCCCTAGTAACTGCCGATGTAATGAATGTATCGACACAAAATTTAGTGTGAGGATTCAGAAGCTAATACGTAAGTCAAATATGGAGTTTTAGTTCAAACTGTTTGGAGGGTGAGTGAAAACGTAATTGATTTAGTCAGTTATCGGGAATCATACCCGCGTTTTAACTATGAGGTCATATCGCCTACTACCAAAGCGCTCTTTCGTCGAGACATGGGTCTGTCTCTACTCGGGGATCCTAAATGTTGCCTACCTAGGTTTATTCACCTACAGTAGAGGTCTTCAACGAATATCGCACAGGCTTAAATCTCCATCTGAAGGACGGCGTGCTCAAAGTTTTTTCATCTCAGAAAAAAAACCTCGGCCGGATCTCGAGCTCAGTAGTAAATACTAGTGTAACAGACCCGGTAATTCACCGTCGATTTTTTGATGATTTTTTCTTCAGTTTTTTCCCAATTTAAAAGCTTATTTAAAAAAATGTATTTATCGTTGATGGCTTCTGTGGCACTTTTTGTATAGTACCTATTTATGATAGATTTCTAGAACACGTTTGTCAGAATGTCATTTCAAGTATTCATTTTTAATTTAAAACCCCGAGGGTGCCAGTAGCTCAGAGGTAGCATGCTAGCTTACTGAACTCAAGATCGTGGGTTCGAAACCCAGGCAAGGTCCGAGCTTCAAAAAAAAAACCTTCAGCACGCCGTCCTTCGGATGGAATACGATTCCGAGCCTGTACGATGTCAGGTACTCGTTAAAGACCTCCTTGTGAAAAAAAACATGAGTAGACAAAATATAGGACTCCCACAATAAAGTTAGGCTCAGGTCCACCAGTGACGAAAGAGCGTTCTGGTAGTAGGCGATATGAGTAGAGGCATGAGTCACAATAACCTAACTCTAGAATGACCCAATGGATGTTCTATGCTTAATAGAATTTAAATGTAATAATATTCCGTAGTAATATTATATTAATCCATTAAATGAATTTACTCATATGAACATCTACTCGGTCGAGGACCTTAATTTTTTTTATCTGAGAGGTGAAATAAACTCAAGCACGCCGTCCTTCGGATGGGAAGTTAAGCGATGGTCCCGAGCCTGTACGATGTCAATTACTCGTTAAACACCCCTACCCTAGTACCCTAGAATAAAAATTTAGGGTAGGCAAAATTTAGGACTCCCACAGTAGAGTCGAGCTCATGTCCACCAGAGTGACGAAAGAGCGCTCGGGTAGTAGGCGATATGACCTCGTAGTTAAAGCCCGGGCATGAGTCATAATAACTAACTCTTCTTATTTTCGTTCAAATAACCTAATTCGTTCATGTTCGACAAAGTAATTTTCTTGATTTTTTACATGTTATTTATAAGAGCGATCGCCTCCCCTCCCCCAGATGTTTTGATTTTTTGATTGTTATTTACCTTTAAGAACATATTAAAACAAGACAATAGATGAAGTTTAATTTATAATATTTTTGATTTTATAATTTTATTTATACAATTTTTAATCAAGTTTACATAATTAAGGATTTTTTTCGTGGGGGTTTGTGTTCTAAAGATATTTATAATTAATTTATAATGGTTCTCAAGTTAATAATCAAATTATTTAATGTCTTAAAATGTATAAAATTAAATTTCTCCATATATTTGTTAATAGTTGATTTTATTGTTTAATTGAGCAGTTGATTAGTATTTGGTTGTGAGTTGATTTTTCAAAAAGTAAGTAACGTTGTTTCTTTTCGATCAGAATGATTTTTATTAGTTATTGGTTAGGTTAGGTTTGGTTTTATAACTCATGCCCGGGCTTTAACTACGAGGTCATATCGCCTACTACCAGAGCGCTCTTTCGTCACTCTGGTGGACATGAGCCCGACTCTACTGTGGGAGTCCTAAATTTTGCCTACCCTAAATTTTTATTCATCTAGGGTAGGGGTTTTTAACGAGTACCTGACATCGTACAGGCTCGGGACCATCGCTTAACGTCCCATCCGAAGGACGGCGTGCTCAAGTTCATCTAACCTCCCAGATAAAATAAACTAAGGGCCTCGGTCGGGCTACGAACCCACGACCTTGAGCTCAGAAGTCAAGCACGCATACCACTGAGCTACTGAGGCGCCCTCTTTATTAGTTATATTAACAGTTGTGTGCTTTTTCTTCAGATTATGACCTTTTTCATGTTTTCTTTTGGTCTGTCAGTGTTATTAAGCGAGTTAAAATGGGAAATAGTAAATAACGAGTTGCTCACTATAGTTAATTAAATCCTCATAATCGGAAAAAATAAAAAAAATTGTTAAAATTTCACATAAAAAGAATGTGTTTAAAAATTTTACAATTCGATATAGGCCTACTTGCCGTCAATTAGATCTGCCACGTGAAATCTGTTTATCTGTTTGTTGTTGTTCGTCAAAAAGTGGCGGAATGAAGGTTTTCTTTGGAAGATATCTGCCCGTTACTAAAGATATGAAGACTTACTTCAGTAACGGATAACAACTTATACAGGTTGCCAACAATTTAGGTTTTTATTGAAATCATTTCAATTATTTGTTCTATAGTAATTTGTCTACCCGAATGTGTTTATGTGAATGACTTTTGTTGACATTTCATAATAACTCTTTGACTTTTGTTGTTATTTCATAATAATTAGATTCATATCTATAACAGTTTTTTCATTAAAAAGAAACAGTAATTGCACTAAAAAGTTTAACGTAAGTGTAAACGTCTGGAAAATGAAACCACCTGGAGCACACCGTCCTTCGGATGGTACATCAGGTTATGTTCTGAGCGGTGGTCCCGCGCCTGTGTGATGTTCCTAGGCAAATGAACCCTAGGATAGGCAACATTTAGAATTTCCCCTTGTGGAGTCAGGCTCAAGTCTCCCAGAGCGCTCTCGTCACTCTGGCGGACATGAGCCCGACTCTACTATGGGAGTCTTCAATTTTGCGTACCCTACATTTTATTCACCTAGGGTCTTTATTGTGTACCTGACATCGCACAGGCCTGGGACATCGCTTAACGTCCCATCTGGAGGACGGCGAGCTTAAGTTTCACTAACCTCCCAGATAAAATAAACTAAGGGCCTCGGCCGGGATTGGAACCCGCGACCTTGAGCTCAGTAAGCATGCAGAAAAAAAAATATATAAATAAATATCTTGTATTAATTAATATTATGAATTTTATTTACATTTATCAGGGAGCCGGTAAGTAAGACATGCAACAAACCTTGAGGACGCCGTCCTTTCCAAGACCCCTACCCTCGGTGAATAAACCTGTGTAGCAAAATTTAGGAGCCCTACTGTAGAGTCGGGCTCATGTCCACCAGAGCGCTCTGGTAGTAGACGATATGATCTCGTGGTTAAAGCCCGGGCATGAGTTAACTATTCATTTATATTCTATTACTTATTTTAAGGAAACAAATTATTATTATTTTCGTATATATTAACTTTCTGAGTTTCAACCTCGAAAACTTCAACCTAGGGAACTAAAACTTCAACTTACGGAACTCTATAAGAAAAAAGGCCGGGCATGAGCCCCAAGAAAGAAGCAGTTACTCCTCTACCTCGACTAGCCACCCCAGTGACACACATTCATGCAACTCTCCCTCCTCTTTCAGCTTTCAGCATCCCTCATAATAATCTTAGGTATTGCATAATTTAATTTCTTATCCAAGATGTAATACTTAATATTTTCATGGTTACCATTTAGCTATAAATCATAAATGTTGCTCAAAGGCATCCCATGAATCACAAATATTATTAAAATTAAAAAATAAGAAAGTTTTACTTCACCACCTATACGAAGTATAGGGTAAATTATGTAATCAGCGAAAAATTTGTTGCGGAGTTTTCAACTTAATTTCATGTTTTCCGACCTCTAGATCTCAAATATGAAAAAAAAGTTTGTTTGTGTTTGTGAACACGGTAACTTCCGATAGATTCAATGACACGAAATAGTATATGTTTGACCAAAATCCCATAAGGACAACAACTATCGATTAGTTAGTTCATTAATTATTTAGGTTAGGTTAGGTTTTATGACTCATGCCCGGGCTTTAACTACGAGGTCATATCGCCTACTGCCAGAGCGCTCTTTCGTCACTCTGGTGGACATGAGCCCGACTCTACTGTGGGAGTCATAAATTTTGCCTACCCTAAATTTTTATTCATCTAGGGTAGGGGTCTTTAACGAGTACCTGACATCGTACAGGCTTGGGACCATCGCTTAATGTCCCATCCGAAGGACGGCGTGCTTAAGTTTATTTTACCTCCCAGATAAAATAAACTAAGGGCCTCGGTCGGGCTACGAACCCACAACCTTGAGCTCAGAAGTCAAGCACGCATACCACTGAGCTACCGGCGCCCCCATTAATTATTTATACTTTTAATTTATTTATTTTTTGGCACCAAAGACGCATCAGTTTTCTTTGATCGAAAAGTAAAATTATTAACCTAATGAATTCTTGAATAAATAAATAAATTCACCTGTAAATGAAAAATAGAGAAAAGCATATTAATTACATAGTTATGACGCTATATATAGTAGCTCAGTGGTATGCGTCTTTGCTTACTAAACTGAAGACCACGGGTTCGAAACCCGGCAGAGGGCTTTAGTTTATATTATCTCTAGCACTCGGCACCAGAATTATTTCTTTACATTACATCACTAATTAATAATGTACAATAGCCAATGCTCCTTACTACGTTTCCAACATGACGTCAGCCCTCGTCACTTAAGTAGCAAAGTCCAGGTACAGAACGTTATTTTCCTCCCATAGTAATCCTCCAGTCCGTGACCTCAATTCTGCCCCACTTTCCCATCGACGCCTTAAGCGCCACTAGCCTAGAGACCTTAGTAGCATGACTGTGAGTTATAAACGTGTGGAACTCACCTAGGGAGTGTCCCCACTGGGTGATTTCTTTCCCTGTTGACATTTTGTCATTGCCATATTTCATTTTTTTTAGTAAATTTTACTTGCATATATTGACGATAGCCACACTTTCGATCCATCTACAGGCATCAAATATCTCCACTATTGCTCAAAAAGCAGGCTACTTAATAGCTTAGAACAATTAGAAATAAATAAAGCTACCAAAAAGAACATTTGTATGAATGACCAAATTTATTTCAACTATTCCCCTTTGTTAACACCCTGAACCAGTTCTGTTTCCACATATATGTTTGTATTATCTGTTATTAATATTTGCTTCCACATATATGTCTAAATCTTAATATTATTATTAATTTTATTTATATTTTTTTATTTATTTGTATTTTTACTTATTTATTTGTTATTTTTCCATGTATTAGTCTAATGATATTGTTCTATGTAAATTTAGAACTAAGTTTTGTTAGGAAATATTTCATGAGATAGCTAACGGTACAGCCGGGGGACTCCCAAGTTTTAATAGCACCCTTTCACCTGAGATGTATTTGAAGGGTCGCTCTCTGTAAACTAACTTAGTTCATAACTAGACCTGACGATGGTGTAAGGCCGAAACCGGTAGTTATATATATTTATATCTTTAGTGGAATAGACAATATTTTAAAAATAAGTTTGTTTTATTTATTTATTACAAGTTTCCACAATATGTCCGCGTTCCTCAACTTAGAAGTTGCATATATTATTTATTCAGTAAGAAATACCTACTTTTAAATATAATAGTAAAAATAAAAAAGTATAAATAAATAGAACAAAAACGTTTTCCATAAATTTACTCATGTATAGACGCATAGAGTTACTCATTACTCGCCAGAAGCGACCGTCCATAAATTAGGTACATAGAGTGATACACTCTTCTGACCCCATGACATAATATTATTATTTTTTTTTTCTTAAGAAAAGAGTGAAAGAATGAAAATGCATAGTTTATTGTGTTACGTAACATTTTTTCAAGATCCCTTCTACTAGTATTAGTAGTTGAAGCTCGAATCATTAGTACTTCCCCAGTTATATGACGTATATCTAAGTTATGTAAACTATGACATGACATGCCGTGTGATTTTCAGCCAAATCGGCCTAAAGAAAGGGAATTAGGGGGAAGGCTAAACACAAAAACACATACAACTGCCATGGTAATGAATGCAGAGGATCTCAACACAGAGAGCCAATAACTGCCGATCTAATGAATGTATCGATACAAAATTTAGTATGATAATTCAGAAGCCTCTATGTAAATCAACTAATGATTTTTACCCCAAATAAGATTTGGAGGGAGAGCGGAAACGTAATTGAGTCATTTCTGCTGATGAAGTTACATTGCCACTGATTCACCGACGACTTTTTTTATATTTTCTTTTAGCATTGGTTAAAGATATGAAGGTCGTTCAATAAGCCTTTAGAAAAAGATATAAAAACTAAGTATTTTAAGTATACCTAGATTTTTTTTTTTTTTCAACATAATCTCCTTTTAGCTCTATACACTTTTCTAAGCGTTTTTCCAACTTTTTTATTCAAAAAGTAGGATTTCGGAAGGTCTTCAAATAGGCATCTGTTTGGGCGATGACCTCCTCGTTCGTCCGAACCGTTGTCTTCCGAGCCATTTTTTCAAGTTTGGAGATAAGAAAAAGTCACTGGGGGACAAACCTGGCGAATATGGTGGATGTTGTAACAATTCGAACTTTAATTTCACGAATTTAGCCATTGAAACTGCACATTGTCTTGATGAAAGAGGACTTTTTTCTTTTGCAAATGAGGACGTTTAATTTTGATTTCTTCACTCAACGGGTGCAATAACGACGCATAATACTCTCCAATTATTGTTTTTCCTTTTTCCAAGTATTCGATGTAAATAATTCCGCGTGCATACCAAAAAACTGTAGCCGTAACCTTTTCAGCCGATTTCACCGTCTTCGCCTTCTTCGGAGCCCGTTCGCCTTTACAACCCATTGTTTTGACTGTTCCTTTGTCTCTGGAGTAGTATCCATGTTTCATCCACAGTTATGTATCTACGCAGAAACTCATCCGGATTGCGACGAAAAAGCGCCAAAATAGCCTGAAAGTCAAACACACGTTTCAAAATCTATAACTGAGCGGTCATTTTTGAAAATAGTCCCAAAATTTAAATGTATTAAAACACGTTCATTTGAAATAATAATATAATTCATTTGAGCCTGGGAACCCGTCCTATATTAGCCAATACGACTCTCTGAAAAAGTCTACCAAGAAAATTACCATGACTTGCAAACTTTTTTAAAAGAGTTATTTCAATTGTGCTAAATCCAGTGAACTAATGCTTTTTCTATTCTTATTTGTTTTTTTAGGTCAAGCTAGTCACTGTTTGTGGTGTTTGATGTAATAGCTGTTTGACTTGGATTAGTTATAAGTTCTGAAACAAGAGTGCAGGTCATCCTCAAGTCGAAGCTGCTAGTTCGACAAAGAGAAAACCCTCAAGGAGTAATTTTATTTTCACTTTTCAGTACTGTTTGTGATGAATTCTTCACATTATGTGAAAATATGTTCTTAAAACAATTTTCTAACATATTTGTGCTCAATAGAAAGAAAAATAAGTCATCGATGAAACACCGGCAATGAATATTCACAGCTGCCTTACATGGAACCCTTGTGTAAATCCTCATACTGAATTTTGTATTGATAAATTTATTATACCGGCAGTTATTAATGTTATTGAATTTAGCTCTTTCTCTGAACTCCCTTCTCTTCAGCCGATATCTCTCAAATTTCACTGGGTTTCGATTTTAAATGTGAAATAACATCTAAAGATTAAGGACTGAGCTGGCGAAAAGGACAAGCAAGTCGATTTTGGACACTATCTACATCGAAAATCATTTATATTTTGGAGAATCCGCACAGAGAACTCTTAGTTTATATTTTTGTTTACTTCCCTTGCGAATCACCGGCAATGTACATCCCCAGAACGAATTAATCAATTACTTTTTCGCTCCCTCTCCAATACCAGTCGACCGTTTGCGCTAATATTCAACAGAGGTTCCTAAATTCTGTCTATAAGAAATATATCTAATTGTAATTTTTAAATCGTAACTTCTTATTAGTTCAGCGAGGCTTGCCGCTGAGGGTGGTTTATGTATTGTTTTTTTTTTTTAATTATAAAAATTAAGAAAAATATATGTGAGGAGGCCATTACAGGATTTTCTTTTACCAACAACGCTTACAGATCACTTTCTCCCCCTCCCCTTCTCAAAATCATATCATTTTGTCTCTTTCTACAGCGTTATCTTGAGAGTAGACATTCTTATACCCAGTAATGCCAGTATGAAATAATTTTAAGAAAGGGGATAGAGAGTGATGTGTAAAAGCCTTGTTGGTTTAAGAAAGTCCTGTAATGACCACATCACATTTTTTTTCCTAATTTTATCTTTTTTAATATAAGAAATATATCTAATTGTAATTTTTAAATCGTAACTCATAGCAACGAACTTTTTTTTTTTTTCCCTCCCCTTTTCTGGCTTTATGAACAGCGCACATCAGCCATCACTACACTGTCATTATGTATGAATAGGCTTCATTATTTGGAATTACATAATTATATGACCAAGCAGAGGGCCCCCAGGCCCCCCAGCATGCGAGCCAACCAAACCAGGTGACAGAGGACCGCTCATCCGGGCTACTCCCTGAGTACTGGGCACATTGGTGCTGCTTTATATTAACTTTTTATTACTTCAGCGAGGCTTGTCGCTGAGGGTGCTTTATGTATTGGTAGTTTTTTTTTTAATTATAAAAATTCAGAAAAATATATGTGACGTCTCCATTACAAGATTTTCTTTTACCAACAACGCTTACAGATCACTTTCTCCCCTTCCCCTTCTCAAAATCATTTCATTTTGTCTCTTTCTACAGCGTTGAGAGTAGACAATATCCCAGTAATGCCAGTATGAAATAATTTTGAGAATGGGGATGGAGAGTGATGTGTAAAAGCCATGTTGGCTTAAGAAAGTCCTGTAATGACCACAACACATTTTTTTTCCTAATTTTATATTTTTTAATTAAAAAAAAAAACTATCAATAATAAAAATTACAAATTACATTACATTGGCAGTTATTGTGAGTTTTCCGTTGAAACCCACTCTGATCCACCCTACCCTTCTGCCGATTTCACTGAAAATTAAGTGTAGTCTTTATGGGGTTTTGAATGCACATATGAAATTTTGTGTCGAAACATTCATTAAAACGGGAGTTATTATAGTTTTTGAGATAAGCTTCCCCTCTGATCCCCCTCCCATTTGGTCGATTTAGCTGAAAAACTATACGCGTTGTCGCTAGAGGGCTCTGGATTCACATATAAAATTTTTAAGATTTTTAACCGATTACATATCTTCCTCTATACTTCGAAGAGCTATACTGTGTACTACTCATTCTCCTTCATCCTTTCGTCTCTCTAATTCACTTCATACTGGTAATAGTTACTGGGTATATGAAAGTAATGCTGGCCTCTGCAGTTTGTTTTATTGTATAGCGTAATTCTGAGTGATTTCTTATCAGAGCCGTAGCTAGCCCTGTGTAAGCACTGTATCAAAATTTCTTTGGAGGCCCTTTTTCGGAAAACAAACAAAATATATTTGATAATAATAAAAACAATACATATTAAAAAACATAATTCTAAAAAAAATATTCTAGTGCTTAAATAGGTACTTTCTTGCTTTTTTTTTTGGCGAAGGTATTTATTATATCATCCATAGCTGAAGAAGATTTTAGTTTCTCAAGTTCTTCTTTTTTTATGGACAGTATTGATAAATCCGATAGCCGTACCGTAGAAGTTCTAAAATAATTTTTAATATGTTTTAATTTAGAAATTTATGATTGGCATTTATCAATATGACTATGGATAACATTTTTGCATACTTATGTATATTGGGGCCCTGTATGATTGCTACAACTGCTACAGTGTTAGCTATGCCCCTGTTTCTTATACTCAGTGATGCCAGTATGAAGGGGGGAGGGGGAGAGAGACCTGTATGAAAGTGGTTGGTATAAGAAAGTCCAGTAATGGCCACATCCCATATGTTATTTTTTTCTTTAATTTGTTATTATTTTTAATAAAAAGCTACATTCGGTGATATATGTTACAACTTAAAACATCAGTTAGTACCTAATGTTTCGTATATACATTTATTTTCCATTGTTAATATCTTTGGTCATATTGTTTCTATCTCAAATTTGAGTACTCTTAAGCGATTGGAACATTTTTGGAACTAAGTTTTCGATTTAACTTATCGTTTCCGTTAGATGAAGTCAAGCAAACACCTAAAAAAATGGGGTAAAAAACTACATTTCAGGAGGTTTTCGACTTTTATCTCGCAAACCGGGCGGCCTGAGAAAAATACAATGCAACACATATAAAATGTGTCTTTCTGTTATATATAAATATAAGCAGTTTCTTATAAATTGAACGCAAAAATCAACTAAAAACTAATTTTAAATCTTTTTTGGCATATACCTTACAAACCGGGTTTATTGTTTATAGACACAAAATTTCATATATAAATTCGAAACCTATGAGTTTTCGGTGGAATCAGCCGAACTGAAGAGGGGATAATAGGGCCTCAACTCAGAAACCCCAGTAACTGCCGATGTAATGAATGTTTCGGTACAAATTCAAAACCCATTTGGACTAGATATCAATGTAAAGAATGGAACCATACGAAGTACATTGCCGGTGATTCGACTTTTTTTGTCATTTTTGGCATCACTGAGGCAGAAAACATGAAATTCCACTGAAAACTCAATATCGAATTTCTGACAGATCACAAATTCCCCTGTACTTTGTATAAATGTAAAATTATTGAAATATTATTTATTTCATGTAGATAATAATAATAATACATTTATTTCCGTTATACCAATACATGGTAATAGGATACGTCAAAAGAATTTATACATTAAGATAGCTTATAAATTAGATTTATAACTACTTGAGTCTAAAACATCTATGATTAGTAGTAATAACAAAACTATTAAAAAAAGTAAAATGAAATTAATAAAAACTGAACAAATAAATACTTAAAAATATATGAGTACATAAACAAAATTAATACAAGATACGTTTATAATAAGTAGACACATTTTTCAATTTAATAAAAATTAAGATAACTATTTTTCAAAAAAAAAATCTTCGGAAGTGTTTTTATCCCCTTAACTATAATAATATATGAAAAATAATATATATATATGATTAATCAATTATAAATGAATACATTCATACATGTATAAAAAAGTCTAAATAAATAAAAATTTATAAATGAATAATAAAATAATAAAGTACATTGGACTGTCTTGGTGTGGAGGAACTCTGCCCAAAAAATAAAAATTAAAGCTTTGTATCAAATAATGTTTTTGGATATGAAACATGATTCTTTATTATTATTATACTATTCTTTTTACAACAGTGAGAATAAAATTCCGTTTCCGTGTAAAGGGTTTCCTTTATTTATTAACATGAACATTTTTAGTTGAAATTTAAATTTTTTTATCGTAGGTATCTATTGACTTCAAGAAGTGGGGAAGGGCATTAAATAAATTAATTCCTTTATGAGTTATACTTTTTTCAAAAAGAGAAGAGCAATGTTTAGTTAAATGTACATAATAAATAACTTACATCGGAAGTAATTGGGGCTATTGAGTTGAGCCCTCCTCTTCCCTTAGACGAATTCCGCTAAAAATTAATGCGTGTCGTTCTTATGGGGTTCTGGAAACATATACATAATTTCTTTTCGATATAATTGAATAATGAATATTATTCATTCTATCGAATTGACTGACATAACTTACCCTATACTTTGGATTGTACTTACTATACTAAGTAGAGTCTTGTTTTCTATCACCCGTCAGGTTGAACGTAAAACGTCAACAAGTAAGGTAGTTTGTGTAATCAAGTTTTCAAGAAGCCGTCATGTCGGTTTCTGAAGGGTTGTTTACCAAAGTTTATAAGTTCCTTTCAAAAGTTCTGTAGTTTTTTTTATAAAGGAACGTTCAGTAGCGTCTTTGTTATGATTCTAATTCCAATGCGACCTTTGCTAATGTAAACAGCATTGTTTACGATCTGTGAAAACAGTATAATACTTTAATCCAGTCACTGCTAGACGTTCAAACGAATTAAAATGGTTTGAATTGAAAATCAAATTAGGTCGATTTTACTTTATGAGTTTAAACTCGGCTTAAAAGCTACTGTGGCCGCTCGAAAAATATGCTCCGTGTATGGTGAAAGCAAAGCTCAATTTTGGTTTTGCAATTTTCGTCAAGGCGACGAAAAGCTTGAAGAGGGGGCTCATCTTGGAAGACCTCAAGTTGCCGAAGAACAGCAAGTTCGGGAATTAATAGAGTCGGATCCACGTCAAACATGTCCGGAAATAGGTAACAGACTAGATATTTCAGAAGCAACAGCCTGGAGATACCTACATCAAATGGGAAAAATAGAAAAGGTCGCAAGTTATCGGATGCCAATAAGATGATTCTAGCTTCTCGATTAAAAAATGATCCATTTTTAGACAGAGTAATCACTTGTGAAGAAAAATGGGTATTATACAATAATTTTAGGCGGTGTTATCAATGGCTCTCAGGTGATGAAGAACTAATAAAATTTCCCAAACCTGATCTTCACCCGAAAAAGGTGTTATTGGTTGTTTTCTGGACAGGCAAAGGCGTCGTGCACTATGAGCTGCTAAGTCAGGGGCAAACCATCACTTCAGAGGTCTACTGCACGATATTAGTCCGCTGACAGTCTAAACTTAAAATATTCGATCCAGGAATAGTGAATAGAGAAGGACCCTTGATCTTTCAGGACAATGTTCGGCCACATACGGTAAGGTTAACCAGGGATAAATTGATAGAGATTGGATGGGAAATTTTACCCCACCCGCCATATTCCCCAGACCTATCACCCACTGATTACACTGTTCAACAAAAAAAAAATTATATTCATTTTTCTGGGGGTTTCATATTTGATTCATATGGGAAATTGCCTCCTGGATTCAAATCTGTAATTAGTTTTTCTGTGTCAGGCATAGTTTTGAAGTTATAAGCAATTTCAGTTTTTTCAAAATGGTTACACTTCTTATTTCCAGGCTGTGTATTTATAAAGGCAAAACATGCAACTATCAATATTTTAGTCACTTATAAAATTATTTAGAAACATTTTAGACGTATAAAACAAAAACATGAAGGAGCCCATAAATAATCATCATATATTGTATAAAAAAAACTTATTTAAGATTAGAAAATATGAAAAAAATCATCTTTTACCCAAGAATTTAAAAGTCTCATTTTTTTCTCTTGTGTTCAATTTTGCAGTCTCGAATAATGTTCCAGCAGTAGTCAGCAAGCATTGCAGGCATCCATTTATCACCTTTTCAGATCTCTGGACAAGAGCCTTAGAAATGTTTTGATAACCGGCAAAGCCTAGAATTGGAGTTAAATAATTTTTTTGGCAGCAAAAATCCATCGTTTTTTAAAAAAGGTATTTGGGAACTTCCGTCACTTTGGGATATGGTTGTTGATTGTAATGGTGATTATTTTGGTGAATAATGAATAAAATGATTTTATATATATTACAGTAGAACCTCTTTAAGTCGAACCTCAATAAGTCGAAAACCTCCAAAACTCGAAAAAAAGTTTTGTTCCTTTTCCTCCAAGCCCCAAAACCTCCATTACTCGAAATCTCAACCCTCTACTAGTCAAAATTATCAGTGAGTCCCTACAAGCCATTTTGGTACATATTTTCCCTCTATAACTCGAAAAAATAAGTTGGACCTCTGTATCTCGAACATAGCAATGTTTTATTTTACAACCTTTACAACTCGATTATTTGAAACTTATTACCTCTATAGCTCGAAGAAAAATAAGTTACCGACTTTAAGAATTTGCCGACAATGTACACCATTGTTTGTTAGAAAACAATTTAGGAGTATACAATAAATAGGATTACCAATTGTAAGAAATGATAAAGGATATTATTATTGATTTCATTTGAACTTTAGCGAAGCAAGTCATTTTGTGTCGATTGAAAAATTGTCAGAAGTAGTAGAATTTTCTGTTCTTTATACCTTAGACAATGCTATAGATAGAGAACAACCAAATTATCTAGAGCAAAAAAAAATTACTGACTTTTTTTAATACCTACATATATATTAACATACTACGTATTTTTTTATTTTAAGGATGTTTTGAAATAATGTTGATTAATAATAAATATAAATATGTTTGTTACCTCTGTAACTTGGAGTTTTATTTATTTCACCTCTCTAACTCAAAATTAGTTAGAATGAATCTTAACCTCTACAAGTCGAATCAAAATCCGCCTAAGTCGAAATCCTCCATAAGTCGAAAACTCTATAACTCGAATTTTTTGTGGTCTCCCTTGATGTTCGACTTATAGAGGTTCTACTGTACTTTCTTAATTTTTAATTACGTAAAAAAACGACAAGACTTTTGAAAGGACCCGATATACCTATATATATATATATATATATATATATATATATATATATATATATTTTTTTAATAAAAATCGATTTGGTCTGTTATTAATGGTTGGGAAACGTGCCAGGAAAACGAAAGAGGGAGCTTGGTGGCAGACACCAAGAAAGGCTCTATGGGAATCCTACAGTGCAACAGGGCAATATGGCTCGACCTTTGGCAGAAGGCTGACCTTCAACCCCGAGTCTTCACTTTCCTTCCCCTTCCTTGTCTTGGCCTATCTTAACGAAACCAAAGCATAGCGTCAACATCAACATCATCATCAACCGTTAACATTCCATTCCTCTTTACTTTTATCAATTATGGAAATACGGACTTGAATTATGGGGATGTTGTCGTCCATCTAACACAGTCCTTCCAGACCAAAGACTTAAAAATTATTTTTGTTATTTACTTCATCAAGTCCCGCTTCTCCAAATTCCACGCTCATGTCAATCCAGTTGCTCGACTCTTGTCGTCCCATTCCCATCCAGATAAGACCTGCTACTATAATTTAGCAAAAATATTTAGGTAGTGCTAGGTGACTAGGTTCTCATCTTTCCTTCTTGGCCTGCCTCCACTGCTGGACAGTAACTGGCGGGGCGAAAAGGCAGGGGGGATCACTCGAGTCCCCGCGGGCTCCCCTGCCTCCATCAAGTTGGAGGGATGGGGATGACAGAGAACCGGGGGTGTTTCCAGGGGTCTCGAGTTAAAGGGCTTTCATGTTGATTTTATTTTATATTTATTATTATGTTTTATGCTTATGTTTATTATTATTTAAATTTTATATTATCTCTTTGTTTGGTATATATTATATTATTTGCATAGTCACTTGGCAAGTTCTCCCGAGGACTGTATGTATTGCATGTACTCACCTGGAGTTCCTTTAGAACCTTCGTCTTTTGAACTTCACCAGTCGGGGGGGATTTTTGCTTTTAAATTATGAGCAGATACTTCATACATGAGTTTTAAAATAAACAAAAACGATAGTCAAAATGTTTTATTCGACAACATTAAACATTAAAACAATATGAAAATAAATACACTTATAAACAATATATACAAAACTTGTCTTGTTATAAACTCCCGTCAAGGTTATCCATCTTGTGCCGCAGTGTTGCCAATGTCCATATTCTCAACATCTTCCTTCAAAGGTATAATCGCCGGACCGATTTGAATCCTCTCCCATATCGAGAGCACTTGGTGGCAGTCATTTGTTAGAATATGGACATTGGCAACAGTGCGGCATAAAAGGGATAGATAACCTTGACGGGAGTTTATAACAATACACGTTTTGTACATAAGTGTATTTACTTTCATATTGGGAGCCATGGTGGCCGTGCGGGCTAGAGCGTAGGGCTTTGGTTGCATGGTCTCACCATGGTTTGCGGGTTCAAATCCCGCCCGGGAGTGAGTTTTATTTCGTAGATAGAACTCCCTCCCGGGGCCATGGATGCCGTAAATAATTAGATAACACAGAGTGACAACGGAAAGAAACAAACGAAATAACAAATAAACTAGAACAAAACGTTTTTTAAAACTAAGAAAATGAAATAAGGTTAAGTTTGATGTTTATCGCACAAAGTCGCCGGCTGTTTTCCCTGAGTTTTCTAAAATCATTTCCCACACTACTGCTGTGATTTTTTTGTTTTTGGTTTTCAATATTGGAACCAGATATTTATGTGACAACCTTTAGTAAGTGACAACCTAATAGAATAAGAAACTATGATGCATATTACTGAACACTTGTTTTAATTACAGAATTTTGTGAAGAGGGGTAACTCAGAAGTAGCATACTACTGAGCTCAATATAATAGGTCTGGAACCAGGTCGAGAAACACGCTCCTCGGACGGAACGTTAAGCGATGGTCCCGACCTTGTACGATGTCAGGTACTCATTAAAGACCTACCCTGGATGAATATATCTATAGGTAAAATTTACGACCACCATTTTCCAACCAGTGTGACGACAGAGCACTCTGGTAGTGGGCGATATGATTTCGTAGAAGACCGACGCTAACTCAGGAGTGATGGAATGTGAGTTATTCCTGATCAGTCCATCAGTCCTGGAATTAGCGTCGGTTTACTCTCCTAATGAGTTTTGAGACGACTTAGCCCAGACGTTTAAAATCACGGGTGAATCGAAAAGAAGAGAGATCGGTTGTGGTGGTGACAGGTGATAGCATTCCCAAAAAAGTCAAGTACGTCTGGTAATTTGCGTCTGAAAGTTTCCCAGTATAGTATATCGGTATACTCGGTGATGTGAATACTGAAAATGTAACAGGAGCTAAGTCGTGTTGAAAAACATTTGTGAATATAAAATAAAATTGTAAATTACTTTAAAAAGGTGAAAACATCAGTGGCGGGTAAATTGTTGAAGAAGTACTTCAAATATATTGTTAAAAAACAGAAAAATGAAAGTTACATTGAAAATTATTTGAAATAATAATAATATAAAATGGAATGGTTAAAGAAAAATAATAATATTGGCCTTGAATAAAATGGATTCAATCTGAAGATGTCTTCTGACCCACTTCTTTCTAGAGGTGACTTCAATACTTTAAATATTTTTTATTGTTTTCAACATAACATTCATGTGTATATAAAAACTATATTTTCGAAAATCGACATCTGAAACAGTGAAGCCCCTGTACTGAAGGCGTGCTGCTATTCTGTAATATACCAATGAAGAATTGCCGTTAATCTTCAATGCAGGGGCATCATTTTGTTTTTCCTTCTCTCCCCACCAATTTATTCCTTGCTATTTGGATATCCTTCATTTCCACTTTCAGATAGGTGCATATTGAAGAACTTAGGGTCACAAAACATTTTAACAAACCAAAAAATAAATAGTTTATGAGAATTTTAATTCTATAAATAATCGCCAAAATACGAGTATGTAGTTCAAAGAGGGAAACAACTCCAAAATCTGAGATAATTTGATTGTTAGAAATTGTTAAAAATACATATTGTACACATTAGCGAAGATTCCGTAAATCTCAATAGATGATCTCGAGGATTGATCCTCTATCGGTACACCTATGTAACAGTAGCAATAAACCAGTTCACATGTGTAATAGTAGCAATAAGCCAGTTCACGTATGTAATAGTGGCATAAAGTAATGTGTGAGTGACGCGGTACTCACAAGAATTGGTGTGTAAACTAAAGCACATGTTTCAAAAATTTGCTGTCGTGCACTGATTTTGATTAAAATTTGTTTTATAATGTTACAATAAGAAAAGTAGTATGAGTAATTAAACTGTCAAATTTATTGTTCTTCAATTTCTTTTATACATGAAATTGTAGGTTTGTGATAGCTAAAGAAGATATATACAACTGTGATTGTAGTGTCTCTAAATACCGCGAAAATACAGCACCGATGGTAGTTTTCGAATTTGTTGTTAATTTTTCTTAATGTTGGTCTTGAGTCGAACCAAACAGAAGAGACGTAATACAGGAGTGGCAGTATTAGTGCGGTGTAGAGTAGTGTGGCACATTCATGTCGGAGTGTAGTGTTCTTGTTTAGGAGTGGGTAGAGTGAGGAGAGTCTGTGTAGGCATGTGTCAGTTTGGAGTTAATGTGTTGGTCAGTTTGATGTTTCGGGAATGTGTTCGAGGATGATGTTTAGCTGTATCAGTGTGTCGTGGTTTATATGTCGGAGTGCAAAAAACTTTTTTTTTTAAATTAAATTCTTTATTTTGAATATTTACAATTGATATAAACCATAAGTAAATTTGGTGAATGACATTAAACATTAAATTATACATTAAAAAAAATTATATATAAAATAATAATGGTCTCTATGCAAATAATATAATATATACAAAACAAAGAGAAAATATTAAGTTTAAATAATATTAAACATAAACATAAAACAATAATAATAAAGATAAAATAAAATCAACATGAAAGCTCTTCAACTCGAGACCCCTCGAAACACCCATTTTTGCTACAGTAGCAGGTCTCTCGGTCAGCGCCGCCTCAGTCTTCGGGAGGGATTATCTGAATGGGAATGGGATGACAAGAGTCGAGCAACTGGATTGACATGGGAAGAAAGGTTAGAAAGGAATTTGGAGAAGCAGGACTTGATGAGGTCAATAACATAAGGGATTTTAAGGTCATTATGGAGGGTGCATCGACAATTTTTCTTAGGACTTTGGATTGGAAGGACTGGATACGCTTGATGTTAGATGGCTTAGACAAAAAACAAAGCCTCAGCTTCCACCTTTGCCAAAACATCTCATTGATCTATGAACTAGTTTCTTGTCTTGGTTTCTCAAATGTTGAAGAGATTCCTATAGGTGATGGATTTTATTTTACTGAGCTGATGCTGAATTAGATATAATATACCCGGAGTACCTTTCCTGTTTGAAGAATGCCAATATTTCCTATCATTTTTGTATTCCAATAGATTTAATACTGGTTTGCTCAACCCGTCAAATTATTTAAAATGATGGGTTAGAGAAAGCTTGCCTAGTAGGATCCGACCCTGAAAATAGAAGAGGAATTGAGGTTATGTAAAGTCTAGTCAGTCATCAGATTGTTATAGAGCCGGTTGGGAGTTGCGTCATGTGATTCTCCTGACCTCCAAAAGGAACCTACAAGAAACTTGTAGTGATGAAACTTTGAAGTGAAGATTCCATTAATTCCTCCTTCCTTGTCAGAGGTAACAGGCACCCAACGTGCTTGTGGGAAACATGAATCTAGCTCTGCTACCTCCATTGTTTTCACATTGTTAACAAATCGTAACACATTAAATGAGGAACTGAGTTTTAAGCCAGAGACATAAGAAAATTGCAGTATGGTAGAGATTCACATCACTAGAGATCGGAGTTTTATGATATTGCACATTATTTCCCCAGCTTTACGAAATATAGGGGAAGTTATGTAAGCGGTCAAAAATTCAATGCTGAGTTTTCATAGGAATTTCCAACCTTTAAATTAAAAATTAAAAAAAGGTGACAATGTGTGCGACTATGCCTGTCTGTGTCTAAGAACGCGATAACTCCCGATAGAAAGAATGTAAAAACATGATATGTGAAACCAGAACCGTATAAGAACGACACCTACTTCATTTTCAGCCAAATCGACCAATAGGAAGAGAGGATTAGGTTGGGGTTTTACATAAAGCTAATATCTGTTAATACCTTCGAAAGAGAAGTAAAGCGATGGTCCCGAGCCTATACGAGTTAGTTTTTGCGTCTCATGCTCGGGCTTTAACTACGGCTATACCGCTTACTACCAGAGCACTCTTTCGTAGTTTTAAATCGTTGAGTCCTAAATTTTGTCTACCCTATTTTTGCTTACCTAGGGTAGGAGTCATCGGAACCATCGCTAACGTCCAATTCGAAGGATGGTATGCTAATTTTTTTCACCCCTAGAAAAAAGGTAAGAACTTCGGCCGAGTTTCGAACCCGCGATCTTGAACTCAGACGGTAGCCTATCAGAGGTATCTTGGCTACCGTAGAGGGAGAGAGGGATCTATAGAAACATGGTCACTTAATGGTAATGCACCCATAATGAGCTATGATGAGATAAAAACAGCGTAAATGAAATTTGTCAATCTTCACCTGAACTATATGTGATATGAAAACTGTTTTAATTTGAGACGAATTGAGTTCAGAAAAAATAAATAAAAAAATACAAGGAAGTGTTATATTCATGGCATGTTGAGAGAGTAGTGTGGAACTAATATTCTGTTAAATCGATCATAAGAAAAACAACCTTTTGGTAGGTTATGTCTTTAGTGAAATATGTGTTTTCAATGATTATTACTGAAATTATAACAATAAATTATAAAATCAGTTCTCTGAAGATCTTCTTGTCCAAGATATACTGGGCCTTTCATTCATTAAGGAGAAACCTGATTTTATTTCCTTTCTTATGAATCCCAGGTCATTGTGGTATTGTGGGTAACAAATCTACTGATATTCAGCATATTAGGACTGCCCACATCCGCAGTATCCGCATGTCCTATATTGAGGAAAATGTATGATGGTTCAGAATGACCGATAATAAGCTAAGGGTGGGTTAATAAAAAAATATGATGGTAATTATAATTAAAAAATATATAATTAAAAACATTGAATCAATAATAATTAAAACAAAATGAATAAATATTAAATATAATTAAATAATGAAATTTTCATATTTCCTGTAGAAATTATAGCTGGTCTTCTACTAGATTTTGATTTCTACAATCTCAATAGTTTCCGAAAAGGACCCAAAAGAAAAATCGAAAGACGTGCAATTTTGAAGAAAGTACATGTATCTTTAAAACATTTCAATTATACTTTTCATTTGGATTTCTTCTAAATTTACTAAAGGGATGCCATATTGTTTTTCTAAATTTTGCAAAAATGTTAAATCTAATCCAAAGGTATAAATTATGTTACTGGGTTAACAGGAAAATGAATAGCATAGAATAAGAGAACCAATATTGGGTTTATTCAGCTAAACCTACATTATAAATAAAATCAAAAATATCAATATCAAATAAAAAAATCAAATTATTTACGATAAAAAAAAATCTTACAAACTAATTTCTATATCTACTTTAGTCTCTTTTTTTTCTGTTTGAAATTATATTATGTACGTATGAATAAATAAAAGTACCTTTGTGCGCTGTTCTTTTCACTCCTTTACGGTTCACCACACCTTAATCCGAAAAACAACTCTCTCGTTCTTGAGCTCAGAAGGCAAGCACGCATACCACTAAGCTACTGGCGCCCTCCTTTTTTTATATATATATATCTTCATAGATATAAATATTCACCTACTGTGATAAAAACTTGTTTGCTACCACATTTCCTGTAGAAATTTGATCTCTTTTGTTTATTTAAATTTTGATTTCTACAGTAGTTTGTCGAAAATTGCCCTAAAAAAAAATATTATCAATAATTTAAGACGTGCAATTTTTAAGAAAGTACACGTATACAACGAAATAAAATTCAATTAAACAAACTTTACACTTGGATTCACAAAGAGATACCAATTTTTAATAATTTTAAATAATATTAATTTCTAATCCAAAGGTTTTTTAAATGATACTACTGGGACTACAGGGAAGATGAATAGGATAGAATTTGAAGAGGACAAATAATTGGGTTATTATCTATATTTACATATTTAAATTTTTTAAAAAACTTAACATTTGAACAAACAAAACAAAAATTTACAATGGCACAAAAACATTAAATTAATACTTAAAAAACTATTTCTTTTTTTATTTGGGCATATTGAAAAATATATATTATTAATTGTACCTTCTCGACGCCTCTACCACAAAAAAACCAGACCCCGTCAACTCTTCACACTTTAATTCCACCCCAGTCAACTTTCATCTAATTGTTCAACTTCATTTTATTTAAAACATATCAAACCACATGCACCGTTTTAAGAGCTAGCTCACGACTCCATTACATTTTAACACTATTCCACAGCTGTTTTTTATATGTTTTCTTGTTTTGTTTCTCAAACACCTTGATATATATATCTAATATATATATGATATTAGATTATAATAAAAAAAAATTACCTCTTTTCATTGAAATATTCATTAAAAAAAATGTTCCGTAGTGTACATCACATTTGCCTTTTCCTTCTTTTTAAAAAAAAATGTTTGTTCACAAAATTTTTTTTTTTTTTTTATATAAGTTCTTTCAGATTTAATTTCTTCCAATACACAGGTTGATTTAGCTTCTTCCTCGAATCCACATAATAAGCTTCCTCCTTCAATACACAGATGGATTAACGTCTTCCTCCAATACACAGGTAGATTAGCTTCCTCCTCAAACGCACATGTTGGCTGGCTCCTTGGTGTCTTCAACTCATTGCTCAACGATGTATCGAAGTCTCTCTCTCACTTACACTCACTGATTTATTTTTATTTTTTTATATGCCCAATTCGACGCTCTTTTTATACATATATGCCCATTTTTATATTTTTATAACTATTTACAATTATTAAACTTATATATATATACGTACCTAATTTCTAATAAACAAAAACAAATATTAATCTAAAAATTTACAATTAATCCTTAACCTAAAGAAAATGTTAACTTAAATTTATAAAAATTGGAACTAATTGAACATAAAAAAAAATAACATAATACTAAATTTTTTTTTTTACATATTTACAGGTTCAGTCATAGTCGTGAAATTAAGTTCGGAAATAATCAAGTTGGATGCAGATTTAAGAAATTGCCAATTAATTTTACTTTCCGCCTTTACCATCAATATAACATTTGTATGTATTCAAAATAATTATATAAAAAGATTGTATATAAAAAAAGAAATTTACTTGAAATAAAAATTAAATAAATCCTTCGGTTTTACTTCATCACACTTCCAAAATATATCATAGCAATGAAAATTAGGCCTCACGCCGGGTAATAAGGAATACAAATTTAATTTATTTAATATATATAGTACTTGTCTTTTGAGGTATTAAATTCTTTGAGACGTCCTTCATACTTCCTAACTAAAAAAATGTATCTCACATATATTTTTACTTCAACTTCCTTCTCTACTAATAACTCCCTAATAATAATAACTTCATCGTTGACGTAGCAAAAATACGGTTCCTCCTATCTCAGGTAGGCAACCAACACTACATCATAAATCTCCTATATATATCGCTAGTTCTTTCTAGTCGACACAAAAAAAATCATATCTCGCAGATCAAAAAAATATAAATCTCCAATTAATCACTAGCTCTTACTAGGATTAAAAAAATAATTTCTCCCAAAACAAATCAATATAATCCCGACGTCTAAAAGAATGTCATCAGCAATTGAATTCAAAACTTCTCTATTAACTTCTCTAATTAATATTACCCTTTGTTTGTTCCTATTCCTAAAGTTATATAATGTGCTCCTACAACTCTTCTCATCTACTCTCTCTATTAAACAAATTTACGTAGAAAAACATGTTACTCAGAATAATAAATGAAATTGTCTAAATAATAGAATTTATAATAACAAAAATTTACTAACCTATGCATACGTACAATTTATATAATATATTATCCTTCCAAGGCTTCTATACAGTTTCGTTCGTCTTTCTAATTTATAATATTATTATGATTTAGTCACGTCCGGTATCCTAGCTGAACAGTTCCGAAACAGAAAATCTGTCCCCTTGACTCGGCCTCAGGAAGTTCGTCATGTCTCCAAAGAGATCTAGGCATCTCTCAGCCTGCTGATTTTATCTTTCTAACATTTGTAATAAAAAAAATCTATATTCTTCCATATTATGTTCGTTCAAAAAAAATCAGTTGTATGTATATGTTTTAATTTTCAATAATATTATTATTAACATGTAAGTCTCAAATAAATAATTTGTATGTTACATTTGGATGACTAATCCCTAAATATAATCTTAGATTAATTTTTATACTGATCCTAATATCTAATCTAATCCTAAAAAAAAATGTAAATCCTAATTAATTTAAATCCTAATTAATTTAAACGCAGAACTATACCAAAATTCATCCATACTCTTCATATACCAAAATTCTCTCATCCAAAAAATAAATTTATCATCCATACGATTATATTTGTCTAATGTCACTTCGTCATATTTTAAATTAATCCTAATTCTGTCATGTTAGTCTGTCAGTCATTTCCTCAAACTCATCCGAGTTGCAAAAAAAATAGGTTCACTATAAAAAGTGGCTAATGCAATTATATTGCAAAGCCCAAATTTAATTTTATCTTTTTCCGGATGCCCCGGCGAATTATGTCTTTAAAAATCCCCTCCCCCTTCTCTAAATATTTGTTCAGTGTTAATTTTGTCCTTAATACCTGTTTGAATGCTTTTACTCTCTTTTTAAAATTGTTCTTATAACTTTTATTAGCCTCCTTTCTATTTCCAGTTTGTCTGTAAGTTTTAACTATATTTTCTTTAAAATTAAAATTTGTCTTTTGTTTGTTGTCCTCAGTCTGTTCGTTTGTTTTGTCTAATAACATCAAAATGTTCCTTTCACTCTGTCCATCCACATCAATATTAATCCTATTTTCTTGAATTTCACTTAATTCTAATTTTTCTACATTTTGACTCTCTTCCTCCACATCTTTCTCTAAAATTTGGGTCTGTTCCTCCCCACTGTTATTCTCTGTTCCTTCTACTTCATCAACTTGTGACTGACTGTCAATAATAAGAACCTCTTTTTCTACTTCAGAATTCCCTTCATCCAACTTGTTAATTTTTTGATTTAAGTGCTTTTCTAAGTTTTCTCCTGCTTTATCTATTCGATTTCCTAAACATTGTTTATCTTTCTGCAAATTCTCTATCTGGTCCTTCAAATTGTCCATATTTTTATTTAATTTAACTTCTAAAAATTGGATGTCACCTCTTAAATTTCCCATCTCTCCCTTTAATTCTTTTCCCTGTTCTTCTATTCTCTGATTTATATTTTCCAAATCCCCCCTTAATTCTATTCCTTGCTCTTTCATATTCCTCCTTAAATCTCTACCCTGTTCTTCTATTTTTTGATTGATATTTCCAATATCCCCCCTTAAATTTCCCATATCCCCCCTTAAATTTCCCATATCCCCAGTTAACTTTGTCAACACAACACGGAGCCATTCCATATCAGGAGCAGCAATGCCCTCTTTTTCTTTATCTTTATTTACCCCCTCCCCTTGCGACTCCTCACCTGTACCCTGCATGGACTCCATTGCGGCTGGAGTCTCCCTTTCTCTATCTTCCGATAACTCCATATCGGATCTTTCCTCCTCTAATCTTCTCGCTTGTCCTCTGGTAATTGGCATTTTCTTACTTTACTAAATATATAATTACTAAACAAAAACAATGTTATATAAAATAGTAACCTTCTTTTGAAGTTGGCAAAAAAAAATATTATTTCTCAAAATTAAATGTAACCCTTATTTGTCTCTATTCTATCCTTTTCATCTTTTTCAACCTGTTTCCCTACTTTAATTAATATAAAAAAATTCTCCCATCAAGGTTTTGCCAAAATATGATGAGGCTTTGTGGCGAAAATCGTCCACACAAGGGATATGCCAAAAATGTGATAAAAGCTTGTTTGCTACCACATTTCCTGTAGAAATTTGATCTCTTTTGTTTATTTAAATTTTGATTTCTACAGTAGTTTGTCGAAAATTGCCCTAAAAAAAAATATTATCAATAATTTAAGACGTGCAATTTTTAAGAAAGTACACGTATACAACGAAATAAAATTCAATTAAACAAACTTTACACTTGGATTCACAAAGAGATACCAATTTTTAATAATTTTAAATAATATTAATTTCTAATCCAAAGGTTTTTTAAATGATACTACTGGGACTACAGGGAAGATGAATAGGATAGAATTTGAAGAGGACAAATAATTGGGTTATTATCTATATTTACATATTTAAATTTTTTAAAAAACTTAACATTTGAACAAACAAAACAAAAATTTACAATGGCACAAAAACATTAAATTAATACTTAAAAAACTATTTCTTTTTTTATTTGGGCATATTGAAAAATATATATTATTAATTGTACCTTCTCGACGCCTCTACCACAAAAAAACCAGACCCCGTCAACTCTTCACACTTTAATTCCACCCCAGTCAACTTTCATCTAAATGTTCAACTTCATTTTATTTAAAACATATCAAACCACATGCACCGTTTTAAGAGCTAGCTCACGACTCCATTACATTTTAACACTATTCCACAGCTGTTTTTTATATGTTTTCTTGTTTTGTTTCTCAAACACCTTGATATATATATCTAATATATATATGATATTAGATTATAATAAAAAAAAATTACCTCTTTTCATTGAAATATTCATTAAAAAAAATGTTCCGTAGTGTACATCACACCTACATAGTCTTATGTAGCCTTCCTATTCCGCTACTTGTGTATATGTATCGACCTTCATTAAAAATATAGATAGATGTATACACTTTTTATTACACTAAAGATAACAACTTTTAGGGCAATGAGTGTTTTTCTTTGCAAAATACATATTTTTATAGTTATAAAAAAAAAAGAAAAGAAAAAATATATATATAATAAAAAGATACAAATAATTTTAAAATTATAAATATGGAATGCTCTTTAATATAAATGGTGCAAGCAACTATGAAACAAAAACAATTCAGAAATTATACAAAACAAATTTGACCTTTGATGAGGAAAATAGTAAAATTGTAGTAACCATAATAAAAAAATAAAAACTGAAAAAAAATATATATGTATCTTACAAGCAATAAATTAAATTATATTATTCTTAAGTTTCAAGCTTATAGTAAAAAATAAAAATAAATTGTTAATTTTTTTAGCATCTATGTTATCAAAAAAATTCACAATTGGTTCTGGGTCGAATTTTGGTCTATTAATGAGACCGGGCATGAGTCATAAAATCTAAATTAACCTATAAAAAAAATTGTGTTTTATAATTCTGATAGGAGGTTTGTGAGGTGCAGAAAATTAAATAGTTGGTTAATTTGGGAGTTATTTGCCTGGGGATACACACAGAGGAACAATGGAACAAAAAAAAAATTTTTAAAAAACAGTTTAAATTTTATTATTGTTCCTGATGTCTTCAAGAAGTGGGGGAAGGGCATTAAAAAATTAACTCATTTATGAGTTAAGTTTTTTTTTAAATTTCAAAAAGAGAGAGCAATGTTTAATTATTTGAAATGATACAAAGCCAAGTAGGTACACGAACATTTTCATTTACTTTTTTTAATATCAACAGAGAAGAAAAAAACGATTTATTCGTCTGGCATTCAAGTGCCTTTCATAAAAATAAATATATATATTTACAAATAGATATTTACAACTGTACAAAAAATAAATACAAGAAGCAAATGTGCTAATAGAGATAATGGCAATGTCAAGAGGGGAGAAAACACCCAGTGGTGACACTCCCCAGTCACTGAGTAGGTAACTCTCATTTGTAACTAATCACTGTCACTGCTGCTGCTAATGAGGTCACTAGGCCATTATTGTTTAAGCCGTCGTTGGACTAGATTATTATTGTGGGAACTAAGAGAGGAAAATATTAGTTTATAACCTCTGTTTATTTCTTGTCTTTTTTTTTCTCGTTTGAGGATTCCAAGTTAGTCGTTTGTCGAGTATAGCCTTGATAGCTGACTTGTTTTTTTAAAGAGATGGGATCTTTGTTAAGCTAATATGAAGATGGCTGATGTAGTGAGAAGTGATTATTTCACAGGTTGTCAAATACAATATAGTATGACTTCTCACAGATTTTTATTAGAAATAGGTAGCCGGCTTTCGAGGTGTCCCTCATCAGCAGGCTCTCTACAAAAGAAACCATCCTTAATATAATATAAAGGCAACGAAGATAAATATATTAATTACTCCGTTCTCCCAGTTGTGACTCAGATGGTGGACAGGAATAACTCGTCTGTCCCCATCCATGATATTTTAAATTGTTATATTTATCTTTGTTGCCTTTATATTATATTAAGGATGGTTTCTTTTGTAGATTGCCTGATGATGAAGGAAACCTCGAAAGCCGGCTAGCTACTTCTAATAAAAATCTGTGAGAGGTCATACTATATTTTATTTGACTAAGCTTCGACGAAGAGTGAAGAGGATGTGAACTGATTTCTTGTCGTTCACTTCACTCTCCACGTTTTGAAAATGATATGTAAAAACGAAAAAATGAATTGAATATAATAATATATAAAAAAAAAATCATATAATTCTAAAAACTAACGTTTATTTACCTAAAATATTTAACAAACATTTAATACAAAACATAATATTGAAATGTGAAGTGAATCTCCACCTCAGTAAAAATCGCCGATGAATCATGGGCAATGTACTTTCCCGTAACGAATTAATGCGAGTACGCTAATATTTAACACTTACACAGAGGCTCCTAAATCCTCATACTAAATTTTGGGTCGTTAAAATCATTACATCGGCAGGTAATAGAGTTTTTTAGTTAAGACGAGATTTGACCGATTTGGCTGAAAATCAATAGGTTTTCTTCTTATGGGGATTTTGTCACGCATAAAATTTCGTGACGATACATTCATTCTATTGGCAGTTATTACAGTATTTATCTAACGCCTTCCCCCTAATCCCCCCCTTTCCTTTGGTCGATTTGGCTGAAAAACAATAGTTGTCATCGTTAGAGGGTTTTGTATTCACATATAAAATTTTGTCTCAATACTTTCATTTTATCGGGAGTTATCGTGTTCACAGACACACAGACGCATATATTGACAATTTTTTTTTTTTTATATTTGGAATCTAGAGGTCGGAATTCCGTTGAAAACTCCGCATCGGATTTTTGATCGATTACATCACTTTTCGAGTACAGACTTTCCATAGCTGTGAAAGTAAAAACGAGTATAATAAAAAACAGTTGTGCATTGAACGAAGCAATTAAAAGAGCGTTTTTTTACAACAAATCTTAAATTAGATGTCGATTTTGTTGTCAGGTGGTGAAGTTTTCAATCATTTTTCAATTTCAAAATTACAAGTTGAAGTAAAAATAACTAAGCATTATAACAGAACTAGCACTATACTTTCATCAGATTTATGTTTTTAGATTTTTGAGTAATTACATTAGATTTTGCAATAGCTCTAGTAGAAAATTATGAAAGCTATAAGTCGAAATGTTAAGCCTATCGTATCGATAGATATTTTTCTTTATCAGCTAAAGGTGTACTATAAGTGGTTCAATCTATCTTCTGGATGTGGACTAGTTTTGAAAATGTCTGATGGTGATCCGGGAGACGACTGGGAATGGCCAATATTAGTTCCCCATGTACAGAAATTTCATGTTTGCCAATGTAATATATTCATCGACACAAAGTTTAGTATGAGGATTTAGGAGGCCCTATGTTGTCAACTATTAGCGCAAACGGTCGACTGGTTTTGGAGGGGGAGCGAAAAGTTAATTGATTATAGTAGACATTAGTACATATACTAGGAAGTATCGTAATCGTGCAAAAATCAGAAGTCAAATTTTCAACGGAATCCCACATTTCAAGGTAGAACATGTTTGACCATTTCTTTGATAACGTCTGTCTATTTATGTATATTTTTTCGAAATTTTGTGAGCGCTTCAATTTAAATACTATTAATTAAACCAAAAATAATGATCACTTGACTTCGATGCCTAATGAAAAATGGAATAACACTTTTAGACAATATTGAAAGGCACATTTCGTATTTATTACATTTTTTCGCAGTTCGTCTGATTAGCTGAAAACCATCCTGAAATATCGTTTTGAAAATGTATGAGTATGTTTTTTTTGTTTTTTTAATATTGTCTATTTCACAAAATATATGGGAATACTTTCGGTTTTTCTACCATCTTCAGCCATGACTTAACTAATAGTGTATTATTTCAGGAGCCATCGTAGCTGTGTGGACTAAAGCATAGGGTTGTAGTTGCATGGACTCACCACAGGTGCCGCTAAATAAAATTCTTCCCCTAAAATTCTCTAAATTTTATTTAAGATGAAACTTCTCTTCCGGTGCCATGGATGTTTGTAAATAACCCAGGTAGTGTAGCTCGGCCTTGGGGTGCCAATTAAATAAACAAATTATAAATATATTTATAATTTGTTTATTTAATTGGCATGGTTTATGGATTTTTATTATAAGTATTAACCATTTTAAAATAAGTAAATTTTAGGTTAATAAAAAACAATAAAAATATTAAACATAAAAATATTTAATTATATTTTATCGATCTGTTACTTCACTGTTACTTACAAATGTTACCAGTGGTTTGTGGTAACTAAAGTGCGATATAAATATTCTTGTATCAAATTTGTGGAGATATCTTGTAATAAAATGTAATCTGTAAGATATCAATAATTTTAATAATTTGAAAATATAAATGGAGCATAATTATTAAAAATTACCATTATGTTGACTTTATTGTTGCTGTATTTGCTTTTGTCTTGCATGGAATTGTGGAACACTTGGCATTTTTAATTATTTAACTCGTAAAAGTCATCGTAAGTATTAAAATAATTATCAAACGTATTATTTTAACGCATAACCCGTATACAAACAGGTAGCACACAACAGCTGATGCATCGACACCAACCTAAACTCGTTATTGACTTGTACACATGCGCTACTCATCCCCCTCTCCTTATCGTTTCATGTTTGATTTTTTATGTCGAGGTAATTCCGATTCACTAGTTTTGCTTAAAAAATAAGTTATCTTGACTCATGCCCAAGCATTTACTACGAAGTCATATCGACTACTACCTGAGGACTCCTTCATAGCTCTCGTGGATATTGTGGAGTACTTTAAATCACAGCTTTAACGAGTAGGTACTGGACATTGTACTGACATCAGACCATCGCTTAACGTCCCATCTGAAGGACGGCGTTAAAGTTAAAAACAAACCTGTGATCTAGGAGCTCAGTAGACAAACTACTTCTTAGCTACCGTGTTCTCTTCATTTCATTTACTCATTCCTTTTTCTGTTAATAATAATGTTATCTATTGTGAATCAAGGCATTAAAAAACTTGGTTTCATCGGAATGTTGGGTATTAAGCGAGTTAAGTCTCTTCCAGGATGAGTTGATATCGAAAATGTGGATATGGACAAAAGGTGTAAGTGAAAGGACAATGAAGGTCCAACATTCCGACTGTTTCCCACGACTAACCCCTCATCCGCCAAACAATGTAGAAACTTATTTCTTAACTAGCATGTTAACCGGCGTTGTCCGGGAGTAACTGCGCTGTATTACTTTACTTGATTACGTGTTATATCCGGGGAAAGAATACATTCCCCCCCCCCCCCCACTTCAACCCTTCCCCACCTCCCCTCCACACCACCTCCTTGTAGGTACAACTTTTTCAATAGGTCTGACCGTATTCGTGTAAATTGAGAAAAATTGTAAAGAAATAAAATTCACGGCACGCCCCCCCCCCCTGGCCAGAGCAAAAATCAAGATAAAAATTAAATAAACTAAAAAAATAGTTTTCATTAAAAATGGATTGCTTGCAAGTTACTAAGATCTTCAAATTTCCCGTGCGTCTAACTCCTAAATCAGCAATCAGCTGTTACATAAATGTACATGTACAAAACAAGTCATATTACATTTATTTAAATATATATGAATTCGATCATTTCATTTCCTCGCTCAAAATCGTCATTTATGTTATACTCTATACTCTTAAAGCTGATTTTACATGCGCAGTAAAAATGCAAAGCGCAGCAGCAGCAAATGCACGCTATTGGATGTGAGTCATTTAATTCTAAAAGCACAGAAACTACAGTGTGCATTTGCTGCTGCTGCGCTTTGCATTTTTGCTCCTCATGTAAAGTCAACTTGAGTATTACAGTCAGTGGTTACCTCAGGGGGAGCTTCTAGAGGTCCGAGTCTCCCAAATTAATAACAAAAAGTCTGCAACGCTTACCACGGAAACTGCGAGCTGTGCCCCCGGGAGTCTATATCCCCCACCCTCGTAGCCTAACTTTGCCCCCCCCCCCCCCCCTTGCTCAAAATCCTGGCTACGCCCCTGTACTTTCATGATATGAAAAATCGTATATCTTATCAAATATACCTTTTATTCTTTTCTAAAACTCTTATTCATGGAGATTTTTGATTAGGTCATAAATATAAGCAGTATCTTAGTAAACTTAGGCTCCGAAATAATGTGGTCACATTTCTTCAATTTAGACGAAAATCTAATCACATTTACTTTAGCACATTTGATATTTTTATTTAAATTTCAAGTTCTGTCAAAGTTCCATTCACATACACACGACACATTGACGACAGACAGTCATAACGTGAAAATGGTCACATTCCGTTGTAGATTTGATCTCGGATTTTCGCACGACTACAATACTTCCTTATACTATAGTTTCTAAGAAAGTCCAAGGGTCAATCAGAATATTTAATTTGGGAATATTAAATCAAAATAGAATTGCAAAAGAAATTGGACATTTTTATTATTAACTCGATTTTCAAACTTCGTTAAACTAGTTGTCGAGTGGGATTTCTCAATTCATTTCCAAAAATGGTTCTGAATTCCATATTAGGTAAGTAATAAAAAATCAAAAATTTTACAACAGTCACGATTTTATGACTCATGAATTATGCGATGTAGAAACATAATTTTTGACCTGAGTACTTAACCTCTTCAGTTTCCCTGAGTTCCTTAGTGTTTTTCTTGCGTTTGAACTTTTATTGGTGGTAGAACTTTCTAAAGCTAACAAGAACGATTGAATTTGAACCATTTCTCTCAACATGGAGAGTTATATGATTTGTTGAATGATTTATAGGCTAAATGACATCTTTTTTTTAGAATCATTCACTTCCTTGTAGATGCTAAATGCGAAGTTCTTTTTTTGCTTACTGCATTTAGGTTTCTTGCAGAATACCGTTGTCGTTTCTGCTTCTTTATGCTCATCCACTTTCTAAAGTGATCAAAGGAATGTTTTACTTTCCCAGAAGTATAGGGGTAGTTATATAATTGGTCAAAATTTCGATGCAAAGTTTTCAATAAAATTTCTTGTTTTCCGACCACCAGATTCCAAATTTGAAAAACAAAATGTCTGTGAGTGTTTTATGATGTAAAAAATGTACACACATTAAGATTATTAATATATTATAAAATGAATTATTATTATTTGTATAAAAACAGCTGTTAGGAGTGAAATAACTTAATTGGTGAATAAATATACAAAGGACTAGTCGCATTTTGTTTAAAACGAAATGTGAACAACCAATGAATGAAGACGACGAGCTGTTGTTGTGTTGGGGAAGTGGACAGTCTAGAGCCGCCTTTCCCAAAGTGGGCGATAACGCCCCCTTGTGGGCGCTGCAGGCCTAAATGGGGGCGGTAAGAGACCCAGAAAAAAAATGGTGGCGTTGTTGTGTAGAGGCTTAGGGGGCGATTTGTAATTTCATCTAGGTCCTTAGGTTAGGAGCCATCTAGTGGCTTATTTCCGAACCTATCGATACGTGAATCGTGACGGGGGAAAATGTAGGTAATCATCCTTCACATTAGTTTTTATATTAGAATCTATTATGTTTGTTTTATTTTGAATAAAAGATACTCTGTCTGAATACTATAAATTTGCGTTTCAATAATCATTCTCATTGGCAGGTGTAGCCCGTAAGAGTTAACTTGAGACCTGAGCGCCGTTGTGTACTACCTACTGCGCTCAGGTCTCAAGTTAACTCTTGCGGGTTATAGTAAAAGTCTCGTTTAGAATGAATGTTTAATCTCCGCTAATATAGCTCACAATAATTAATTTAATTTGAAGTTATAGTGGTTTTTAAGTATGTGAAAAATGGGGGGCGCTAAAAAATAATTTATTCTCAAAGTGGGCAGTAGACAAAATAAGTTTGGGAACCTATGGTCTAGAGAGAGATGCGTTTTTAGTGTTAAGGTATAGTGAACCAGTCTGAGTGAGAGAAGATGTAGAAGAGATGTAGGAGTGAAATTAACAGTGAAGTCGATGTGCAAAGTTACTTTTATTTATTTATATGTTTATATGCCCAAAATAACATTGAATTAAAGAATGGTCACAATATTTAAAAAGAAAAGAGACTAAATTAGATCTAGAAATTAGTTTGTAAGATTTTTATTGTAAGTAATTTGATTTTTTATTTGATATTGTTGTTTTGATTTGATTTATGATGTAGGTTCAGATATATAAACCCAATATTTGTTCTCTTATTCTATGCTATTAATTTCCCTGTGAACCCAGTAAGATAATATATACCTTTGGATTGGATTGAACATTTTTGTAAATTTAGGAAAACAATATGGCATCTCATTATCATATTTAGAAGAAAGAAATCCAAATGAAATAATTATTTATTAAAAATTTCTAAAATACGTGCACTCCGGGGGTTTTAGGAGAGAGGCTCTCGGGTGCAGGACAAGCAGGTTCTCGGATGTGTGTTTCGCCTCTTAGCACCCTAAATCAGAGGAAATTACTGGGCCGTGTATTAAGACTCTACGAAGGTGGCATTTATAACTAAGTGCGGCCCTTGAGGTCCACACGGCAAGCTTCCCAGCATGGTATCAATAATAATATCAGAGAAGTAGGCATTTTATTCAAGACAGAATTATTTATTAATTTAATTGAATTTAATCTATACATAGATTTCTAATTGATATGCAAACTCACATAGGTCACATAGCCTCTATTTTTAAATTTGGTTTTAAAAATACTACATGTAAAATTACAATCCGATAATCCGATAATGAGGTTGAACTATTTTTATGCTCAACCTCCACTCACAGTCCCCCCTTCCCGATAAGATTTTTGAGACGTCACACACCCTTTTTTTTCAATTTGGCTTTTAAGAATACTACATGATAAATTGCATTACAATCCGATTATCAGGGGGTTTAAGTGGAGAGGCTTAACTCAAATGTTTTAATATCTGCCGTTTTAATTAATGTATCGTCAAATTTCGTACTTGTATTTAAAACCCCTTAAGGATGACATTTATAAATGTTCTGCGGAATCGGCAGAAGGGAAGAGGAGGATCAGAATGGGGGATCAACTCAAAAACCCTAAAAACCGCCGATGTAATATATTCATCGACACAAAGGATTTAGGAGTCCCTATGTTAAGTCAACCATTGAATATTAGCGCAAATGGTCGACTGGTTTTGGGGAGGGAGCGAAAATTTAATTGATTAATTACATTGTGATTAGTACATATACTAGGAAGTATCGTAATCATGCAAAAATAAGAAATCGAATTTTCAACGGAATTTCACATTTCAAGGTAAACACGTTTCACCATTTCTGTGACATCTGTCTATTTATCTATATTTTTTCGGAATTTTGTGAGCGCTTCAATTTAAAAACTATTAATTAAATCAAAAATAATGAACATTTGACTTTGAGGCCTAATGAAAAATGAAATAACATTTTTAGAGAATATTGAAAGGCACATTTCGTATACATTACATTTTTTCGCATTTCGCCTGATTAGCTGAAAACCATCCTGAAATATCGTTTTGAAAGTGTATGAGTATGTTTTTTTATAAATATTGTCTATTTCACAATGTATAAAATATATGAAGTATTTTCGGTATTAGTTGGATAGTTATTGTGATTCATACCCGGGCTTTAACTACGAGGTCATATCGCCTACTACCAGAGCGTTCTTTCGTCACTGTGGTGTACATGAGCCCGACCCTACTATGGGGGTCCTAAATTTTGCCTACCCTAAATTTTTATTCACCTAGGATAGGTGTCTTTAACGAGTGCCTGGCATCGTACAGGCTCGGGACCATCGTCGTGCTTAAGTTTATTTTATCTTCGAGATAAATTATTAATTTTTTTTTTAGTATGTATTTGTTAAGTCGTGGCTGAAGATGATAACAATACCGAAAGTACTCCCATATATTTTGTGAAATAGACAATATTTAAAAAAATCACACGTTTTACATCTCTGCAGAAAATGTTAAGTATCATAAATTAATAAGGATAAACCTCCTCCATTCCTTGGTCCCCCTCTCATGTAATTGAAACGTTAGTGACCTAAATAGTCGATGCTTATACAAAACAATAACATTAAAAGCTAAAATAGATACAAAGTTTCTCGGCAGTGAGTGCCTCTGTTAGTTATTCAATTGAATAAAGTTCTGAGTCACAGTTATTAGTGTATCATAAAGGGCAGATTAAAAACGGATCATTCTTGTTTGTCTATTAACTTTCTCCTCTTGACATTTGTCAAAGAAGATAGTGCATAATAGCACAGAGCTATGACTACGGAGTAAGATCCTGAGCCTGGAGAACCACTTGGATGCCACGCTACTGTATGTGAGGTGATGGTGATCCTGGAATGTGCATCCCAAAAACCCAGTAAGGACGACACTTAATAATTTTCAGAGGAATCGGCAGAAGGATTTTCATATTTGAAGTCAAAACCCAATGAGGGCTTAACCTGTCAAATTTCAGCGATACCGGGAGGATTTAGGGGAAGGAGCTCTGATCAAAAACCCTAAAAACTGCCGATATAATGAATTTATCAAAACAAAATTTATTATGAGGATTTAGGAACCCCTTTATAAGTCAACTAACTATTGAAAGTAAATTAATTCCTTCTGGGGAAGTACATTGCCGGTGATTCACCGACAATTTTTTTTTTTCATTCTGTAATTAAATACCGGGCATTGATAACCATTGCAGTTTTTCGCCCTAAAACCACGATATCTCTATATTTTCTAAGAAATATATTGTTCGTATGCACGATCTTCGCTTGTTTTACATAAATTTACTGATGAAAGCACAATGGAACCTAAAGACATCTTTATCTTTTGAGCAAATACGAATAAGTCGAGTATGGTTTTTTTTTTTTTTCACTAACTTATACTTATAGTATAATAGGTATTGTAATCGTGCGAAAATCCGAGATCGAGGTTTCAACGGATTTTAATGTTTCAAGGTCTTCTGAATATGCGATGATCTCAGTGTGTTCCATATGATTGGAAAGTTTTGAGCGCCCTATGAACTTGTTTGGAATGAAGTAGTCACACACTAACTTAGATCTGAATATGAAAATTGAGACTATTTTACAAGAAACCGCCTAGTCAAAAATCTATGTGAGTAATAGTTGTAGAGAAAACTGAAATACATATTTTATATAAAATACAATTTTTTACAGGTCCTCCGGTGTTCGAGATACATGCCGAAAATCATTTTGAAATGTAGTTTTGAAACCCATATTTTTAGACGTTTCGACGAGAAAAAATGTTTCTTACCAAAAATGTTCCTTGTATAGTATAGATAGCCGACTTGGTCTTATTACTATCTTTAATTTAAGCATGTTGTCTCCTGTTACTAACTGTAACCGGACATCATGTCAGGATGCTACTGATGAAGTTTTATGAAAATTTGATTAATATCTTTCGCGGGAGGGGAGAGAGTGGTCTGATAGCTTTGTTGGTATAAGAAAGTCCCTATTATTATTATTTTTGTTTTCTAATTATCATTAATGTTTCAAATATAAACAGCGGAGGCAAAGGCAGGTTTTGAAGTTTTTTAAATATATCTCTGCAGGTTCTTTGATTGTGCTGAAATGTTGAAAATTTGCAGGCGTTAGCGGCCAATGAAGACTTGAATTGGGACCTTGACTGGATGAAGACTCCTTGTGAGTTACATAAAGGTGCGCTAAGTGAGAGGAAGGAGGAGCGAGCGAGTGGGAGGATGGAGGGGAAGACAGGACAGGCCATCTCAGTCAGTCGTCCTGCAAACCTCGTCCTAGACTCTACTTCATACTTGAGGACTTCACCACCAAGGTAAGCAAATATCTGCTTTACTCCCAGATCTACCTCTTAAGAACAGCTTCTACCTGGGCTTTAACTACATCACATCGCCTACTACCAGAGCTGATTTGTTAGATATCAAGGGGAGGAGTGTTCAACGAGTACCTGACCATACAGGCTCAGGACCAGTGCTTAATGTCTCATCCGGAGGACGTCGTGCACCTTCCAGATAAACAACTTAAGGACCTCGACCAGATTTCGAACCCGCGATCTTGAGCTCAGTAAGCAAGCTACCTTTGAGCCGGCATCCTCCCTTGTGCATCTCAATCCAGGATTAGCTTCACTTCCTTCATCAGAATTTCTGATATATTTTGTGACGAGGGGTTGATGGTTTGTCGGGCGAAGCCTCATCTGAGATATATCCTCATGTTCTTCACTATATATTTTTTTATTTACAAACAGATATTTATTTAGAACTATATACGGAGTATATAAAACATTCCTATCGAGGGATACAATTTACGAACTCGTATCTTTTCAGACATTTTTCACTCTGTTTCTTAACCGTTTAGGGGAAGCAATGTGCCGCTTGCGGGCTTCAAAATTTCAAAAACCCTAATAACTGTCGAAGTAATGAATGATCATTCACGAACGATTTTTTTTTATCTGTAATACTAGTGATTGTGCAAAAACCACGGTTCGTGAGATGGCCCAACCTTCATACCCAGAAAATTCACAGCGAACATTGGCTTTATAATAAACAGAAATCTGACAATAATTTGGGGGGAACAGGAAATCATTTCCAAAAAATTTTTGAAGAAAACTAGGCTTGGAAAAATGTTATGTAAATGGAAAAAAAAAACTGTAACTTTTCTTTATTTCACTCGTATTATTTAAATGTAATACATTTTATATATAATATAATACATAAAAGTTTATATACCTATCAATACAACTTATAATTAAAAATAGAAAATATAACAAACTTAATTAAACAAAAAATTAATTTTGGAAGATACAACATTATAAATATGGGCCGAAGTAAAGAAAAGATAAATACCAACTTTTTTTTTTTTTTTTTTTTTTTTTGTCCTTTATGTACGATGCATATTAGCCATGTCACTTCACTGCGTTATCTAGTTATTTACGACATCCATGGCCCCGGGAGAGAGTTCTATCTACGAAATAAACTCACACCCGGACGGGATTCGAACCTGCAACCGTGGTGAGATCATACGACCAAAGTTCTATGCTCTAGCCACCACGGCCCCAATACCAACTGTTGTGAAATGTGTTATATTGAAATGTGCATATAAGGTAAACGAGAGGGCAAATCATAATAAAACTGTTTTTCTGAATTTTAAACTATTAGTTATGAAAATAAATATATTATTGATTTTTTCATCGTCATCAATACTTAACAAATTGATTATTTTATCGGAGATTGCATTATAGTGTGAAATATATTTATTGATATTGTTTCTGTATTGGTTTCACATTGGACAAGTTATGAGATGATGGAGTATGTTATCATTATCACTGTTACTGTATGTATATATACATACTTATGTCGTATCCTTTTACCACGTTATGATTTCACGGAAACAAATATTATTATTATTAGAAGAAGGGAAATGGAGAAGGGTCACTTTTCTCCAAATCCCTCCCTTTCTACTCACCACCACCCTTATTTGGTTCCATCCCTTCCACGAATTTGGTCCTCTTAGAGCTTTAAGCTTAAAGTAGGGCTGCCAAGGTAGCTGGTTCGAAACCAGACCGAGGCCCTTTTATTTGGAGTCCGATGGTACGTTAAGCGATGGCTCTTGGATAGGCAAAGTTCTAGGTCTCCTTTGTAGAGTCAAGCACATGTGCACCCAAAGGGGCGCTCTGGTAGTAGGTGATATGACCTAGTAGTTAAACTTTAAGCTTAAATAATATCTTGTGATTCATATTTAATTTCCCTCATAAAAAGATTTGTATGTGTACAGTAGAAACATTGAACTTATTCTTAAAATAATCCCTATTTTGCAATTTTTTTCATACACTTTTCTTGTCTTGTTCCTTCAGTAGATCTATTTGGTTTTGAAGCCACTTTTATAAAATATGAAACGTAAATATTTTTAAATTGTCTGTGGATTCTTTATGTTAACTATTCCTCTGTCAATCAGAATCTTTCTTTTATAGAACATATTTATTGAGTCGACTTCTATACATAAACACCTAGTCAAACCTAGAAGTCAACTCAATATATGTGCAGATCTCATTTGTAAATTCAATGTCTCCTTAACACGACATATAATAATTTTCAGCGGAATCAGTCAAAGAGGGAGAAGGGGGGGTCAGAGGGCTACAACTGAAAAATCTTATTGACAGCCGACATAATGAATATATTGACATAAAATTTACTATAATTCAGAATATATAAGTGAATTATTGATTCTTTACCCAAACAATCTATTTTGGAGAGAACGGAAATTTAATTGATTTATTCGTGCTGGTGTAATACATTGCCGGTCATTAACATACAACTTTTTTAGTAGTACTTTTACTAGTTACCGACAATATTTAGGTCCACTTATTGATAATAATGCCTATTCCATGTTGAGAATTCCAAATATGGTCTAGACAATTCTTGAAATGTCTTTAGCCGCTTCAGTTCGTATTTGTAAAGTTAAATGCAGATATTTATTTACCTAAACATTTATAAGACTTACTTTCTTGAGATTATATACTTATTATAAATTATTAATAGTACAAACAAATATTGCCGAATTTGTAAAGTTAACTCATACTTTACTGCTGATATTTAATTACCTACACTTTCATAAAACGTACTTTCTTGTGAATATATATTGCCATTTCCAAAATTTAAGACTCACACTAGAGTCGGGCACATACCAGAGCGTCAAATGAGCTCTCTGGTAGTAGGCGATATGACCTCGTAGATAAAGCCCAGGCATAAGTCACAATAACTAACATACTGCCGTTAAAACCAAAAACGTTCGTAAAGGCAAAGAAAATATGAGTATCATTATTTATTTCTTATATTTAGTTACTAGTTATTATGACTCATGCCCGGTTTTTAACAACAGGGTCATATCGCCTACTACCAGAACGCTCTTTCGTCACGCTGGTCGACATGTGCTCCACTCAATGTAGGAGTCCTAAATTTTGCTTACCTAGATTTATTCACGTAGGGTTGGGATCTTTAACGTTCTCAAGGTTTTTCACCTTTCGGGACATGAAACCAAAGGGCCTAAGTTTCGAACATCTCAGTCCTCAGTAGACTACCTCTGAGCAACTGGCGCTAACCATAAAACACTACTTACGGCAGCAACGATTTTTGAGGATACAAATGAGGTCCGTAGTAGCCCATTGTTTGTCTGTTGTTTTATTATAAATTTCTTTTTATTAAAAAAGGTTACAAAAATAGGGAGAAAAATCCCCATCTTCCATCCCCACTCACTTCATAATCATTTCACACCGGCGTTACTGGGTATATGAAAGTCAGTCACTTTTGGAATTTTACAGCTGACATTAATACATTACTTTCATATATCCAGTCTAAAAAGATTTTGGGAGATGGGAGAGGGATCTGTAAAAAATTGGTTGGTTTAAGAAAGTCCTGTGGTCACATCACATATATTTTTATTTCATATGTAATTTTGAACCTAAATTGAACTTGAATCTGTTAAGAAGTTAAGTTTAACAGAATTCTCAAAGTATTCCGTGACGCAAGCAGTTCGATTAGATTACGTATTCCATGAATGCTTTCAGACTGTACTGGATAAATATGAATTTTGATCAATAGATTTTTTTTTTTTACGTTTCTTTGACTAAATCGATTTCTTCAGTGAACCATGAACTATTTATTCACAGTGCGAGATGTAATATGGAAAATTGTCATTATTCTAAACAATATGAAAATTATCCAGTATTTTTAGGGTTCGTAGAGTCCCTCTTGTACTGTTCCTCCGCTGATTGTCACAACCATAGATCTCCGGGACTATATATTCAATTTCACATAGATTTATATATCGCTTCAGCCAACACATAGCTCCCTTGATTATTGTTGAAGGGGTGGGGGGGGGGGGGGGGGGGTTGAAAATGTAGTGAGGGAGGGGCGTAATTGTAGGGGGAGGAGTAATGTAGACAAACGGATATAGATGAAGAGGTCTCAACTTCCCCAGCAATTAATCAATAAGCTAGTTATTATGACTCATGCCCGGGCTTTAACTACGAGGTCATATCGCCTACTACCAGAGCGCTCTTTCGTCACTCTGGTGGACATGAGCCCGAATCTATTGTGAGAGTCGCCTAGCCTAAATTTTTATTCAGATAGAGCAGGGGACTTTAACGAGTTCCTGACATCGTACAGGCTCGGGACCATCGCTTAACGTCCCATCCGAAGGACGGCGTGCTTAAGTTTTTTTACCTCCCAGATAAAATAAACTAAGGGTCTCGGCCGGTTTTCGAACCCACGATCTTTAGCTCAGAAGGAAAGCACCATACCACTGAGCTACTGGCGCCCTTAAAAATCTATAGGAGCTTATCTATATAAATTTTGTCTCGATACATTCAATACATCGGCAGTTATTGGGGTTTTTGAGTAGAGCCGCCTATGATCCCCTCTTCCTTCCGGGGTTTTGATTTTACATATGAAATTTCATGTCGATACATTATTTCTTCATGTTCATAGACACAATTTTTTTTTTTATTTTTGGAATCAGGTCGGAAAACATGAAATTTCAGTGAAAACTGAGCATAAAATTTCTTACGGGTTTCATACTCGTAACTTCCTTGATCTTTCGCAACTATAGATTTTTAGCCCAAATAATCGATTAGTTTTGGAGGGAGAGCAAAATCTTAATTGATAATTCGAGCTGGGGAAGTCATTGCCGGCGATACATCGAGTAGTAGTATAAAAAAAAATAACGATTAAGCGTCATATAGACAGTTTTTTGCCCCAAAAACATTCTCAAGCTTAGAAAAGTTCTATCGAATTACAATGTTTTTTTAGAAGTAATCCTTCAATTTTGTTCTCTACATTGAGGTAATTAAAATATTTAGGTAATTAAACTATGTCAATTCCGAAACAATCAAAATATGAAATAAAGATAAGATACAACACATAAGATCGGATTGTTGACAAATAATCAATAACAAAGTGTAAAATTTTAATTTTTCCACCATTACCCAATCGACATTTCTACAGTTTTCCATTTGTGTATTATAAATTATATTTCTCGATACGGTATTTCGTCATAGAATCATCAACCTAAGATTGCGTACTATTTTATAGCTAATTTGACAATGAGACCAAGGTGATCTTGAGAAATATATTTAAGATCAGAAGATGTTAAATTTGAATTAAGTGAAACTTCAAAATGCATTAGGTTGAATGGAAGGTTTTTAAATTTTTATAAATTGCATATAAAAGTAAATATAATTCTTAAGTTAATATTCAAAATAGGAATTTGAAGGAAATACACGTCGTTGTGGAGTGTGAGGTTCTAACAAAAAAGGGAGCATCTACAATGGTTCTAAGGACTTTGGATTGAAAGGAATGGATCCGCTTCATGTTTGATGGCTAGGTACTACATACTTTTTTCAATAACTACCAATAAGAAAAAAAATATTTTAAAAATATTTAGTTTAAATTTTAAATATTAAATAAAATATTATTTAAGGAAATTCATTATTCGTTCCAATAAATACTCTCAAATTCGAAATAGGATTAATATGAACAAAGTTATAGCACTTCATAACTTAGTTCATATTAATCCTATTTCGAATTTGAGAGTATTTATTATATCATTTATATATATCATTTCAAGGTGGTTTTCGACAGGTATCATCTTGGATGACCTTAAAGAAAAAGTATTGCGAATATGTGTTCTGAAGAGTGAATATGCTACTGAAGTATTCTCTTCAACTTTCATTTGGAAAGATTTTTTGTTCGGTAGTAAATAGTAGCCTCAATTTTTGTCTGATTTCGATCGAAATATAAAGAGATCTAAGTTAGCATAATATGCTAAAAATGTAAATAAACAAAATAATAATTCAAAAGTAATTAAAATTAACAGCTTCATTATGAAGAAATCATATGAAAATAAATGTATCTAAATGAATATATAGAACATAGAGAGGGCGCTGGTAGCTCAGTGGTAAGCGTGCTTGACTTCTGAGCTCAAGAACGTGGGTTCGGAACCCGACCGAGGCCCTTAGTTTATTTTATCTGGGAAGTAAGATAAACTTAAGCACGCCGTCCTTCGGATGGGACGATGGTCCCGAGCCTGTACGATGTCAGGTACTCGTTAAAGACCCCTACCCTAGGTGAATAAAAATTTAGGGTAGGCAAAATTTAGGACTCCCACAGTAGATTCGGGCTCATGTCCACCAGAGTGACGAAAGAGCGCTCTGGTAGTAGGCGATATGACCTCGTAGTTAAAGCCCGGGCATGAGTCATAAAACCTAACCTAACCTATAGAACATAGAAAAATTTTTTTAAAAAAAATCTAGCCCCAACTTGCAATAAAATTAATTTAAGAAATACTGATGAAAAAAAAAAAAAAAGAAGTAGAAAAAAAGATGAAGATGCAAAAATGAAAGAAATAAATACGAAAAAGAAAATAAATTGATGTTAAGGAGCGGGAAAGTATGGAGGAAGGGGAATAAAAGGCTAATCAGAGGGAGAAGATTGTTTATTGAGGAGGAATTGGAATAGCGAGGATTTGAAGGAGGCCACGGAAGGAGAGTGACGGATGAGGGGCAGGGAGTTCCAGAGGGAGGAGGCTTGGACAAGGAAAGTATGGAGGAATGGGAATAAAAGGCTAATCAGAGGGAGAAGATTGTTTATTGAGGAGGAATTGGAATAGCGAGGATTTGAAGGAGGCCACGGAAGGAGAGTGACGGATGAGGGGAGGCAGGGAGTTCCAGAGGGTGGAGGCTTGCACAGGAGTTGTGGAAGGCAGAGGAGCCATGGGAAGGGATGAAGAGGTCCGAAGGACGGGATCTGGTGTGTCTTTGGTGGACAGAGGGCTTGAGTTGGAACATTTGGTAAAGGTAGTGGGGTTCTTTGGATTTTAACATTTAGAAGAGGAAGGAGCCTACGAGGGTTTGAGCCATTTCAACTCGGAGTACCGATGACGGTAGTAATATACTATTACATAGATATTTTTTGTGTTCACCCCCCCCCCCCCCCCCCCCCTTCTAATTCCTTTCCCAGAGGTAAAAAGGATGCATTTGCCTTGTTTGTTTGTCTGTGGCTTCTTAAATCCAAAACTACTGAATCAATTTCACATACTAACCCGATTTTACTTCTGTAGGTAAAGGAGTTTATAGAGCAGGTTTTTAATCAATAATCAACTTAACAGTAATCAACTCAGCAATGATCAGCTGATTAATAAAGATTATCGAATCATTTTGTATTTCGCTGGTTGGTTTTATTTGGGGCGAAACAATTATGTCCACATATCTTAATAATATAAAAATTTTGAAAATAAAAAGTATACTTACAAAATGATATCATCAGTTATGTGAATTCGGCGGTTAAAATCCGTTTTTGGAAAAAGACACACAAACACAAATACACATGAGCACTAAAAACACGATGTTTAAGAAATACGTGAAGACGAATAGACCTCGCGACGACGCGAATACAACGAAGCGAACAGACTACTACCTAGTCAATATTATGTGACTTACTACTGAATAAAAACACTTAGAACAAGTCAAAAACTTCCACTATATTTATATAAAATACCAGCGAAATATATTGTGTATTTTATATAAATACAGTGGAATTTTTTGACTTGTTCTAAGTGTTTTTATTCAGTAGTATTTACAATGAGCTTCCACAAGATCTCTGACGAAAACATCTTTAATTGTGTGACTTATTAATTTCAAATTTCAAGTTCATAGCTGCAATCGTTCCTGCGTTAGAGCGCTCACAATGTCAATATTGTAATATGACGTATAGAGGAAGTTATGTAATCGGTCGAAAATTCGATGCGGAGTTTTCAACGGCATTTCATGTTTTCCGACCTCTTGATTTCAAAAATGAAAAAAAAAAAATGGTGTGTGTCTGTGAACACGATAACTCCCGATAGAATGAATATATCGACAAGTAATTTTATATGTGAATCCAGAACCCTACAACTACGACAAAATGTTCGTGTTGTTTTTCAGTCAAATTGACCAAAGGGAAAGAGGGATTAGGAGGGAGGCTTAACTAAAAAACTCAAATAACTGCCGATGTAATGAATGCATCGACGCAAAATTTCTCATGACATTTAAAATCCCCAGAAGGAAGATTGTTATTAATTTTCAGCAGAATCGGCAGAAGGGAAGGAAGAGATCAGGGTGGCTCAACTCAAAAAACCCATTAAGTGCCGATGTATCGACATCGATGACATGAACTGCTAAATTTCAGCATTATCAGCTGAAGGGGGAATTCAGAGGAAGGGCTCAATTCAAAAATCCTAACAACGAATATTAGCGTAAACGGTCGATTCGTTTTGGATGGGTAGCGAAAAGTTAATATATTGAAGTCTCGCCATTGATGGGCATGAAGACGCATTTCTGCAGCTTTGCATTGATGTCAATTATACAAGTAGTACTTTGAGCTAACAGTAGGCGTCATTGGCGTTTCTGACTCCATCACCTCTTGGCCAATCAGAATTCCTTGACCCCAAGAGATTTTAATTCCCCTCCACCTGTTTCATCTCATAAACACCCCTAGGCCTTTAGTTCTCTCATTTGGTGCCGGATCACATATATTATTAATAGATAATTATTTATGGTTTATAGCAAAGAACAGTGGAGGCACGCCGTGTCACCTATCTTATGTATTCAGATAAGTATGCAAAATTGCCTATTGCAGAAGTGACATTTAACCTCGCCAGAGAAAGTTACATCGCGTAATGATAGTTACACTACAGAACATTAGATATTACCTGGCATCTTAAACGTTTTTTGCTAGCATGGACTACTCCTGACTGCCTATTCTGATTTTTTTTTTCTAAAAATTGTGAAAAGGAGTTAGTTACAAGAGAGATTATAATAGGGGCTGCATTTAAAAAACGTTGGTGAATCACCCCAGCAACAATTAATCAATTTCGTTTTCGCTCTTCCTCCAAAGCCAATCATAATGGCTTAAATTTTGTGTCGACACATTAAATACAGAACAATTATACTTTTTGTGTTAAGCCTCTCCCCTAAGCCCCTTCTTCCCTTTAGACGATTTGGCTGAAAATCAATGTGTCGTTCTTAGAGGGTTCCGGATACTCATTTAAAAATTCGTGACGATACATTTTTTCGAGAGTTTTTTTTTTTTTTTTTTTTTTTTTCTTTTGGCTTCATGTACGGTGCATATTAGCCATGTCGATGTGTTATATATAATTATTTAAGACATCCATGGCCCCGGGAGGGAGTTCTATCTACGAAATAAAACTCACTCCCGGACGGGATTCGACCCCGCAAACCATGGTGAGACCATGCGACCAAAGCCCTACGCTCTAGCCCCCCCTTTTTCGAGAGTTAACGGACAAAAACATGAAATTGATTATATGAGGGTTTCCATTTAAAAAGAGGTCGTCGGTGGATCACCTGCTATGTACTTCCTCAGCAAGAATTAATCTATTACCGTTTATTAGTTCATAACTAGACCTGACGATGGTGTAAGGCTGAAACCGGTAGTTTTATTTTTATAAATATCTTCAGTGGAATAGACAATATTTCAAAAAATAAGTTTGTTTTATTTATTACAAATTCCACAATATGTCCGCGTTCCTCAACTTAGAAGTTATTACCTTTTCGCTTTCTTTCCAAAGCCAATTGATCGTTTGCTTATGCTTCTGCATATTTATACTAAATGTTGTGTCATTACATGTGCAATTCTTAAGGTATTTGAGTTGAGCCCCCTTCCCTGAGTCCCCTTCCCATTCGAAAATTAATAGAAGAAGAAGAGTTTATCATAACAGTCGCATTACAGAGGTACAATTATACAATAAGGTTTCTTAACCATTACCCTTATATAGTAAATACAAATCAAAAATAATCAGTTAAATTAAAAACAATGCTACAAATGCTTCTCAGTAAATTTCAAAAAACTCTTAAAGCAAAAAAATAAAACAAAAAAAATACCAAAAAAAATGGATTGTTAATGTAGGAATGGCAGCGCGAGGCCTGAAGGACGGACATTGGGAGGACAAAAAAATGTGGAAGAAAGCTCTTTTTGGAGACGACATATGAACCTATGTTTGTACAATCAGTCGTTTTAATAATAAACATAATAAATAAATAAATAATAAACTAATATAAATAAAAGACGTTGTCTTCCCACTGTTTTATTTTACACCAGAACACAGCACAGCTGTGTGGGTGGGATGAACCACTGATGATGACGCTGTTGCGTCTAAAACCGGTTCTGGTGTAAAATAAAACAGTGGGAAGACAACGTCTTTTATTTCTATTATAAGAAATCTCGTCCCACAACATCTTACTATCACATGTGAAATAATAAACTCTTCTTCAAAAAAAAAAATAATAATAATAATAGGGTTTTGAACCCCATAAAGAACTATTATTTACAACTAAAACAGCCAAAGGGAAGAGGGGGAGGGAGGGGGGGCGTAACACAACAATTTTAATAACAGCCGATGTAATGGATGTATCAACACGAAATTTTATATGTAAATTCCAAATCCTATAAGGACAATATCTATTAATGTTTCGCGAAATCGGTCTAAGAAAAGGGGCGGATTAGAGGAGGGGCTCAACTTAAAAACACTAATAATGCAGATATGAATGTATCTTTTAGTATGAGGGGTCCAGAAGTCAAAACGGTCGATTAGTTTAAGAAGAAGAGCGAAAAACTACTTGATTACATTGACGGTGATTCACTGAAAATTTTGTTTATTGTTAATCTTACTTTTTAGCCACACTTTCAAATTAAAGTATATAGTAGTTGCTTTTATATCGTTGTAAATTAAAGTTGAAATTTTATGTAGCCAGGTTATAAGTTATTAATTTATTGTTGAACATTCTCCAATCTAGGCCTCATACTCAACAAACGACTAACTTGGAATCCTCACACGAGACTGGTCCTGCCAAGGTTTCCAATCTCCAGAGCATCCAATCCAAAATCCTTCGTAAAATAGCCAATGCTCCTTATTACCTTAACGTAACTTTTGTCACCGAAGTCACTAAATCCAAGTATAAAAAATTATTTTCCCTTCTTAGTTCCTACAATAATCCTCTAGTCCGTGCCCTCCATTCTGCCATACTTCCCCAACGTCCTATATACGCTATACTCCCCCTTAAGCGTGAATGGCCTAGAGACCTCCTTAGCAGCAGCAGTGACAGTGATTAGTTACAAATGAGAGGAAATCAGTGACTAGGGAGTGTCACCACTGGGTGATTTTTCCCCTCTTGACATTTTCATTCTCTCTCTATTAGCACATTTGCTTGTTGTATTTATTTTTATACAGTTGTAAATATCTGTTCGTAAGTAAAAAAAAACAAAAAAAACATTCAGAACATTCTCCAAGTTTCATTGTTAAATATACGATAGAATAGTTTTGTTTGATTCAGATCCTGTTCATTTAATATTTTCATATAACAGCGGTTATGAGAGTCTTGAAATTCCGATTTGTCATGGGAATAGAGTCAGTAGGAACGGGAGGAATATTGCCTGACGATTATACGAGTATTAGTTTGAAATCTAACTTGGAAATCCATGTCCTTGCTCTACTTTTCTGTGACATTTTAATGAAAATTGATGTATTACTTCCCCAGCTATACGAAGTGTGCCTATCTGCACCCTAAATCAGAGGAAACTTCTGGGCCGTGACTCTACAAAAGTGGCATTTGTAACTAAGTGCGGCACCTGAGGTCCATACGGCAAAGTTCCCAGCACGATATGAATATCAATAGTAATAATAACAATACAAATGTGAAATTTTATCACGATCCGACCATCCGTTAATGGGCTAGAACAATTTTTATGCTTGCCTCCCCCCCCCCCCCCCCTAGCCCCCTCCTGTTAGGAATTTGGAGACATCACACACCCTATTTTTCAATTTGGCTTTTAAGAATACTACATGTTAAATTTCATTAAAATCCGATCATCCGTTGGTATGGAGGTAGGATGGATGTCATCAAGAAGCTCTCCAGTAGTAATCGTACAATGCCAACTAAGGACCTACTCCCGGCTACTATAGGCCCCTATCTTCTAGCAGTTACCCCTATGCTGGATCTGTAGGGATGCCAGGTTACTCTCTGCCATTTCCCAGCTATGGTATGGAGATAGGATGGATGTCATAAAGAAGCTCTCCAGTAGTAACCGTACAATGCCAACTAAGGTCCTACTCCCGGCTACTATAGGCCCCTATCTTCTAGCAGTTACCCCTATCCTGGATCTGCAGGGATGCCAGGTTACTCTCTGCCATTTCCCAGCTATGGTATGGAGATAGGATGGATGTCATCAAGAAGCTCCCAGTCCTGTCGTGCCTCAGCCTCGTGACTGGGACTCCGACTCACTGTTTCGTCATCTCCCTCCCTCTGTTTCTTCCTTTCTCTTCGCACGTTTGGCCCCTATATAGTTCTTCTTCTTATGAATGTCTCCAACTGCTAATTAGTCCACATTGTCTTCTAGGCCGACCTCCACCTCCATCCTCTGCTTAGTTCAGTTTTTCAGCTGTTTTCTTTATTAAACATTGTAATATTTACAACATGATTAAAACAATTGCCATAAATACCCCGAGCTTAAATTTTCAATGGGATTTCAAGTTTTCGGACTATTCCAAAAAAAATGTATGCCTCTATGTTTATGTATGTGTGTTTGTGAACACACTCCTGATAGAATGAATGTATCCACGCGAAATTTTATATGTCTATCTAGAATCTTCAAAGATATCACCTAAAAAACTGTTTTGTCTATGTTTATGTGTTAAAGGTTTAGGTTTAGGTTTTATGACTCATGCCCGGGCTTTAACTACGAAGTCATATCGCCTACTACCAGAGCGCTCTTTCGTCACTCTGGTGGACATGAGCCCGACTCTACTGTGGGAGTCCTAAATTTTGCCTACCCTAAATTTTTATTCACCTAGGGCAGGGGTCTTTAACGAGTACCTGACATCGTACAGGCTCGGGACCATCGCTTAACGTCCCATCCGAAGGACGGCATGCTTAAGTTTATTTTACCTCCCAGATAAAATAAATTAAGCGCCTCGGTCGGGTTTTGAACCCACGTTCTTGAGCTCAGAAGTCAAGCACGCTGACCACTGAGCTACCGGCGCCCTCTTATGTGTTAAATAAATAATAAAAATAAATTCAAAACCCCATAAAGGTAGCACCCATTAATTTTCAGCGTAATCGACGAAAGAGAAGGGAAGGATCAGTGAGGGCCTCGACTTAATGGCTGTCGATATACATGTAATGAATATATCGACACATAATTTAGTAGCTAGTTATTATGACTAGATCCAACGAATTATGTATGTATATCTTTGAGTAATCCTATAAATTTTGTGAATATAAGTTCAACTATTAACGCATGAAATCCGGCTACAAATAATATGTTTAATTACTTTCCGACATAACTGCCCGGGCTTTAACTACGTGTTTTATCAGAGCACTGTTTCGTCACTCTGGGGACCGACTACTAAGGAAGTCATAAATTTTGCCTACCCTAAATTTTTATTCACCTAGGGTAAGGGTCTTTAACGAGTAGCTGACATCATACATGCTCAGGACCATCGCTTAACGTCCCATTCGAAAGACGGCGTGCTTAAGTTTACTATACCTCCCAGATAAAATAAACTAAGGGCTTCGGTCGGGTTTCGAACTCGCGACCTTAAGCTCAGTAGAATAATTTAATATGAGTCAAAAGCCCGTATGTCAAATATTGATTTTTATGTTAAACGATCAATTGGTTTTGGAGGAAAAGCAAAAACTGAATTGGTTATGCCGTTCTGAAGTACAATACCTGGAAAGGATGCAGAAATGTGATGAGAGAGGAAGACCTCCCAGCCCCATCAGCTGCTCGCTCCTCATAAAACTGAGACCAAGATTTAGAATTTCACTCTGATATCCATATGATCGTTGCGGTATCGTAACATTGATTTTTTTATTGGGTAAGGACCAGGGGTGTTAATTTCGGGGTACCCTGCCCCTAGATGAGCCGCCTTCATGATATCCATATTGCATCGTCATGTCATTAAAATAAATTTATAAAAACAGAAAGTTCTAATATATGAGAATGCAAAAAATAAAGTGAATCTGCATTTCTTACAATAGGAGACAATCATTGGCCAATTAATGAAATTCATTCGGTTATTAAAGCTAGTAATACCACGTTAATAGCTATTACGGTGATTATAATATTTTTGAATTGTGGAATCGTTGCATAATAGCAATACCTCAAGTAGAAGAAATTACAAAAAAAGTAACGGATACAGTTAATTTTACTTCTTCCTTGAAGAAAACTTTCATTTTTTTCCTAAATTAATTATTATGAATTATTAATTAGCGTAATAATATTTATATTTCTTTACTATTGAAACAATCAAAAGAAATATACCAAGATATTCTGATTCTTGTTAATAATCCTGGCTGCTGCATTAAAAACCTTTGTATTACTGAAGTAAGTACAATTAAAAAGTTAGTTATTAGAAAAAAAAAAAAAGTTGTGAAAATGAGCCTCATTTTATTTAGATATCATTAATAACAATGTAAATATTTTTTGGTATTACAATTTATTACTTCCCCAGCTAGACGAAATATAGGGGAAGTTATGTAATCGATCTGAAATTCGATGTTATTTTTCATTTAAATTTCATGTTTTCCGACCCCCTGATTCGTTTTAAAATGCTGTCTGTATGTGCTTGTGAACACGACATCTCCCGAAAAAATTAATAAATTGACACGAAATTTTAATTTAATTTTTTTCTTCGGTCTTATTTTATTTTAATAGCTGCCGATGTAAGGAGTATATAGACACGTCATTCAGTATATAAGTTCAAAACCCCGTTGGACACCTTTCATTTTCATGGAATCGGTCGAAAGAAAGGATGGATCAGTGGGGGTTAGATCAACTCGATCCAACGAATTATGTATGTATATCTTTGAGTAATCCTATAAATTTTGTGAATATAAGTTCAACCATTAACGCATGAAATCCGGCTAAAAAGAATATGTTTAATTACTTTCCGACATAACTTTTATAAATACCTAGTCCTGCCATAAATATTGTTACAAGGAAATTTATACAGCATTCAACAGAAAAACGATTTCTTCAAAAAACCTTTATTAGAAAATAAACTGTTATAAACATAAAATAAACCAAAAATAAAATTACTCAAAATGTCCCCCTTTTGCCTGGACACAAGCTTTTAGTCTCAAGCTGTAGTGATTGTTTGAGGCTTTCCAAGTTATGGTGTGCTCTGTGGCAGGCCATCCTCTCCAGTTCTGACGACAGCCGGTAGTCGAGTGGGTTCAGATCAGGGCTTCCTGAGGGCCAATCCGAGGCGGAGAGGAACTCAGGATTGTTCCTCTGCAGCCACTGCTGAGTTGACCTGGCCTTATGAGCAGGAGCGGAATCCTGCTGAAAACCCCAGTGAATTCCAGCAAACAGAGTATCATTCAGAGGCTTCACAACAGATTCCAAAATGTCGTCCTGATAATTTTTAGCAAATGTTTTAATTCCTTTTTCACAAAAATGGAGCTTCGTGGTGCCGTAATAGTTCACTCCCCACCAAACCATCACTGAAGAAGGGAATGACCTCTTTCCACTCTTCCAATCACTTCCTGAGCCTCTTTAGAGCTGTGCGCGTACACACGATCATTTTGGCGATTAAATTTATCTTCAATCGTAAAAATGTTTTCATCGCTGAACAAACTTTTCCGATGGAGACCACTGGCGTAACGACAAAGGAGCACTTTTGAACTCCCCATCCTAAATCTTTTTAGGGAAGCGGTCAGTCTTTATCCTGTCACCCTTCGGAATGCACGCATCCTAAGGTCACTTTTTATTATGCGAGACATCGATCTGACAGAGATTCCCATTTCCCGAGACATGATTTTTTGTTTCCGGATAGGATTCCTGATCGAGCAGCCACTGCTCTCACTGCATTAACCGTTCTCACAGTGCGGGGACGGCCTAATCGAGGTCTGTCACATACAGATAGGGTCTCATTCTAACGATTTATAGTGCGGTACACGAATATACGGCTGATAAAAATAAAGAAAACGTATGTTTAAAAAAAAAAAAATTGTCTATTTCACAAATAATATATAATATGGGAGTACTTTCGGTATTGCTACCATCTTCAGCCACGACTTAACAAATACTGAATTGAAATTGAAGTATTTGTTAAGTCGTGGCTGAAGATGGTAGCAATACCGAAAGTACTCCCATATTATATATTATTTGTGAAATAGACAATATTTTTTTAAAAAACATACGTTTCCTTTATTTTTATCAAGTGTTTCACAATATCTCTGCAAAAATGTTAAGTATCATACGGCTGATACCCAAAGGTTCCAAAGTGCTGAAAATCTCTGAGTTAGATTTTCCAACTTTGTATAAGGCGAACACGGCAATCCGGTTTTCTTTATCACCCCACTCCATGTTAACTGAGCGAAAGAAAAATACAAACTAATTGGGGTTATTAGCCTGATGTGCAAAGTAAACAATCTGATATAGGTGAGGCCTATGTAAACAATACCCAAGGATTTAATCAAAGTCCAACTTTAGTAACAGTATTTATGGTAGGACTAGCTATATATATATATACATTACACTAAGAAATACAATAACAATTAGAGAAAGAGAGATTATTATGTACATTTGTTATTATACTTCTTACTGGAAAAACAAAAATAATAAATGGTTGACAATTTCAGCGGTTGTATCCATCAATTTTTCTTCAATCTATTTAACTCATGGTCTCTCTCCTATTTTTTATGAGCTTTTAATCGATTGGTTAATATTAAATTAAATGTCATGAATATATTTGTATGTTTATTTATAGTACATATATTTCATATAACGTAGCCATAGGGTATTGGTAGTACTTGTATTCAATTTTTATGGAATATTCAATATTTAAAAAGAAGTTTGTTTTATTTATTTTAAAATATATTTCTTTTGTATTTATTTGTTGAAATATATTTCAAAATGTAATATACTGGTTCAATTGAACCAATCATTCCCACATAAATTAAGTATAGGTAGGTACAAAAACATTATTTTTTTAGTCAACCTGAAAGGAGACACAATTTTTTCATCAAACTTCACTATATTCTTAAATAATCTACTAGTTTCGCCGTGTTAAGGCATTGTCAAGAGTCACTTATAAACTGACAGAATTGGTTAATGGGGTAGAAGGTACAGTTATGGAGGGGGGGTTTAGGTAGTGACGGAGAATCCCTTGTTTAAACAGATGCAAGATGATAATAAATATAATAATAAGAAATCTAATAAAGTGAAGGTAACAGTAGAGTGTTGGTATTTATATAGATAGAACTCTTCAATTATATAAATGTAAAATAGAATTTAAAGTAAATAAAAACTTTCAGTTTATTTATATATTTATCGTCTTGTAAATATCTGTTTATTAGAATGAATAGGGTAACAAAAACAAGGGATTCCCCGTCATTACCTAAAAAAAAACCTCCATAACTGTACCTTCTACCCTGACAACCAATTCTGTCAGTTATGTAAGTGACTCTTGAAAATGCCTTAACACGGCGAAACTAGTTGAGTATTTGAGAATATATAGTGAAGTTTGATGAACAAATTGTGTATTTTAATTATCTATTCCTAGAATGGAGCTTCACAAAGTAAATCTGGAAACCATAAATTATCTGAAAGCAGATGTTCATATGAGGGAAAATAATTAAAGACCCATTAAAATCTTTTTGGATGATTTCTGAACGATTCTTAACCTGTACAAATATTAGTTGAGCTTTGGTCGAATCCCACATTTTGAAGTCCAGTAGTGCCTTCAAAGCCAGACAAACAGATTTTTTTGTTTTCATTTTTTTGAATTAGTACCTAGTTCGAAAAACATGAAATTCTGTTAAAAACTCAGCATCGAATATCTATAACTTCCCCTATACTTCATATGGCTGGAGAAGTAAAATAAAAAATAATTACAAAAATATTCCCGAAAAAAAATACTCTATAAAATAACGTGGAGAATCATTTTCTGGAAGAAAAATCAAAAGTTGTCGCTGTGCTGTAATTTCCAAAGAGGAGGTCCCCCATTAGACATTTTTTATAGCTTCAATATTTTCTGAGATGCCTCTGGGGGCAACTTAGTTTGGAACGTCAAGGATATACCTATATAAGTTCTTCACTTATGTATCAATATCCCAGAGTTACAATGAAATAATTCCATATTGTTTACTTTATCTCCATATACGTTTACTTTATTATAAGGAAATATCGGAATCGTGCGAAAATCCGAAAACAAATTTTCAACTGATTTTCAAGTTTCTCGGTCTCTTGGAACACGTTTGTACCATTTCAGGATAATTTCTGTCTGTGAATACTTGACTCAAACTTTGTGAGCGCACATAGTCAAAAAGAATTGTAGCCATGAACTTAGATCAGACAAAAATTATGACTACCTACTTTACTTCGCGATTTTACAAGATCAAATGAATCAATAATCAAAAAAATTTTCACATGAAAGTTGTAGAAGAAACGGAAAGGAACATTTTTTTATTACATTTATTTTTTCCGAAATATACCGAAAACCGTTCTAAAATGTAGTTTTGAAAACCATTTTTTTATAGACTTGATTTTCCGCGAAAATGCGTGCCAGCACAATTCTTTTCAAGTGCTTTAAGCTCAATCAATCTTCTATATTATTATCTCAATTATATTTGCATAGGAGCACTGATGTGGTAGTCATGTGCTATAGTGGACAAGTTTATATTCCCGAATTAGTAAGTGGCGTTGAACTGTAGCGAGGAACACACTCACTAATTTTTCTTCTTTCGAAAATACAAAACATTTGAAAACAAAGTTCTTATAGAATTAAATAATTAGCCAGGATTTTGAGCAGGGAGGGGCAAAGTTAGACTACAGGGGAGAGGGGGGGGTGGGGGGGGGGGGGGGGGGTATAGACTGCCGGGGGCACAGCCCGCAGTTTCCATGATTAGCGCTGTAGACTTTTTGTTTTTAATTTTGGAGATTCGGACCCCTAGAAGCTCCCCCTGAGATAACCACTGACTGTAATAATTAAGTTGACTTTACATGAGCAGCAAAAATGCAATGCGCAGCAGCAGCAAATGCACGCTGTGTTTTCTGTTCTTTCTGCTTTTAGAATTAAATGACTTACAGCCAATAGCATGCATTTGCTCCTGCTGCGCTTTGCATTTTTACTGCGCATGTAAAATCAGCTTTAAGAGTATAAAGTATAACATTAATGAAGATTTTGAAATAATTGAATTCATGTATATTTAAATAAATGTAATATGACTTGTTTTGTACATGTACATTTAAGCAAAACACAATTTTTGTTATCTTGGTTTTTGCTCTGGCCAGGGGGGGGGGGGGGGGCACGTGCCCCCTGGCTACGCCCCTGAATATACCTTCAATCTTTTAAATGATTAAAGTAACTCAAACAAGTTTTATGCTTTTAAAATTACTAAAGAGTGTTAAAACTTCAAAGTTTTGTGTAAAATTTTTATATTTTTCGAGAAAGCGAGAGAAGAGCCGTTTTGAAAAGAAGGAATATTGACGAAAACTACTTGAGATCCAGAAAGCATTTTCATAAAGCTTATCAAAAAATTGGCCCTTATCAGAAATTTTCCTTATTAAATATCAGATAAAGTTAATGTTAGAGCTCTGTAAAGAAAGTACAATATATTTCTGTATAAATTGTACGACTTAGCAAAGAATTTTAATATATGTTTTTATTTAAAATAATAAAAATAAATATATGAGAAGTGTCGAAACTAGAACATTTTTAAACCAACCACTTTTGAACATATCGCTTTCCTTCCCCTCTCTCAAATTCATTTCATATTGGCATTACTGTGTATAAGAAAGTCACTCATGGACTGTACAATGAAACAAAGAAAAACGCTGACACTAACGTATTCATACACCAGTAATGCCAATATGAAATGAATTTGAGAGGGGAGAACAAAAGTGCTTGTACGAAAGTGATTGGTATAATATAATTGAGTTTTGTTCACATTATTTTTAACTGTACTTACTACATTTTAATTGTAACTATAATAATGTATAATAACATTAACGAATTATCTACGCAACTTTCTATAATACATGTGTAATGCCAGTTCAGATCGAGGAAATGCAATGCTATTCAAATCCCTAGCTACTCGACCCATCAGAATGACACGGAATGTAAACTCACAACTTTCTTTTTGATAGCCCAAATTCGAGTGTTTTTCGTAATATGATTATTTTAACTCGTATTCATTTAATGTTTTGATATGATTTTTTTGGCATTGCGCAAAATGTCACAGTAAAATACAGATTTTCTAGATTAATAAAAGTGGTTTGAATCCCCGAATATATATTAACGAATTAATCAATTACATTTTTGATCTTCCCTCAAAACTAATCGATCGTTTGGGATAAAAAACTAATAATTGTCAATACATTTATTATATCATCGATTATTGAGGTTTTATAAATATTGTCTTTTCTTCGATAGTAATAAAAGTCAATAAGCAAACAGACATAAAAAAAGATGAATTTTTTGTTACAAGATACTAATTACTTTTTGTGTGCTTTTTGTTTTATTGCATAAACTAAATTACATTCCATAAAACATGTATCCAAAAAATATATATACTTTCTTCCCTAAAAAAAAGTTCCCTATTCGGCAATTTAGAATCTAGTATTTACAAATGAAAAGAATTGTATTTATTAAAATAATGTAGTGCCATTTTATCATATACGTTGGAAATATGTCACAGCTCATGATTTTCCGTCATATCTAACAAAGTGGGCCATGGTGGCCGTGCGGGCTAGAGCGTAGGGCTCTGGTCGCATGGTCTCACCATGGTTTGCGGGTTCGAATCCCGTCCGAGAGTGAGTTTTATTTCGTAGATAGAACACACTCCCGGGGCCATGGATGTCGTAAATAACTATATTCCCAGAAATTTACGTAAGTAATTAATAATTTAATTCTTTTGTTTCAGGAAGAAATGAACATATTATTAAGGGTTTGCTATGGTAAGTTTTCATGAAATATATTATTATAACAACCAATAAATATTATATACATAATTTCTCTTATATTTCATGTAGTTAGTTATTGTGAATCATGCCCGGGCTTTAACAACTGGGTCATATTGCCTACTACCAGAGTGTGGAGAGTGGACAGGAACCCGGCTCTGCTATGGGAGTCCTAAATTTTGCCTACCCTAAATCTTTATTCGCTTATGGTAGCGCCGGTAGATCGTGGCCTTTCGGGGAGGTGTGGTCAGTTCGCTTGGAGGGGCGAAACGGCAGGGGATAGCCAATAGGAATCCATGGCAACGTCTCCCTGTTGGCTATCCCCTCCCGTTTCCCCCCTCCAAGTGAACTGGCCACACCCCCCTGAAGGGTCAAGATATACCGGCGCTACTATAGGGTCTTTAACGAGTAACTGACATCCATCCGAAGGACGACATACTTAAGGTTTCTTTACTTCCCAGATAAATACTTCGTATAGCTGGCGAAGTAAAAACTACAATCAGCCGATAGAGTGCTCTGACGTTATATGATTTATATCTTCATCTTAGTCAGTTATTATGAAAAGTTATTATTATATATTTTTTCTTCTGTACAAATGTATTTGTATTTATCTGGTTTTCATTCTCAGGCCTTCAATTATCATTCATCGTCATCATCGAGGTTATGGTTGATGAATAGGATAATTGTTTATAACGGATTCCTATAAATTTCCCATGGAGAAAGTTGTATAATGAAAAAAATCTAACTTGAGTTTTTAGTTTTTTTGTACTTTCTCAGCTATACGAAGTAAAGGAAAATTTATGTAATCGGTCAGAAATTCGATGCTGAGTTTTCAGTAGAATTTCATGCTCTCCGACCCCCTGATTCCAAAAATTAAAAAAAAAAAAATCTTTGCCAAATCAGCCACAGGGAATGGGGGTTAGGGACGGCGCAATACAAAAACTCTAATTACTGTCATTGTAATGAATGTATTGACACGAAATGTCTTATGTTAATTCAAAACCCCATAAGGACGACATATATTAATTTTCAGCTGAATCAGCGAAAGGGGGGGGGGGGGGGGGGGGGGGCTCAGCTCGAAACCCCAATAAATACCGATGTAATTAATGTAACGACAATACAATTTACTACGAGGTGATCGATTGGCTTGGAGAATGAGCGAAAACGTAATTGATTAATACAATATGGGGAAGTACATTGTCGGTGATTCACCGACAACTTTTCATATTTGAGAAACTTACTGTCAAGATGGAACCATTTCTAAAAATGTAACTTTGTACCTATGTGTATACAGGTACCCCTCTGCAATGGACAGTCACGGGACAATACAATTGCTCGTTGCAGAAGGGTGCCCGTTGAGGTTTTAAAAAAAACCTGCTTTATACGTATGTAGGTACATGTTTAATTTGCTTTTGTGTTTAATATTACATGCACAGGTAACGAACAAAATAGGTAACGAATAACGAAAACACACATAATAATAGTTATTGTTATGCCTGTTTCACAAACAGTGAATTCTACGAATAATAAAAAGGTGATTTGATTTGTTTTTAGTTCTGTTCTATTAATTTTCGATGTCAACCAATCAAAATACCTTTGGATTAGATTATTGGAAAATTATTATCTATGGAAATCCATATGAAGTAATCATAAATAAATTTTTTTTTTTTTTTTGCATGTCATAAAGTTTATATTTTGTATTATTATCTCATTTCGGTAACTACTGTAGTAATCAAAATTTCATATAAGACCAGCTTAAAAAAAATGTATACAGGACATTTTTCGTTTTTCCAAAACATTTTCTGTAACTTACCATGATAAATTGTTTGCTTCCTCGAAATGTCCAAAACCAAATAGGTTACTCAGTTTTTCGACGACCTCCAATAATTTTGTCAGTGTATTTTTTGCATATTTTTTTTTCTCCCAAGCTATACGAAGTTGAGAGGAAGTTATGTAATCGTAGAAATTCGATGTCGAGTTCTTAACGGAATTTCATGTTTTCCCTCATTCCAAAAATGAAAAAAAAAAAAATTTATATATATAATATATTTTTTTAAAGTTACCGAATTAGTCAGTTACGTTTTTGCTCTTCCTCCAAAACCACCAAAACCAATTGAGCGTTTGATCTAAATATCAATATTTGACTTACATAGTGGCTTCTGAATCCGCATACTAAATTTTGCGTCGATACATTCAATACATCGGCAGTTATTAGAGTTTTTGAGTCAAAATCTTCTCCTCTAATCTCTCCCCTTACCTTTGACCGATTTTGCGGAAAATTTATAGATATCGTCCTTATGGAGTTTTTCATTTACTTAGGTTTTGTATCGATATATTCTTTTCAACAGCAGTTATTAGAGTTTTTGTATTAACCCTATCCCCTTATCCCTTATCCGGAACCCCATAAGGACAACACTTATCAGCCAAATCGGCCAATGGGAAGGGGGGAGCATAAAGGAGATGGTTTCCTCTCAAAAACCGTAATAACTGCCGATGTATTGAATGTATCGACAAAATTTTGTATGAGGATTCAGAAGCCACAAAGTCAACTATTGATATTTAGCTCAAACGGTCAATTGGTTTTAGAGAAGGAGCGGAAGCTTAACTAATTAATTTGGTAATTAAGTAATGCGATTTAAAAAATAAAATTTTAATTGATGTTTCACGATTCAGAATCTGCGTCTTTCCATACTGTTATTTTGTACCACTTTCTATTCTCAATTTTATAATAAAGTTTGGTCCGCCGATTACATTTTGTTTGTCCAATTTTCACAAAAAAAATAATAATAAATAAATAAATTATTAAAAAATACTTGAATTATGTAGTTTGATAAATTTTCAATAATTCTTGTTCGCAGTTGCAGATTAGATTTAGAGAATGTGGGGTAATTCCCTATCAAATTAATATAATGTATCCTTACGGCTTCCATCTACAACATATTTTTATTCCATGGAACAAATTCCAAATTGTTTGCTATGATGGTTCAAAATGGTGTCTAAATTCAATGAAAAAATATCGTGTCTTTCTTTTGAAGAAATAACTTTCGATGTTTCAGTATTTTCACAAAAAAATCTGGCTTTCTTCATCATTTCATTTGAATATGTAGCAGTTTAAGAGGGCGCCAATGGCTCAGAGATAGAGTGCTTGTCTACTTGGCTCAAGGTCGCGGGTTTAAAACCGTAGGTGAAAATATATTGAGCCGTCCTTCAGATGGGACGTTGCCATGGTCCCAAGCCTGTACAATGTCAGGTACTCGTTAAAGAGCCCAAATCCTAGATGAATTTACCTGGGTAACCAAGATTGAAGACTCCCAGAGTAGAGTCGGGCTCGTGTTAATGCATGAGTAACAATAACTAGCAATTTATTTGTACACTTAGTTATTGTGACTCATGCCCGGGCTTTAACTATGAGGTCATATCGCTTACTACCAGAGTGCTCTTTCGTCGCGCTGGTGATCTTGAGCTTGACTCTTCTGTGGGAGTCCTAAATTTTGCCTACTTAGGATAAGGGCCTTTAACGAGTAATTGACATCCTACAGGCTCGGGACTATTGCTTAATGTCCCGTCTGAAGGACGGCGTGCTCAAGGTTTTTTCACCTTTCAGTAGACAAGCACTCTATCTCTGAGCTACCGGCGGCCTCGTTAATTGTATATATTTTTCAGTTAATTACATGCCCTTTTTTTATTATATTTTTAATATAATGATAGTTTTATTATTACTTTGGTCATATCGCCTACTACCAGAGCGCTCTTTCGTCATTCTGTTCGCTCGCCTCAACTGTGGGAGTCCTAGGTTTATTCCTCTAGGGTTGGGATCTTTAATGTTCTCAAGGTTTTTCACCTCTCCGGATATAAAACCCAAGGGCCTAAGTTTCGAACATCTCAGTCCTTAGTAGGCTACCTCTGAGCTACTGGCGCTAACCATAAAACACTACTTACTATATTGAGGGCGCCGGTAGCTCAGTGGTATGCGTGCTTGACTTCTGAGCTCAAGAACGTGGGTTCATAACCCGACCGAGGCCCTTAATTTATTTTATCTGGGAGGTAAAATAAACTTAAACACGCCGCCCTTCGGATGGGACGTTAAGCGATGGTCCCGAGCCTGTACGATGTCAGGTACTCGTTAAAGACCCCTGCCCTAGGTGAATAAAAATTTAGGGTAGACAAAATTTAGGACTCCCACAGTAGATTCGGGCTCATGTCCACCAGAGTGACGAAAGAGCGCTCTGGTAGTAGGCGATATGACCTCGTAGTTAAAGTCCGGGCATGAGTCATAAAACCTAACCTAACTACTTACTATATAGTCACTATGGAGGATTCATAAAATCTGAGGCAGCACTATGTTTGAAGATACAAAGGAGGTCCGTGGTAGCCCTGCGGGCTTGACTCCTAACCATGGTTGCGGGTTCAAATCCCATCTGGGCAACAGTATTATTTGTCGATAGAATTCTCTCCCGGGGCAACATCTATGCGTTGTGTAAATAACCAATAACACCGTTATGGAGTATACAAATACATAAAAATTCCCAGAGACTCGTAATTTTTGTTTAGACCCTACTTACGTAAGTTGAATCCTTACTTTCCTTTCATGTCCAGGTTACACTAGGTTATGATTTGGGAGTTTTGGGGTTATATCGATTCATTCATTCTATCGAAAGTTATCGTGCACTAACACATAAACAAACGGACAGATTTTTTTTTTTTTTTCATTTTTTGTATCATGAAATTTTGTTATACTTAAAATTGCTGACCGATTACACAACTTCCTCTGTACTTCGTATATGTGGGTGAGATATATGAGAGATATATAAGTAAAAAAACACGATAGAGCCAAAAGACAATATATCGATTGGTGGGGGTTCTCAGGGCTATTGTTTATGGGTGCTCTTCTCATATTAAGGTTTCTGAATACCAAATCGAGTTAAGATATTAAGCAACAAGTCATTGAGAGTTTGGTCCCGGATAGGTCATTGAGAGCCCTTGGCGGAACCTTTCACTATATAACGAGACTCAGGCCACCAGGCAGGATCAGGTCGTGGGATAGGTCCCACAGACTGCGCCATCTCCTGCCTGCGAACCAGGCCACTTATGTAATTAATTAGCCGGGGTAATATCAATTAGACAGAAGGAGGGGGTGAGAAATATACTTGGATAATAATAACAGTTAAGGTAACAGGAAAATATCTGAAAATCACAGTAAGCAGGAAGCACACAAATAAATGCCACCATTTCTTGTGTAAAAATGTGTGGGATCTTCGACTTCCAGTACAATATGCCCCTATAAATATAAAATATTTCTAATTAAAATTTTATAAAAATATTGTTAACTGTATTTAATAATATTAAGAATTTATACGAATACATTTCATGTTATTTATTTATTTTATTTTATAATTATTATTACTCATCCCATATGTATTAGTATTTAATAGTTAGTTATGACGACCGGGCTTTAACTACAATTAAATCGTTCTTTCGTCACTCTGGTGGACATGGCTCTAGTATGGGAGTCCTAAATTTTTATTCCCCTAGGTCTAAATTTTGCCTACCCTAAATTTGTATTCATCTTTAACGAGTACCTGACATCGTACAGGCTCGGGACCATCGATTAACGTCCCATCCAAAGGACGGCGTTCTTAAGTTTATTTTACCTCTCAGATAAAATAAATTAAGCGCCTCGGTTGGGTTTCGAACCCACGTTCTTGAACTCAGAAGTCAAGCACGCATACCACTTAGCTACCGGGGCCCTATCATATGTATTAGTATATTATAGTTAGTTATTACGACCGGGCTTTAACTACAATTAAATCGTTCTTTCGTCACTCTGGTGTTTTCGTTCATTATCTGACGTATGTACTACTTCAGATGATGGTTTTTTCTATATAGACTATATACCATATAGAAGGTATGATGTATTAAGTTTATTTTACCTCCCAAATAAAATAAACTAAGGGCCTTGGCCGGGTTTCGAACCCGCGATCTTGAGCTCATAAAGCAAGCACGAATGCCACTGAGCTACCGGCGCAGTGGTAGTATTATATAATATTTATATTACGCATATGTTAATCATATTAAAAAAAGAAATGTGAGGTTTGGGTGCTCAAAGGGTAGGCGGTTCAATAATGGGTTTAAAGTCGGATAAAGAATAGTGAAGAGTGATTGTTTCATGTTTCTAAACGTTTGTAAACTATGTTTTTTTTTTTTTTTTTTTTTTTTTTTTTTTTTTTTTTTTTTTTTTTTTTTTTTTTTTTTTTTTTTGGCCTTATGTACGATGCATATTAGCCATGACTCTTATTAATGGTGTTTTATCTAATTATTTACGACATCCATGGCCCCGGGAGGAAGTTTTATCTACGAAATAAAACTCACTCCCGGACGGGATTCGAACCCGCAAACCAAGGTGAGACCATGCGACCAAAGCCCTACGCTCTAGCCCGCACGGCCACCATGGCTCCCAAACGATGTTTCATGTTTGTAACCATTGTTTCATGTTTGTAACCGTTGTTTCATGTTTGTAACCGCAATCTAAAATATGATGTATCATTTAATTTGAGGGGGAGATTATAATTAAATACCATAATAGTAACGACTCCAACCGACATCACGCTGAGTGGTATGCGTGCTTGCTTACTGAGCTCAAGATCACGGGTTCCAAACCCGGCCGAGGCCCTAAGTTTATTTCATTTGGGAGATTAAAAAAAACTTAAGCACACCATCCTTGGGATATACTAATTTCATATTATTTATTTATTTTATTTTTTAATTATTATTACTCATCCCATATGTATTAGGTTAGGTTAGGTTTTATTACTTCGGATGACGCGTTAAACGATGGTCCCAAGCCTGTACGATATCAGGTACTCGTTAAAGACCCCTACCATAGGTGAATAAAAATGTAGTGTAGGCAAAATTTAGGACTCCCATAGTAGGCGATATGACCTTGTAGTTAATGCCCGGAAATGAGTCATAATAACTACTCGCCATCTTGAAATAGGTGTCCCAATCAAAACGTGTTCAGAAAAAGTGTTCAAAATACTTGTTCACTCCAACATCATTACTTAGTGGCGTTTTTTGAGATTTACCCCAAATCAATAATCGAATTTCAGAAGTGTGGCTCAAACTCTACTGAAAATTTGGCATCAAGATTATTTAGAAAAACTTTCAGAAAACTACTTTAATAATGCAAAATACATATCATATTTAAAACGGGATCCCATTTTGATGTTATAAAGAGGTGTTATTTGGTTGTTATATGAATACAATTAATAAGTTGAAACCCCTATTCTGTTGAAAATGTTTTAAAAGTCCCTCATTAAAATTATTTTTTGATAATATATAATAATTAAAAGCTTTACAGATTCTAAAAGATTTCATAAGAAGTAAGCGAGATCGAGTAAACTTTTTTTTTTTTTTCTACTATCTGTACAAAAATAACTACAGTAGCTTAGAGGTGGCTAGCCTTAAGATCGCTGGTTCGAAACCCACCCGAGGCCCTTGGGTTTCTTTTATTTGGAAGATGAAAAAACCTTGAGCACGCCATCCTTCGGATTGGACGTTAGGCGATGAACCCGAACCTATAGGATGTCAGATACTCCTTAAAGACCTCTGCCCTGGGTGAATATATGTAGGTAAAATTTCACACTCCCTCAGTAGAGTCGAGCTCATGTCCACAGAGCGGCGAAAGTGCTCTCTGGTAGTAAGCAAAATGACTTCGTAGTTAGAGCCCGGGCATGAATCATAATAACTAACGAAAAACAATGAGTAGAAGTTTTGACAATATGAACGAATGATTAAAAAATAAGTAAAAACAAAATATTTAAAACGAATGAAAGAAATGAATATGTACAAAATAATAGAAATGTATTTACAAAAATAATTAAATAGAATAAAATATATAAGTAACTAGACTAGGACAACCCCAATAGGTAAGAGCCAGGAAGCGGGGCGTCGAATGGACTAAGAGGCGTCATGACCAACACTCCCTTGAAAAATATCGTGAAAAAATAAGAAAAAAATTAAAGTAGATCACGAGGCCAATGCCGCCTCACCCTTCTTGGAGTATAGTGCGATAGGATTGTGATTATAAGGATTTGGCAAGAGGATTATTGTGAAGGAGAGGTTCATGTGGAACTTGGAGTGTGAGGTTGGAAACAAAAAATGGAGCATCTACAATGGATTTATATACTTTTTTATTATTTTTATTACCTTTCTTAATACTTTTTTAAAAGGTTGTTTCCCGCCGGATGTTTGTAGAAAATATAAATTTTTTATAGGCCCCAATTCGACACCTACTTTTGCTCTCATTGTTGAACGGTGATTAATAATTAACTGTTTTTAAGATCAGATTCTTTTAATTTAGTTTGCCTGGTTATTAACCGCTTTTATTTTTTCCTTCTTTCTCTTTCAAAAACTTTAACATTTTCTTAGTATATTCTTTCATTTTTTTTATTCATCAAATTTTATTCAAATATTATTATTAAATAAATTCTAAACCTTTCTGATGGGTCACCTGAGAATTTCCACTTTCAATTTTGAATTTTGTTTTTCAGAATTCAAGTGTATTTATTAAGAATAGCAGGTTACACGAATGTCTTTTGTTATAGTTTTTTAGACACATCGAAATTGGTAAATGAAATCATCTAAAATAAATAGCAGAATTATATTCGAACAATTGAATGTTTCAAGATTTTTTTTATCAAGTTAGATTATTATAAAAGTTATGTTTATTTTGGAAAAATTCATTAGAAATCAAAACTGCTAAAAAGTCCATTATCTGAAGTTTTTGACATGGTAGTCTATCATATAGGTATGTATACTTCCAGCTGTTTCGTTGTAGATGTTCCATTCGTTAACGCTTTGTAAATTTTTTGTCAAGAGTACTACTATCATCGTAAAGTTCTTAGTCATTTTATGCAAGCTCAGAAGAATAGTTTTTAAAAAAGAGTCAAAAAAGTCACATAGTCAAGATTTAATTGGAAAGGTGAGATCATTCTCGTGGTCGATAGAAACAAACTTCCAAAAATGTCTGCCATGCTTTCGGCATTAAGTGTGCCTTTTTCAGGGCCAGTATTAACAAATATACATTAGTAATAAGATAAAATTAAGTAAAAATTTCTGATATCATAAGTGTGATCTCATAAGTCCGATTCTACTATGGGAGTCCGAAATTATTTAGGTTTATTCACCTACTAGGGCAAGGGCAAGGGCCTTTAACGACATCACACAAGGCTCGGGACTATCGCTTAAGGTCACATCCGAAGGTTGGCGTGCTAAAGGTTTTTTCACTTCCCAGATAAAAAACCTAAAGGCCTCCATCGGGTTTTGAATTGACAAGGGAACTACCTCTGAGGTATACAGGGTGGCCCAGATAAGCGGGCCACATGTGAAATAACTCCTAAACGGTTAGAGATATCAAAATTGTGCATAGGAGTAAAGTTGTAGCACTCGCCGAGAGCTATATTATGGCGCCCTCGAAAAGACAAATGACCCTTTTAATGGCTCAAACAGCCCTTCGAAGGGCGGGGTTCCCTTTTGACCCTTAAGTTTCATTACATTTTATTAAAGTACTAAAGAAACAAGTTATTAATTCCAACTAACTTCAGAATAAGAAAACCGTGCAGCTTTAAACGTTTTTTTCCGAGAACTACTTGACGTATCAAAAATCTGTTTGCACAGTTCTTCCTTGTTTCTTTAGTACTTTAATAAAATGTAATGAAACTTATGGGTCAAAAGGGAACCCCGCCCTTCGAAGGGCTGTTTGAGCCATTAAAAGGGTCATTTTTGGCTTTTCGAGGATGCCATACTATAGCTCTTGGCAAGTGCTACAACTTTAGTGCTATGCACAATTTTGATATCTCTAACCGTTTAGGAGTTATTTCACTTGTGGCTCGCTTATCTGGGCCACCCTGTATAACAAAATATGGTACCAGAATTAATATTGTGATTTCATATTTTGTTTTATCTTATTTATATAAGCTTATTGATCTTGTATATACATATGTATAAGCTAATATTAAAGGCCATAAAGGAGGCCGAAATCTTGGCAGAAATTCTTGAAGTTTGTTTTTATCGAACACAATACTAAACCCTCCACTTCCATTATATTGTTCCTAGCATATACGAAGTATGTTTTCCCACCAAATATGAAAAAAAAATGTCTGTGAACACAATAACTCCCAATAGAATGAATGTATCAACAAGAAATTTTGTATGTGAATTCAGAATTCTCTAACGACGACAACAATTGTTTTTCAGCCAAATCGATTAAGGGGGAGGGGGGGATTAGAGGGAAGGCTTAACTTAAAAGCTCTAATAACAGTCCATAAAATGAATGTATCGAAACAAGTTGTATTTGTGTAATCAAAACATCAACAAAAACAAAAACTCTAATAACTGCCATTGTAATGATGTATCAATGTTTCAACACAAAATTTCATACGTGAATTCAAAACCCCATAAAGATAACGCATCAATTTTCAGCGGAATCGGCAGAAGGGACGGAGCATATCAGAGTGGGGGCTAAATTCAAAAACCCTAATAACAGCCGATATAATGAATTTATCGACACAAAATTTAGTATGAGGATTTAGGAGCCCTTATGTAAGTCAACTGTTGAATATTATCCCAAACGGTCGTTTGACTTTTGGATAGAGAGTGAAAATGTAATTGATTAATTCCTTCTGGGGAAGTCCAATACCAGTGAATCACCGACTTTTTTTTGTGGTCATATTTTTTTTCTTCACAATATGAACAGAGGTTACATTAGGGTCAGAATAATAGAACAGGATGTTGTCTCCGTCGATGTTTATTAATGAAGAACAGGACGAGAGGATAAAAAGTGTTTCAGTCTGTTTACATTATATTGTATACATTTCAGACCAAGTTAACTTAGTACCAAGTTAAATTAACACTTGAAACTAAATTCAATGCATAAGCCTAATTTGTTATTTCCAATGACACTATTTCAATACAGAAAAAATTATCTGCGTTGTTTTTGTGGTCAACTTTTGTTGTTTATAACTTGGACATTGTTTATAACATGGTTTTTACATGTTACCATCCCCTTTATCATAACAATGTCATTTGTTCGCGAACTGTGAATGTAACCTGTACACATTTCTGTACAATTAATCTACGCAATATTGTGTTCTGAAACATTAGATTAGGATAACTATATATCCGCAGTCGAAGGGCATGGAAGGAGATTCAATAAAACAATGGAGGAAGAGCACCTCTAGGGATCTATCGATACAAGTAAAGTATCGATACTTATGACCGAAACCAAGTATTTTTGGTACCGATACTTTTACTCGTTTCAAATTTCAACAGTTAAAAAAAAATTAATTATAAATTTTTTAATTAATCAAAATCGTTCACCGTTTAATTTCTTACAATATAATTTTTGTTGTTGCAATAAAATACTGAAATTAATTACGATCCACGGACAAATTATATGAATATAGTATATATCTTCTTATCTTATTTACATTAAATGGTTTATCGTTTATGAAGGTATACGTTTTATATTCTTAGTAAAAATAAATTGTATATTTATAAGGCTTTTTATTATTTTCAGTATGATTTTAGTAATATAATTTTATCTTATTCGATTTGATTTATTTGTTTCTTATGCCCACTACAATATCTAATTTATACTTTCAAATTTTATTGTGTTTTTTATTATTATATAGGTACTATACATTTTTTAAAATTAATTATAACGAACTACTACATTCAATCGGTAGGAGTAGGTATCGATACTTTCTATTCGATATCGAAAGTTTTGTTCGATACTACTCGCATGCAGAAGGATTGGGACCAACATTTCCCAATCCTCTTGTTGGCCTACAGATATGTAGTCCACCAATCACATGATGGAATGTTCTTGTAGTTTGAATATCGTACGTTTTTGTATGCAATGAAATGATTCTTAAGCTTTTTCTAACTTTTTCAAACTAAATTCACCTCATTCAATGCATAAGCCTAATTTGTTATTTCCAATGACACTATTTCAAGAGAGAAGAAAAAGCTTACGTGGCATTTAATTAGGTTGTCATATTTATACAAAAGGCTAGGTTGTCATATTTATATAATCTTCAGGCTACCTGAAGCCGTGACACCCTGTCCCGTAGGGAAGTCCATATGTGAAATGAAATGAAAATAAATGTTATTATTTATACATTTATTATATACCCTAAGAATAAATACATATAGAGTTAAGAACAGGAACAATGAAATATAGTATCAGTATGACGTAAAGAAATAAATAAATTAATGCTACTTTGGAGAAAAACTAGACAATTATAAATATAGATGAACAAAAGATTAACATTAAAAACATAAAATTAACAGCTTCATTATGATGAAAAAAAATAAAGTAAAAGAAAACATGTAAAAAAAAATCTATATATGTAAATAAGAAAAAAATAAAATAGATAACAAAAATCGACAGAGCATAATACTATGATGGGTAATTATAAAAGAGAAGGGAGGATGCCCAGCCAAGGTTTGAAATAAAATTAATTTTAGACAATTGAGGCTAGATAGAAAAGTGTGAGGAGAAAGAAGAAAAAAAAAAGAAAATGTGTTGGAAAGTCCTGCTTTAACATAACATTTAGACATATTTCAGTTGTCAAAAATATAGTAAAATCAAGAAAACACAAGAAAATGTAATAGAAATAAATTGAAAACAAATAAATAAATAAAGAATAGAGTTTATAGTAGAATACATATTATATATGTATAAGAAATAATATCAAAGTACAAGAAGAAAAAACAGCATTTTCAAATATTTGAGTTTAAACAAAAACAAAATTAAGAAAATATAATAGTAAGGAATTTAAAATTGTAATTAAGAAAACAATAACTAAAACAATGAGGTTTATAGTAGAGAACATAGTTTATATAAGATATAATATCGAAGTACAAAACTAAAATGAAATGCGTACATCGTACACTTTATAATAAAAATACACAATATATTATATTAACTTAGTGGCGTTATTAGAGGTGAGAATTTTATGTGAGTTTGGTCGTTCAAACAATGCCCATTTTTGTAGCTCAATGAATTTCCAATTGTTTCAGAGAGTCAAGGTTTTTATATTTTTCACAAAGACGGAGGTAGGTACTTTATTCCCGTTGAATGTGTGACCCCTTAAGGGGAATAAAATATCTCCATCTTTGTGAAAAAGGTAGACAGCCTGATTCTCTAGAACAGCTGGAAATTAATGGAACTAGAAAAAATGGGAATTGTTTGAACGATCAAAATCATGTCACCAAAGTTGGTAGCACTTTTTTTTTTTTGCTATTTAAGTCAAGAAGATTTTTTTTATTTATTTTTTTTTACGACGTGCTTTGTTTAGTTAGTTATTATGACCCGGGCTTTAACTATTTGGTCAAAACGCCTACTACCATTGCGCTCTTTTGTCTTTTTGGTGGAAAAAAAGATTAGGAGTGAGTCCTAAAATCTGTCTACCCTAAATTTTATTCACCTAGGGCAGGGGTCTTTAAGGAATACCTGACATTGTACAGGTTTAGGGATCATCTGAAAGACGGCGTACTCAAAGTTTTTTACCTCCCAGATAAAAAGCCTCGGCCGGGTTTCAAACCAGGCACGATACCTCTGAGCTATCGGGGCCCTCGTGGTTTGTTTAAGAAAAGATAATAACGTCACAACTAAAATTTCCAACAAAATTAAAGAATATTCGAATATAATAATTGTTTCTCTATAAATTACAATAAGTAAAAAATTATTAAACGAGTTCCGTTTTATAGGAGTGACAAAAAATACACAAAGTACAAAACTTTAATCAGCGATTTCCCATAATTTGTTTTTTTGGGTTGACAGTCTTCTTGGAAGGTCGTTCTTGAATGAGTGGAACGGTGCAATGATATAGTATGCATAATTTTTAGATAACAGAGGACACAAATGGGATGTTAAGGTCATTATGTAATGTGAGATTGGAAACGTAAAATGGTGCATCGGCAATGTGGCGTAGTATAATAGAAGTTACAGAAGGCGTTGTATGTTTCATTTTTGGCAGATCCTCATACCTCGATCCGTAAGTCCAGTTGGGCTTTATTAACGAGTTTTTACTCCACCAGTTATACGGAAATTCATATTTTCCGACCTCCTAATTTAAAAATTTAAAAAAAAGTAGGTATACGAAATTTTATATTCTAAAGATGACATTGATTTTCAGCCAAATCTGCCAAAGAGAAAGGGGGAATAGGGGAGAGAACCCCAAAACTCTAATAACTGACGTTATAATAAATGTATGGACACATAATTTCATATGTAGATTCATTCTCAAGATAACGCTGTACGAAGAGACAAAATGAAATGATATTGAGAAGGAGAGCAGGAGAGAGAGTGATATGTAAGAGTTGTGATATAGGAAAGTCCGAGGACGCCGGTAGCTCAGTGGTATGCGTGCTTGCCTTCTGAGCTCAAGGTCGTGGGTTCGAAACCCGGCCAAGGCCCTTAGTTTATTTTATCTGAGAAGTAAAATAAACTTAAGCACGCCGCCCTTCGGATGGGACGTTAAGCGATGGTCCCGGGCCTGTACGATGTCAGGTACTCGTTAAAGACCCCTACCCTAAATGAATAAAAATTTAAGACTCCCACAGTCGATTCGGGCTCATGTCCACCAGAGTGGCGAAAGAGCGCTCTGGTAGTAGGCGATATAACCTCATAGTTGAAGCCCGGGCATGAGTCATAAAACATAACCTATAAGAAAGTCATATAATGTCCACATCACATATATTTTTCTTTATTTTTATAATTTCTCAAGAAAACTACCAACACATAAACCATATTTTAAAGTTCGTTGCTACGAGTTACGATTTATTCCTAACGATATATTCCTTATAGACATTTAGTTTACATTCTTCGGGGCGCTATAACTTTTATTATATTGATTATATCTAATATTGCACATTTTATAAGGAACACTTTTGGTAAGAATCAATTTTTCGATAGAACTAACCGTTTTCGGGTAAATCAAGAAAACATCTAAAAATATGTGTTTCAAAACTACATTTCAATATGGTTTTCGCCATGTATCTCAATAACCGGACGACCTGTAAAAAATCGACGTTCATATAAATTATGTATTTGAGTATTCTCTACGAACATTATTCGAAAAGATTTTGATTAGGTCATAAACATAAGCTGTATCTTGTAAAATGTTGTTAGGTCATAGGGGAAAGTCTCAATTTTCGTTTGATTTCGCCCAAAATCTAATCAGACCTAAATTAGAACATGTGACCCCATCGTTCCAAATTTCAAGTTCATAACTACAATCGTGTTTATGGTAGAGAGCTCACAACTTTTTAATCACATACACACACACGCACAGTCAGAGATTATCGCTAAAATGGTCAAAACATATTCAGGAGACCTTGAATCGTGAAAATCAGTTAAAACCTCGATCTCGGATTTTTGCACAATTACAACACTTTTTTATACTATATAGGCATAAGAAAGTAAAAATTATAAATAGATAAATAAAATAAAAATAATATTTTTTTTCTTAATTATTATGTTTCTTGTGCAGGTTTGGTGGTAGTGCTGACGATACATGCGGCAGCACAGAAGAGACCCCCCAACTATTCACAGGACAGAATGCCAGTAACCTCCTTCAGTTGTCGAGACAAGATCCTCGGAGGCTACTATGCTGATCCAGAGACCGACTGCCAAATGTTTCATGTCTGCGTCAAAGTTCCTGGACAAGGAGTAAGTGATTCACTCAATTTTATTACCATTTGCAGCTAGCGTAGTTTATTATTATTATGTCATGAAAAATGTAACATAAGTTTTAAATGTCACATTGTGGATCCTGGAAATAATAAAAAAAATAAAATTGTGAAATGGTCATTACAGGACTTTCTTATACCAACCACGCTTACAGATACTCTCTTTCCCCTTTCTCAAAATTATTTCATACTGACATTACTGGGTATAAGAATGTCTACTCTCAAGATAACGTTGTACAATGAGACAAAATGATATGATTTTGAGAAGGGGAGGGGGAGAGAGAATGATCTATAAGCGTTGTTGATATAAGAAAGTCCTGTAATGGTCACATTACTTGTATTTTTCTTCAAAAAAACTACCATTATATAAACCATATTTTAAAGTTCGTTGCTATGAGTTACGATTTAAAAATTATTTATTTATTTTTTTTCTTTTTTTTTTCTTTTGGCTTTATGTACGGTGCATATTAAGCCATGTCAATGTGTTATATATAATTATTTAAGACATCCATGGCCCCGGGAGGGAGTTCTATCTACGAAATAAAACTCACTCCCGGACGGTATTCGAACCCTCAAACCATGGTGAGACCATGCGACCAAAGCCCTACGCTCTAGCCCGCACGGCCACCATGGCCCACGTTGTTAGATATGACGGAAAATTTATTGTTAGATATATTCCTTATAGACATTTAGTTTACATTCTTCGGCGGCTATATCTTTTGTCGTATTTGTCCTAACTCAAATCTGAGGACATTTAGCGATTATAAATTTTATAAGGAATCAATTTTTCGATAGGACTAACCGCTTTTGGGTAAATCAAGGAAACGTCTAAAAATATGTGTTCCAAAACTACATTTCAAGAAAGTTTTCGGCATGTATCTCGAAAACCAGACGATCTATAAAAAATCGCATTTCATATAAGATATGTATTTTAATTTTTTCTACAAGTATTATTTGAAAATATTTTTTATTAAGTCATAAACATAAGCAGTATCTTGTAGAACGTACTTAGGTCCCGGGGTAAAGTGGTCTAAATATTCGTTTGATTTCGGCCAAATCTAATCAGACATAGACAATGAATAGAGTATAATTGAGAACAAAATATTGGGTTTATTTTCTTTTAACCTAGATTATAAAAATAATTTTAAAAAATGAATTTGAGAAACAAATCAATTACAAACAAAATTAAATTATTCACTATTTCCACTTGTCACTGTATAGGTCTTCTAAAAGTCCAACAAATGCACATATCCATTCCTCTTAAGGTTAAGTGTATATATGGTTAAGTATATATATTTTTTTTTTTCTAGAATGCCGAATTTGGGTTTTTTACTGATTTAGGCTGTAGAGGCGGTGAACTATGGCCTGGAACCCAGTTGTTACTTTAATTTAGGTTCCCCAGCATATCTTATTTTGCCGGTAGTTCAGAGATAGCGTGGTTGCTTACTGAGCTCAAGATCGTGGGAAGTGAAGAAACCTTGAGCACGCCGTCCTGTGGATGGACGTTAAGCTATGGTCCCGAGCCTGTACGCTGCCAGGTACTCGTTAAAGACCCTAACCCTAGATGAATAAAATTTAGGGTAGCCAAAATTTATGACTCCCACAGTAGTCACTAGGCTATATTTGATGGCTCTCCCATCCTAACACTGTCTCTATCTACAATGTCTGCTTCAAACGGTCTTAGTTATTATGAGTCATGCCCGGGGTTTAACTACAAGGTCGTATCGCCCACTACCAGAGCACTCTTTCGTCACTCTGGTGGACATGAGCCCGACTCTATTATGGGAGTCCTAAATTTTGCCTACCCTAAATATTTATTCACCTAGGGTAGGGGTCTTAAATGAGTACCTAACATCGTATAGGCTTGGGCCCATCGCTTCACGTCCCATCCGAAGGACGGCGTGCTTAAGTTTTATTTTACTTCCCAGATAAAATAAACGAATGGCCTCAGTCGGGTTTCGAACTAACGATCTTGAGCTCAGAAGGCAAACATGCTACCGGCGCCCTCTCGGTTATTGTCTTGCATCGTTCAGAAAACATATTTCACTTTAAACAAAAGCACATCTAATATTATTTCTTATATATTATTAAAGATTCTGTTTATACTTTAAAACACATTGGTTCTTTTTGTTTATTATTATATTTGATGTTTCTTCTTTTAATTATTCATTTTAGTTTTTATTTAAATAATTTCTGGGGGACATGGTGGTCATGAGGGCTAAAGCGTAGGGCTTAAGTCGCATGGTCTCACTATGGCTTGCGGGTTCGAATCCCGTACAGGAGTGAGTTTTATTTCGTAGGTAAACTCTCTCCCCGGGCCATGGATGTTGTTAATAATGAGATAAAGACCTTTATCGTCTAAGAGACATAGCTAATATGCAACGTACATAACGTAAAAAAAAAAAAAAATCGAATATATTGAACATCTGTTGCCTGGTTGAGTTTATGTGGGAACAGTGAAATGAAATGAAAATGAAATGAAAATAAATTTTATTATTCTGGGACCGAGGTCCCCTAAGAATAAATACATACAGAGAGTGATGAAAATGAAACAATGAAATATAGTATCAGAACATAGAAATAAAAAGATAGGTGGGTAAATAAAAATTAGTGCTACATTGGAGAAAAACTATACAACTAAAAAATAGATAAACATGAAATAGAAAAACAGGAAAAAACATAAAATTAACAACTTCTATATGATGAAACAAAATAAATAAAAGTATCTACAAAAATAAAAGAGAAAAAGTAAAAAAGAAAAAAAGCAAATCCATAAAACTAAGAAAGAGATAAAATTGATAATATATATAAATATAAATCGACCGAGCATAGTACGGTGGTTGATTATAAAAGAGAAGGAAGGATGCCCAGCCAAGGTTAAAAATAAAATTAATTTAGAAAGCAGAAAATAAGATAAGATAAAAAATAAATAAATGCATATTAAAAATATATAAATGTGTAAATGAGCCAAAAATCAATATTATTTATTATAAACGAACAATTTAGAAAATATGATAAAAAAAATATAATAAAACTAGAGAATGACAAAGACAAGAAAGAGCTAGAAAAAAAAAAAAAAAAAAAAAAAAGGCGGGGGAAAAGTGATTAGAATGATTAGATAATTAAGGTTGACGAATTAGAGAATACGGAGGAGAGATCAAAGAGGAGTGGATTGTTTGGTGAAGAGGAATTGGAATAGTGAGGATTTGAAGGAAGCCACGGAAGGAGAGTGACGGATTGGGGGAGGCAGGGAGTTCCAAAGAGAGGAGGCCTGGACAAGGAATGAATTGTGGAAGGCTGAGGAGCGATGGGAGGGGATGAAGAGGTCTGAAGGACGGGATCTAGTGTGCCTCTGGTGAACCGAGGACTGGAATTGAAACATTTGGTAGAGGTAGTAGGGTTCTTTGGATTTAAGCATTAGGAAGAGGAAGGAGCCTAGGAGGTAGTTTCGGCGGTAGGAGGGTTTGAGCCATTTCAACTCGGAGTACCAGGGCGAAATATGAGCGTCTCTAGGGACATCGAAAACAAATCTGACATGAGCGTTCAGGATTCGCTGGAGTTTGATATCGAGTCCCTTACTCAGATCATTGTAAACCAGGCACCCGTAGTCGAAATGGGGGAAAACAAAGGATGATACGAGGAGTTTCCGGGAGTTATGAGAAAGAGAGTGACGGGAACGTTTAAATTGTGCAAGAGATTGGAACGATTTACGGGAAATATAGGATACGTGGTCTTTCCAGGAAAGGGTTTGGTCGAGGATGATACCCAGGTTTTTTACTCTGCTAGAGTAGTTAATGTTGGTGTTGTCCAGAGTCAAGAGAGGGGGGTCGGTTAAGTTATTGAGAAGTTTTTTGTTACCTAATATTATCGCTTGAGTCTTGTGAGGATTAAGGAGGAGTTTGTTCTGTTTGGCCCAGGAGGATATGGAATTGATGTCATCAGATATTTGCGAGTATGCGGTAGGGAAACTGGAGGGGTGAAAGGATAAATAAATCTGCAGATCATCCGCGTAGAGGTGGTATTTACAGAATTTTATGTGCGGAGGAAGATCCAATAGGAAAAGGGAGAATAGGAGCGGGGAAAGAGAGGATCCTTGAGGAACTCCTGAGTGGAGAGGAAGCGAGGATGAGGCGGGAGAGTTGGGGAACTTGACGGACTGGGAACGATCTGCAAGGTAGGACTGGAGCCAGAGGAGGACATTATTGGAGAGAGGGAGACTGGCCACCTTGGAGAGGAGGATGGAGTGGTCCACGGAGTCAAAGGCTTTGGAAAAGTCGAACAGTACTAGCAGAGTAAGTTGTCTAGCGTCAATGGCCTGTCGGAAGTCTTCTGTTAGTTTCAGTAAAGCAGATTGAGTCCCATAACCGGGTCGGAAACCAGATTGGAAAGGGTCGAGGAGTTTGTTGGTAAGAAGGAAATCTGAGATTTGGGAATGAACTATACGCTCTAAAGGTTTGGATGTGGAACACAGAAGGGAGATAGGGCGAAAGTCTTTAGGAGCTTCAGGATTAGGGACTTTGTTGAGAGGAAGTACAAATGCTTCTTTCCAGGCGGAAGGGAAGACGGAGTTTTGAAGGGAGAAATTATAGATATGTAAGAGGACTGGGAGTATGACTGGTAAGCAAGTTTTAAGGAAGAGGAGCGGGATGTCGTCAGGGCCAAGGGCATTAGAGCTACTATTAAGGATGATCCTTAGGAGAGTGTCAGGGTAAATATATGAAAAGAAAAAATTATTTGAATCGAAGGGCTGGGGAGATGTAATCTCAGCTGGAGACGCTAGTGGAAGAATAGGACGGGAGACAAAAAAGGAATTAAGTGTGTCGGGAGAGAAGATTGAAGGAGAAGGAGGGTTTTTGGGGGAACCTAACGAGAGCTTCCGAAGAGCTGCCCATCTTGACTTGGCGTTAGGTGTTGCCACTTCCTTGAATAACATTGGTCCAACAAAAATTTCAACTTGTCGCCGCCCCTCTTTATATATATTGGTAATTATTGTAATTATTATGCGTATAGGAATTGACAATGATAAAGGTCTCCTCTCCATTACAAAATATCTTAATTGGCCAATTTTGAATTTGTTCTGATCCTATAAAATTACTTTCTACAGAGTACTTAAAAAAGTTTTTTTTTATTTTTCTCGCCCACAACTAATAGGAGTATGAATGCATTTTTTCACCCAACTTAGAAGATATCATTACTAAACTAAACATTTTTTGTATAGTTTGTAGATAACATAATAATTTTCCTCTGTATTATCTAACTTTTTTTTTGTATTTATTTATCTTAAGCCACAACTATGCAAAAAATGGACAACCAGCTGCTGGGCTAATATATACTATACAAACAATAAAAAAATAAAAATAAATATGACATGAAAGGCTTGAGAGAGGAAAAACACCCAGTGGTGAACCCTCACCACTTCACAATAGGAGGTCTCTATGCCAAACTCTCTTTAATCTTCATGGGGGATTGTGGCGTAAATTTGTATTTAAGATTTTGCGAACTTCCGGATTGGTTTGTAAGTAAATTTTGGTGTAGAAACGTTGGTATAAATGTTTAATAGTTGTGTCTATGGATGTGACGTTCAAGTCGTGGTGTAAAGTCTTGTTGCTAACGTATGGTGGGCATTGCGTGATCAGTTGGAGAGTCTTGGATTGAAATAACTGTATTCTTTTGATGTTTGAAGTCTTGGCTGTACCATATACATATCTGTAAGCCATAGGTCCAGAGAGGTCGGAGAAGATAGGTATAACAATTCAGTTTTTGTCGAGTAGATAATTTAGAACGCCTATTCAAAATACTGTACAATAGTCTAAGTCGCCCGGTCTAGTGTGAGTCGTGTCGTCCGAGTGTGAGGGTTCCAAGTCAGCCTTCTATCGAGGGTTAATCCTAAATATTTTACGGAAGAGGTAATAATAATAATAATAATAAATTTATTTCCGTTAAACCAAAACAAGGTAATAGGATACGTCAAAAGAATTTATACATTAAGATAACTTATAAATTAGATTTATAACTACTTGAATCTAACACATCTATGATTAGTAGTAATAACAAAACCATTAAAAAAAGTAAAATTAAATTAATAAAAACTGAACAAATAAATACTTAAAAATATGAGTATATTTAGAAAAAAATTATTACAATATAATAAGTAGACATATTTTTCAATTTAATAAAAATTAAGATAACTATTTTTCAAAAAAATCTTTGGAAATGTCTTAATGTGCGAGATATAGAAAATAAAGAAAACAATGTAACTATAACAATATATGAAAAATTATATTTATATATAGATTAATCAATTATAAATGAATGTATAAAAAATTCTAAATAAATAAAAAAATTATAAATGAATAAATAAAACAATAACGTACTACATTGGACTGACCTTTAAGGGGTGAAGGAACTCTGGCCAAAAAATAAAAATGAAAGCTTTATATCAAATAATGATTTTGGATATGAAACACTATTTTTTATTGTGGTTATTTTATTCTTTTTGATAAGTGAGAATAAAATTCCGTTTCCGTGTAAAGGGTTTCCTCTAACATGAACATTTTTAGTTGAAATTTAAATTTTTTTATTGTATCTATTGACTTCAAGTGGGGAATGGCATTAAATAAATTAATTCCTTTATGAGTTATATTTTTTTCAAAAAGAAAAGAGCAATGTTTAGTTATTCGAAAGTCTTCTTTCTTCCTGGTATCGTAATCGTGACTAGTATTGTTGAGAGGGAAAATATTTCTATTTATATAATTATAATAGATAAATATATATATTTATATAAATATTTCTATTACAGTATAAGTACTGTATAATAGTCTAAGTCGTCGGTCTAGTGTGAGTCGTGTCGTCCGAGTGTGAGGGTTCCAAGTCAGCCTTCTATCGAGGGTTACTCCTAAATATTTTACGGAAGAGGTATTAGGTAATGGCTGGTTTTCAATGAATACTGGGGGGCAGTCACCACGGCGGAGAGTTTATCTAATTATGACAGAAAAGTACTCCATTATTGTTGCACTTTTTTAACAAATTATGAAAAACTATTTGAAAAAATAATAAACACTATCTTGCTTTGAAACAAAAAAGGAGTTATTTAACTGTTTTTCTTGCTTTTCAGTAGAGGACCTTTTATTTTAAATAAGTCGTTCTCTTAATTGGTATTTTTGTATTATTTTAATATAATTTGAACAACTATACAAGGTATAGGGGAAGTTAAGTATTTAGTTAGAAATTCGATGCAGTTTTCAACGGAAATTCGATGCAGTTTTCAACGGAAATTCCTGCTTACCGACCTCCTGATTTCAAAAATGAAAAAGAAAAAAGTGTGACTAGGATAGACGACATGGAAATTTATTTGTGTACCCAACACTCTCTAAGAAAGATACGTATTGATTTCCAGTGGAATCGGCAGAAGAGAAGGAGGGATCAGCGGGGGCTCAACTCATAAACCCCAATCAATAACTGCATATGTAATGATTGCATTGACGCGAAATTTCAACTGTAAATTCAAAATTCTGTAAGAACGACACATCAATTTTCAGTAGAATCGGCAGAAGAGAAGGGATGGATCAGCGGGGGCTCAACTCATAAACCCCAATCAATAAACGCCGATTTAATGATTGTATTGACGCGAAATTTTATATTTAAATTCAAAACCCAATAAGTATAGCAACTAATAATTTTCCGCGAAATCGGGCGAAAGGAAGAGGGAATCAGAGAAGAGGGGGTCGACACAAATACTCTAATAACTGCCGATGTAATTAATTTAACGACACAAAATTTAGTATGAGGATTTATAAGCCCCTATGTAAGCACTGAGTATAGAATGAACGGCATCTTTTTTCAAATATCGCCGAAAATGAGAAGAATTGTAATCATCTTCTTTAAAATGGTCACTACAAATACGACTATGTTTGAACGGTTTCCAGTTGTTTCTCCTGATTGCTCGAACCCATTTTTCTTTTTGTTCTGGATCGTTCGGGAAACGGTGAAAGGAAATTTTTATTGCTTCATCTTGTGGCTTCCTCTTTCGATTGTTGCATCAATATGCCACACACATGCCCATTTTGACGCTGGATAAGTGTTAACACAGTATAACTGAATAGCACAGAGCGGCTCCGTCCGCTATTAACCTATAAAATGAAACACTATAAATTATAACACTCACGACGATATAATTATATGATTAGAAACCGTTATAAAATGGTATATATGGGACACGCACTAAGCTGGTTACCCACTTCAGGTTAAGGAACATCTCTGAAGGGATCAGAGAGGAACGGGAGTTGTGGGTAACCAGAGGGAAGCGGACACACCTGGCTCCTCCCCAAGGCCGCCCTAGTTCATTCTATACTCAGGTAAACAATTGAATATTAGTGCAAACGATCGACTGGTTTTGGTGAGGGAGCAAAAAGTTAATTGATTAATTCGTTCTGGGGAAGTACATTGAAGGTGATTCACATCCTTTTTTTTTTTCCTAGAAAAATAGAGGACATTTTCTATTTGGTAATTATTATATTAATTATTTTTATTATATATTTTTTTTTTTTTGTCCTTATGTTCGATGCATATTAGCCATGTCAGTATGTTATCTAATTATTTACGACATCTATGGCCCCGGGAGGGAGTTCTATCTACGAAACAAAACTCACTCCCGGACGGGATTCGAACTTTCAAACCATGGTGAGACCATGCGACTAAAGCCCTACGCTCTAGCCCACAAGGCCACCATGGACCACGGTTGTATTAAACTTAAAATCCCTACTAAAATAATTAATTACATATTTGTAGGGGAAGTATGCCGTTCGACGGAGGGGGCGTTAAGCGATGGTCCAGAGCCTGTACGATGTCAAGTACCCATGGCACGAATTATTGGTAGCTGTTTCATAAACGCCATCTTGCGCAGAACATTTCATGCCTTGCGTAATCTCTTTACCTTTTTCAATGGCTCTAAAAACGCAACACATCTTTGGAAATTTCTTTTAAATCTACCATCTCCAAAAAAAAATCCTATTTTGCTATTTGTAGACTATCGACCGAAGGTTACGTGCAAAACCATTATCTACATAAGTAGTTGTTATAGAATATATTTTATTTGTATCTAAGTTTAATGTTCTAATTGAAAGTTTAATTTATTCTATTAATTTATTGTTAATTTATTTCTTCATGATAAAGCATATTTTGCTATTTGTAGATTTTCACTATGGACCGAAGGTTACGTGCAAAACAGGTGCGTCAAGTTATCCCCCATTTTAGCATTTTCAAATTATTTCAAATAAAATAGATTGTGCTCGGTTTGTGCTGATAATTATTTCGTTTGTGCTGCTTCGCAATACAGTGTTTTTGAACAATTATACATGGGGGCCAACTTGACGCTAGCCTCCCTCAAATTTGGATTTTCAGCAACATTTTAACGCCAATTTAATTGTGCCTGTGAACGGGATAACTCCCTATAGACTGAATATATCTACACGAAATTTCATATTTATCCAAAACCCCATAAGGAAGACGCCTTTTAATTTTCAAACCAGGAGGGAAGAGGGAGCCCAACTATAAAATCTCAATAACTGCCGATGTAATTATGTATTATGTATGTATTATCGACGTGATGTTATATTTAAATTCAAAATCTGAGGCCCCACCTATTATTGTTCAGCAAAATCGGCCGAAGGGAAGGGTGAGAGGTGAGGACTCGGATCAAAAACCCTATAATGGTGCGTTGACACGATGCTAGTTGACTGGAATGACAGCTCGCATGCGAGTGATATTTTTGAGACAGTTGACTGTCTTGAAGACAGTTCACTGTCTCGCATCCTTGTTGTTATCAAACAAAATATTGTGTTGTTATAAAAAAATACAGCGTTTTAACCTGCAATAATGTCCGTTTTACAAGAAGGAATTAATATTGTAGCTGATATGTTAATTGCACATTTAAAGGATGACAATAAGAAAAAAAAAGTCGAATGTGGGTAAGAGATTGGATAGCAAAAAGAAACTCCCTAGTTGATAGGCAAAATTTAGGACTCCCACAGCAGAGTCGGGTTTATATCCACCAGAATGGTTTTTTTTTTTTTTTTTTTTTTTTTTTTTGACGAAAGAGCGATGTGGTAGTAGGCGATATGACCTCATAATTAAAGCCCGGGCATGAGTCATAAAACCTTACCTTATTTATGTTCAAATAATAGTCCCCATCGAACATTTTCCGGCTTTTATCATTAGCATCTCCTGCTAAGGTTAGTTTAATAAATTAAGAGAGTAGTTAAGTTTAATAAATTAGGAAAAAAATGCTGATTTCAAATATTTTCCTAAATTTTTTTTTATCGCTATGTTAAAAAATACCATTGAAAGTTATTAATAAAAAAATTAATCAAACATAGACAATATAGTGACTGTCTATAAAGCTGATTTCAACAATGGTCAGAATTTGAGAGGATAATTTTTTGTAATTTTGGTTTCTCCTTTACTAAATTGAATAGAAGAAAAACATTTTATTTGGACCAGTACTAAGTATGTACTTTACACAAAATGAGCAAATAAACAAGAAAATTATAATTAAAACAAAAAGTCTTGGTACAGTCTTGGTTGCAGCCTGCGAGCTACAGGCTGGCCGAGACTGTAGTGAACCGCACCAGAGCAGGTTGGCAGACCTTCATGGAAGCTTCGGGTGAGTTTCTCAATGTGGGCTGCAAAAGGAGCAACTCCCAGTTCCCGATGGGTTTGGGTGTTCCTGATAAACCAAGGTGCGTTCACCGCTATCCGGAGGACTTTGTTTTGGAATGTTTGTAATCGTGTTATGTTAGTGTGGCTAGTGCAGAACCATACGGGGCAAGCGTAGGTTAAGAGTGGAAGTATTAGTGTTTTGTAAAGTAAGGATGTGCATGTGTGTCTGAGTGGTGTATTTCTGTTTATGAGTGGGTAGATGAGCCTGAGTCGTGTGTGTGCTTGTTGGAGTTTTATGTTGATATGTAGGCGCCATGTTAGTCTTGTGTCAAGGTGCACTCCAAGATAGCGCACACCCTGGTCTTTAGGATTCCATGGAATTGGGAGTTGGTCGATTTGCAGCCTTCTGAGGTGTTCTATCGAGAAGCGGCGTAAAGCGAACACCTTCGCCTCCGTCTTCCCACCGTTCAACTTAAGCTTCCATTTTCCAAACCACTGGCCGATCTCATCCACCTGGATTTGTAGGGAGTCGATGGCCGCTTCCAGATCTATGTTTTGGCTGAGGATCAACGTGTCGTCAGCGTAAGTCGCCAGGGTTGCAGAGACTGGTTCTGGCATGTCGTGACAGAACAGATCAAACAAGAGTGGACTGAGGATCGCACCTTGTGGGACTCCCGCTGATATCTTCTTTCTGGAGCTCAGTGTGTTGTTCACCCTTATTTGGAATGTTCTGTCACGAAGAAAAGAGCTAATGATGTTCTGGATGTATTGCGGAGGCCAGGTCTGTTTTAATTTGAAGAGCAAGCCCTCGTGCCAGACGGTGTCGAAGGCAGCTGCGACGTCCAAGAAGGCTGCTACTGTGTACTGCTTCCGCTCAAAGCCCCCCACAATGGTCTCAGCAACTCTCTGTAGCTGATGGACGGCTGAGTGGTTTGATTTAAACCCAAACTGGTGGGCAGGGATGGTCCCTGCAGTCTCCAGATGACGGAGGAGCCTCTTGTGAATTATTTTCTCAAGAAGTTTTGAGAGGCTATTTAAAAGACTTATTGGTCTATAGCTGCCTGGATCGTTTTTTGCCTTACCTGGCTTGTAAAATGTTAGAACAACGGCGTTTTTCCAGTCTGCAGGAAAGTAGCCGTGGCGAAGACAGGCGTTGAACACACTTGCCAGGTAGGCTATGCTCTTCGGAGGAAGCTTCTTCAGCACCAGGTTGGGGATGATGTCTTCACCGGGGGCCTTCTTGATGTGTAGTCGTGTAATGTGGGCGTGTATTTCTGATGGTGTGGTATGCTGAATGGGTGCTTCGACTGTGTGAAGTGTATTTGAGAGGTATGATTCAACTGTGATGAGTGTTTCATGATCGTCAGCGTCTGTCGTTGTGAATTTATTTTCCAAATGGGTCGCCAGTAATTCGGTTTTCTCTTTGTCAGTTGTGGCAGTCATTTGTCCGTCAGTTAAGATGGGTAGGGGTGTCCTTTGGTTTAGAAGTCGTCGTGTCTCTTTCCATAAGTTGTTGTCGCCAGGAGTCATATCAGTCAAGTATTTTCGATAGTTCGCGATTCTGTCTTTGTCAAGTTCCCATCGTATGCGTCGGGTCAGGCGATTCAGTTCTCTTTTCTCAAGGGGATCTCTTGTTCTTTGCCAGTGTTGTCGTAGTGTGTTCTTTGTACGGATCATATCCATTATGTGTGTTGGTGTCTTGTTGTGGAATAGGTGTTGTTTGTCAGTGAAATGTCGGTATGTTGCTTCATGTACTGAGGTATGTATGGTTTGTGTGAACGTCCTAACTGCATTGTCAATGTCGTCCGTCGTGCTATAATGATGGGGGACCCCGAGACAGTTCATTCCGTCTTCAAACGTGGCCCAGTCGATCTTCCCCGTGATCAACCTTGGAAGATATTCCTCCTTCTGTGGCCGTGCTAGGAAGGTGCAGATAACTGGGAGATGGTCTGAGTCTAAGTCGGTCAGTGTCTCGTGAAACAGGGGCAAGTTAAAGTTGTGTATCAGTCCTATGTCCAGTATGTCGGGTTGGTATGTTCGTTGAGTTGGGTAGAATGTCGGTTCGTCAGGTGTCGATATTTGTATCCCCAGGTTTTCTGAGATGGATTGTAGTCTAGTCCCGTTGTTATTCTGTCTTCTGCATCCCCATAGCGTGTGTTTGCTGTTGAGGTCCCCGATCATTATAGTCGGTGGTCCTGTGAAAATATGTTCGAAGTCAGTCTGTACCAGTCTTGTGTTCGGTCGATGGTATGCTGATATGATGTTGAGTGTGCCGGAGAGTGTGGTGAGGGTGACTCCAACTGCCTCCAAGTTCTGGAGAGGGGGAATGTTAATCTGTGAATGTTTCAGGTGTCGTTTGATGAAAATGCCAACACCACCGAAACGTGTCGGTCGGTCCAGTCTATATGAACAGTAGCCAGAGAGTTTGAGTTTGTCTGTCGGTTTGAGGTGGGTCTCAGTTATGCATGCAATGTCGACATTATATCGTGATAAAAAGTTGGTTAATGACGGTTGCCTTATCTTTAAGCCGTCCGCATTCCAGTTTAATATAGTTAAATTTTGAAAAGTTCCCAGATTAGGGTTTGCCATGATTCATCGAAAAAAGGTTAGTGAATAAATTGGATAAGAAAGCTTGGATGTGGGGGATGAATGGTTTGATGAAGTTCATGATGAGTCCAGTCAGGTCAGTCGTTGCCTCAGAGCTAATTCCATTGTTTGCAGTATTAGGTTGCGGTGGTGTTGTCCTACTTCGATTTTTGTCAAACCAAAAGTTCGTAGGTGGTTTGGGCTCCGGGGAGGTAGGTGCGTATGGTGGTGTATTGGGTGTGTTGGCTGAATGTGCGTGTGTGTGTTGCGGAGGTTGATTAGTATTAGTGTGAAATGTTTGGCTTGCGGTGGTGCCTGCGGAAGCTGACTGTAGTTGCCGTTTCGGTGGTCGTTTCAGACAGCCTCCAAAGTTGGCGGTATGGTCGCCCCCAAAGTTGGCGCACTTCGGTTTGTCAGTTTTTTGGAAAGGACAAACTTTATAATGGTGATTCCCTGCACACTTAACGCAGGTCGACTCAAGGCGGCAGTAGTTCTTGGTGTGCCCGAATTTTTGACAGTTCATGCATTGAGGAACTTGCAGGGACCGGCGTCTTTCCTCCACGTGGATCCGACTGTAATATAGTTTTGTAAGTGAAAATATGGCTTTTCCCTGATCGTTATTAGTCAGTTCGACTGCGCACAATGGCGTGGGCATTTTGTCTCTATTGTGCAACCTGGTGACCGAAATAACTGGGTAGTGAGGGACCAATTCATTTTTGACGTCTTCTTCACTGAACGCGTATGGCACACCTCGGAGAATCACCGATACATTTTTAGTTTCTGGATTAACATAAGTATAATAGTTAATTTTATGCGTATCGTAGAATTTTGTCAGGGCCCTAAAATCGTCTGACGAGGTCGCTTGAATTTTAATTTTTTCTTTTAGGCATTGTTTGGTTTCAAACGGTGATGTAGCCACCTTTAATATGTCAGCTGTTATTTCTTTTAGGTTATTGTAACCTACAATAAAAATTGGAGGTATTTTAATTTTTTTACTATTTTCGGAATTTGAATCGGCCGTTTGGGGCTTGGAAGTGTCTAAATTGGTTAGAGCGGAATACCTGTTAGAAACTATGACTGGTGAGTTGTAAGATTTATACCTCTTGGTGACGGCGAGGTGTGAGGCGGGTGTCTCCTGGTCAGGCTGGTCTAGGGTCCTCTTCTTGCCGCTAAGGCCTGGATGGTCAACGGCCATCGATGCTGTGGCCAGGGGCTGGTGTGGTACCTGTTTGATGTTACTTGGCTGGCTGTGGCTGGCCGTGGGCACTGGTGCACTCTCTTCAACCCAGGAAGAGCGCGCCCCGCTGCAACTCATTCCGTTTGGTGAAAAGGTCCTCTCCCTGATACTTTTCACTGTTTCACGTTTTTACAAACACAGTAAAAACCGCACTATTAATTATTTTTTTGAAGAGCAATTTTATAACACTATTTTTGTTTAACGTGAACAGCTGATCCCTTAAATTGAATAAAACTGAATTATGTATATACTAATTATATCCAGATGTTATAGTAAGATGAAGTGGACTAGAATCAGTTTTCAACACAACAGCGTCATCGTCTGTGGTACCATCTGTGCATGAATACATGCATATCAAATATTAATATGAAAATGTAACTAGCGATCCTAAAGCATCAGGGTACAGAGTAACTACATAATAAAAAACTTGTTTACCTCACCTGTACAGCATGGAGTCTAAAGGACTACTGGCATAGTTAAAAAGGGGTAGGGATAGCGAGGTTCATTTACTCTACATAGAAAAAAAAAACAGATTCATTCGAAAATAATATTCACAATAACTACATTGAATATCTACAATAATAATAAATGTCTTTGTTCTATATTAATTTTAACGGAAGTGATGAATTCTATATATTATCAGACATTTCTGAAATAAGTAAATAATATACATTTTCGTATCGTAATTGTCAACTTTGATTCAGATATGATATACATACATATATGATAATTCTGAGATGTATCACTTCTGAACTACTGAATTTATATATATATATATATATATATATCGATTCAGTAGTTCAGAATTATTGATTTTTGAAAAAACTCATTCGAAAGTTTCGTTCGCTTTAAAAAAAGTAGCTTCTGAACTTCTTGTTTTCGTTTCATATTATTGGAATGAAACTGCATTTATGAAACAACATCAAATTCATAGGTCAGTACATACTATATTATCATGTTTCTGAAACTAAACATTTGGCAAAAAATGAAAATTCTATAACAGGTTATGTACATTTTAAGCCTTCAATTTTGTATTTTCAGTTATCCAAGTTCAGAATATGAAAGAGGGTGAAAACGTGTACAAGAAAATGATAACTCAAAAATCAGTTGAGAGAGAACCCGGACGAGACCCTTAGGTTTTTTATCTGGTTATCTGAGAGATGAGAAATCTTGAGAACGCCGTCCTTCAGATGGGACGTTAAGCTAAGGTCCCGAGCCTGTACGATGTCTCAATTTAGAACTCCCATGAGTCGGCCTCATGTCCAACAGAGCGACGAAAGAGCCATCTTGAAGTAGGCAATATGATCTCGTAGTTAAAGCCGAACTGACTAAAGACAGCTGCAGATATTACCAACAAAATTAATTCTTGAAATATATATAGCTATAAAAAATGAAAGAGAAATAAATACATATAGGAAATAATTGACAGTATCGTTAGATTGAATAATAAACGGATATAGAAAGGAAAGTTTAATTGCGATTAGGCAATGCAGGAACCATCCAATGACAGATTATATCTGGGTGTCCTTAACTAGCTAATCTATGCTGGTTAGCTCCAATAGAAAACTAATACGTATCCAAAAATGTACGTGAGAGCTACTTCAAGTAGTTCAGACTAACTAACGAACCTTTCGGAGGTTATGATTTTAACATTAATGATGACTTTGTAGTTGTTCGTTTGTGATAATCTATTAATCTGGGAATCCGTTGAAAGATAAGCTAAGCCATGCTTGATTGGAACTGTTTCCACCAAAGCTAATCTTGGAAACATAAGCTGTGAAACAGCTTCCCTTCTCCGCCATACCGGGATTTCATATTTTATGTTTTACTACCAAAAACGGAAACAAATATTGATGAAATGTTTCACCGGCAATGCATTTCCTGAATGATCAACTATGTGTTTGCTCTCCCTCCAAACTTATGGATGAGTGGATTGGCATGAATGGTGAGTTTGGTGAGGAAATTTGTGTATATCTCTGTCACAACTGTAGAAACGAATGACACTTCTAAATCGTTATGAAGGGTGTTGGTGAGTTAAGCCTAGTCCACACTAGTAGACATGTTGCGCCATTTTGGTCTCTGAGATGTGTCTACGAGACATGTCTATAGACCAATCCCCGTCTACGGGTCTGTTGCGAGACCAAAAATCGCAGGTCTAAAGTCTCCCGATCGGAATGGGAGACCGCATGCAACGTTAGACAATTGCACAACATTTTTACAGCATGGACGTCACTCGGCGTCTAGAGGCGAGACACGTCCCAGTCTGTCTCCAGCTTCCGAGTGGTGTGGTTCGGCTCTTTACAGTTATTTTCCAAAGTTTTACAGTTCTTTTGAAAACATGTGGTCTAACGAGAAAGTTTTAAAACTAATTGAAGATTACCATGCGTCTTATTGTTTGTGGGATGTTATGACTCCCGACTACAAAAACCGGGTAAAAAGAAAAGTGGCCCTGGAATCTCTGGCTGCAAAGCACAATGTGACAGTGGCGGAGATAGAAAAGAAAATCCATAATTTAAAAACATCATTCAACCAGGAGAGAAAAAAAAAATACTCCGACGAGTGGGACCTCTCCCAAAAAGTTCACAAGGTTTGCTTACGAGTATTTGCAATTCCTACTACCAGCGAACGAGTCAAAGGGCAGCCGGAACACAGACTTGGATGATACACAGCCGGGTGGAATTTCGAAAACCCATGGCGTCTTCCAGTCTTAATTTGTTTAATAATGCATTACCGAACCTAGGTCCTTCTGCGAGCACTTCGCTCGTCCACCAACGCTTACGTTTTCGCGTTCTTTCACTTGTAATTAGCACTAAGCAGGAACTCATTCCACACAAAGCAATGTCCTCCATGGTGGACTGCGAAGATGAGACTGAGAATTTCACATGGTAGTGTGGACGCTAGACGAGACAAAGAACGGTGTCTCTAAACGGTCTATAGACCGTGTCTCGAGACCGCCTATAGACAAATCGCGCCACATGGTCTACTAGTGTGTACTAGGCTTTAGTGATGGGCCTAAGATGATGGACTGCATGACTAGAATCCTATTCAAATTGGACTTGGCCGCAGACCTCCAGCCTATTTATCACTGAACTAGGACATTTCTTGAGGCAATAAGCACTCTACCTGTCAACGAGTTCTATCACAACAGAAAGCGCGGTCATCTCATAATTCAATATGAGAGTAATGATAGTCGTCCAGTTAATGATTTGAGTAGTTCGAAGTGTCCTTTCATTTCTGTACGTTTTAGTCTGATGTGAGAATTCCAGGTTAGTCGTCTGCCTAAGCACAGCCCAAGGTAGCGCTCTGTGGAGTTGGGAGAATTATTTATGTGAACTGGAGCAATTATTGCGAGGGAGTGTAAATATTTACTTTAAATACAATATAGGTACCTATAATATAAGAAAGTATTATAATCTTGCGAAAATACGAGTTCGAGGTTTCAACGGATTTTCACGTCGATTTTCAAGGTACTCTGTATACTTTTTGACCATTTTCGCGATGATGTCTGTCTATGCGTGGGTGTTTGGAAAGTTGTGACTCTACCACAAAAACGGCTAGCTATGAACTTGAAATTTGGATCTGTCTTTCCCACTTCTCAAAATCATCTCATACTGGCATTACTGATTATAAGAAAGTCACTCTCAGAATTACGTTTTACAATTAAACAAAAAGTAGCGCTGACGCCAAACACATTACCTTCATATATTCAATAATGTCTTTAAATGTTAACTTCAATATTCTGTCTAAAAACTAGTGTTTTTGTTTTTTGTTTTCATAGCTTGCGCAATGCGTCGGTTTCAATAGAAATTCTGTATATCATATCTATAACTAGACTGAGAAACCTGAAAAATGTACTTCACATTAAAATTGAAATACCAAGCACGCCGTCCTTCGGTGAATAAATCTGGGTATGCAAAATTTAGGACTCCCAGAGTAGAGTCAGGGTAACTTGGAACGTGAAAATCCGTTGAAAACTCGATATCGAATTTTCGAATGATTACCATGCTTTGTTATAATATAGGTATAAGAAAGTAAACAATAAACAATAATTTGAGAGCGCCGGAAGCTCAGAGACTGCGTGCTAGCCTGCTGAGCTCGCGGGTTCAAATCCCGGCCTAGGCCCTTAAATTTTTTTTATCTAGAAGGTCCCTAGTCTGTACGATGTCAGGTACTCGTTGAAGACCCCTAGCCTAGGTGAATAAATCTGGGCAGGCAAAATTTAGGATCCCCACAGTAAAGTCAGGGTTCATGTCCACCAGAGTGACGAAAGAGCGCTCTGGCAGTAGGCGATATGCCCGGGCATGAGTCATAATATCTAACTCAACGACAAACTGTTGTTCTTGAAATGAATAATTAATGTATGATATAAAATTCATGAGTAAAATGATATTTTCATCTATACTTATTTTGTTTCAGATTCAAGACTACAAGTTTCTGTGTCCCAACGACACATCGTTTGATCAAGAAAATCAAATATGTGACGATTGGTATAACATTGATTGCGAAGTTTCAACCCTGTATTATTCAGATAATTTTGATTTATACAGAATTGGTAAGTATATACATTTTCATTTTTCAACGGTTTTTTTTTATAAATAATGAAAGGAAAATATCCGTTACCATAAATTACATGAGGACGTTAAAACTAAATAACAGCAACTGAAGAACTTATAGTTAAAAATGGAGATTAGATAACGTTAAAATAATTAGTAATTGTGTGTTACAGTGGTTTCACTACTTTTGAGCAATTCTGTCATCAAAATAGCCTGTTTAGTTGTCAGTTTCTATATGTGTATTTTTGTGAAACATTAATATGTTTTCATATTCAAATTAAATAACATTGATTTTTAATGATTGCCTTAATAAGAAACTTATTAAAAAGGATGATTTACAAAGAACAAAATATTTTCAAAATAAAAATTTTGAAGTATATTCTTCATGTGGGATTGGATATAACTGAGAAAATGTTATCATCTCGGAATAAAACCCTCACTATTGAGCGAACAAGCAGATTTTGATTTTTATAAAGTTTGGTTGAAATATGTTCAGTCATTTTTCTGTGATGATTGGACAAACGACACAAAAGCTAAAAACCTATTGTATAATCTGTTTGACCTGAAACGGCCACAATAGTTTTCAAAAATACCCAACAATTAGACAGCTTCCCATGTAATTTTATTTATAAAAATTTGGATTATTTAGGCACCAGGCCTCCACCAGTATCGAAATTGGCGTTCATATTAATAAGTTTTAATATGCTTTTATAATTCCTATAAAGGGTATGTATCCCAGACAATCAGTGGCGGATCTAGTAGAGCGGCTACCTCACCCAAGCACTCGAAATTAATAATAATTTCAGAAGATTTTGAACAAAATAAAATAAAATATTAACTATTAAATATTAAAATAAATGCTATAAATAGTTTTTTCTTCTAAATGATATATTTAAAATTATTTTCACCTTTTCATTACCTACTTGCCCAGTTGTACGAAGTACTTACGTTTTCCAACCTACAGATCTCAAATATTTATGAAAAAAAAAAAGTCTGTCTGTCTGTGGGTCTATGATCACGATAACTCCCAATAAAATGAATATATCAACACGAAATTTTATAAGTTAATCTAGAACTCTCTAAAGACGACAATTATTGTTCTCGGCCAAATCGGTGAGAGGAGAGGGGGTAGTAGGGGAGAGGCTCAACTCAAAAACATCAATAACTGCCCATGTAATGAAATTATCGACACAAAATTTAGTAAGTATAAGAATTTAGGAGCCCTTATATAAGTCAACTGTTGAATATTAGCGCAAACGGTCGACTGGTTTTGGAGAGGGAGCGAAAAGTTGATTTATTCGTTCTGGGGAAGTACATTGCCATTGATTCACCGACGACTTTTTTATATTCTTTTAATTTATAATTTATAAATTAAATATATTTATATAAATTATAAAACAGTTTTTGATTATTTAATAGCAATTTCATAAAATAAAAAAAATATTTAGTAAAACTACTACTTACTGATATATATATATATTTCATTATTGAGGGCGCCGGTAGCTCAGTGGTATGCGTGCTTGACTTCTGAGCTCAAGATCGTGGGTTCGAAACCCGACCGAGGCCCTTAGTTTATTTTATCTGGGAGGTTAAATAAACTTAAGCACGCCGTCCTTCGGATGGGACTTTAAGCGATGGTCCCGAGCCTGTACGATGTCAGGTACTCGCTAAAGATCCCTACCCTAAGTGAATAAAAACTTAGAGTAGGCAAAATTTAGGAATCCCACAGTAGAGTCGGGCTCATGTCCACCAGAGTGACGAATGAGCGCTCTGGTAGTAGGCGATATGACCTCGTAGTTAAAGCCCGGGCATGAGTCATAAAACCTAACCTAACCTATTTCATTATTTTCTAAGTTTTTTTTTTTTTTAATGAAATTGCTATTAAATAATCAAAAACTGTTTTATTCACATTAATTTTATTATTAAATGATTTTATCATCATCATCGTTATTAGTATTATTATTATTATATAACTAATGTCATTAATAACTCTCCTTTTATCTTTTGTCCCTTCCTCTCCTTTTCTAGACATTAGTTTTACTAAAATGTCAATCGCCCCCTCCCCCTATCTGAATCCACTACTGCGGACAACTAAGATTTTCAGGGGATATTCCAAAGAATTTACACAAAATTCGTTTGTCAATATTTTCACTATATTGGTCACTCATAAATAGTTCTAGGGTATTCCTTAGAACATAGGGTTATTAAACCAAAATGGGATACGGCGATTAAGCCTTTAAAATAACAATTTTCATTTCGACTAATTTCTTTGTGTATTGGAAATATTTTTACACTAGTATATTTCAGCTTAATTTCTCTGTGCTAAATATACTTATAGAAATATTAAATAAACACTATATTTGTTTATTTTCAGGAAGTGACTCTGCCAGGAATAGTGATGGTCCTAAACTTCCTAATATCAACATCAACAATGCTGTATCAGATAATGATGATGACCTGTACACACAGAAAGGTAGCCGCGGTGACAATTCTGGATCGGATCTCTTGAGGTGAGCTATTTCAACTAGAGCCCTACTCTCTGGTTTGGCGTTTTTCCAGAGTTGATTACACGTGTTCCAGATTTTTCTGCACTAGAACTGCTATTCTCAAAAATTCGTCTTTTTTCCGCGCATGGTATGAGGCGTCATGCCAGCGGATGGGGTGTGATGAAAAAATGTGACTACTGTGGGAGTCCTAAATTTTTCCTGCCTATAGGTTTATTCACCTAGGGTAAGGGGTATTTAACGAGTACCTGACATTGAACTGGCTCAGAACCATCGCTTAATATCCCGTCCAAAGGATGGCGTGCTCAAGGTATTTTCACCTCCCGGATAAGGGCCTCGGTCGGGATTCGAACATCGGCGCCCTCACGACCTTTATACTTAACAGGGCAATAATGTAATTGAAACAATTTGATGTTTCATCGTTATCTTTACTACTTTCTTTATTACTCATAGTTAGCAAAAATGCTACATCATTTTGGTCTTGACTAACTCTAGGACATTGTTCAGTTTGAAAAACCAAATTAGACTATATATACTGATCAACCCGAATATTTTCGGCCCAACATTTCTATATTCTAATCCACCTATCTTCTTAAGATGGCTTCAATTCGGCACAGACTTAACTTAATTTATTTGTCCCATAACAAACTTTTTACTGTTATCAAGTAGGTACTTTATTTGTCACAAACTTCTTATTTCTTACAAGCCTTATTTATTCTATAACAAATTTCTTGCTATTTTAAGTACTTTATTTGTCCCATAACAAACTTCTTACTGTTATCAAGTAGGTACTTTATTTGTCACAAACTTCTTATTCTTTACATGCCTTATTTATTCTATAACACATTTATTGCTATTATAAGTACTTTATCTGTCCTGTAACAAACTAATTACTGTTTTAATCACTTGATCTGTCTTTAACTTTTAAAAAATGTTCAGATTTATTATTATTAATAATTAATAAGAAACTAAAATGTTTCATTGATAATTTCAGAGGAAGCCATTCAAGTAACTTCTATTCTAACAAGAACAGAGGTAGAGAGGATGATGATGAACCTAGGGAAGACCAAAAGAAGAAGAATACGAACGTGAGGAAACTATTAACTGGAAAACGACCCGTTGCTACTACTCAGGTTCAGTATTATTTATATACAGGGTGTAACAAGTGGAGAGGGCGATACTTGGGGATCTTATAGTAAATTTAATTCTGAACAAAAAAGTTCCTATAAACATAGGTCCACAAATGCTTTGTTTAAAATTTATAATAAAAAAACTGCAGGGCAAAGAAAGAAATAGGTACCTGCAATTGGTATAAGGGATTAGGATCTGAATAGGGTTCAAGGTTCAATACCATTCATGTTATGAATGTTGGGTTGTATTTCAATGCAACTAATCTCATTTATTGTGAATCAGTTTTGCATAAAATGCCGCGAATGTTCAAGAATGCGGAATATGCAGATATTCTATTTGTGTACGGTTTTTGTAACGGGAACAGTGATGCAGCTGTTGAGTACCGAAGACGTTTCCCTCTTCGACGGATCCCCCATCGAAGGGTTTTCCAGGCTACTTATCAACGAATAAGAGAAACTGGCCGTGTTACAGAGCTGCCTACCAGAATAATTAATCCACGAGTCAATGTAAATCGAAGTGAAAATATCATCAGAGCTTTTGAAGTAAATCCGACGACAAGCCCACGTCGAATCGGGCTTCAAATGCAGGTTTCGCATATGGAAGTGTACAGAACCCTAAGGATCGAACGTATGTACCCTATCATTTTAATTCAGTACAGTATTTAGTACAGGGTGATGGTGAAGCAAGGATGCAATTCTGTAACTGGTATCTTCGTGTTTAGCATCCAATCATCACTTTGGTAACATCTTATGGACAGATGAGGCTACATGAATGGTATTGAACTTTGAACCCTATTCACAACCTAATCCCTTATACCAATTGCAGGTATTTCTTTCTTTGCCCTGCAGTTTTTTGATTATAACTTTTAAACAAAGCATTTGCGCACCTATGTTTATAGGAACTTTTTTGTTCAGAATTAAATTTACTATAAGATCCTTAAGTATCGCCCTCTCGACTTGTTACACCCTGTATAGTCTCCTTAGGAGCACTAACAATAAGAGAGAGAGACCTGAGGTTCGGGAACAAAGATATCGACTTACTCAAGAAGTTTGCATTCTCTAAATAGGACCATTTTGACTTTAAAATTATTATAATTTTCTTTTGTGGGTCATACTTTTGTACATTTGTTAGAATCATGTATTCTAGTTTTTTATTGGTTGGCGGATGTAGTGGACTTATTTGTTAAATAAGTAACCAAGAGGTATCAGTCCAACAATATAGTTTATTTAGATGTGTTTTGCCAATCAACGGGCATCATCAGGTGGTGAATCTGAACATACATAAACCATAATTTGTTTTTAAGAAAGATCACTAAAATGTACAAACTATTATTTAATTTTTTTTTTTTAATAAATAAGTAAAAAATTCAAAATATGATAAAATGCTAAGTATTATTGCAGAGGAGTGAGTGTGTATAAACGTTAAAATTATTACAGATAAATGAACTAAAAAGTAGAAAAATAACCATACCTATAGTTTCTTTTATCGCTTTTCTACTTTTTAGTTCCATCTTTCGGGTCACTTTGGGTTACTGACTGATTGGCTTCAGAGTGGGCTGCCTCCCTCAGTTTTCCTCAAAACAAATTACAAGAAAGGGTGATATCAAATTGAGTTACCCCATTCAAACTCTCTTTTTTGTTTTTTTTTTTGAGGCATTTTTTATTTCTAATTTTCCAAATCAATCTAGTGTGGAGCTCTTGCCTACACATAGTAAAAATTTGACTTTTTTTCGACTGGAAACTTGTGACTTGAGACTATTAAGTGTTAAGGCTCTTAATTCCGAGTCTTTACTGAAGTGTACAAATGTTCCCATTCTCTAGTTGACATTTTTCGCCCTGACTGGCCTACATGGACCACTGTAACTCGTGTTCTGTCTTTCGATCTCGGGATGTTCATTTCAGGATCGAAGGTTGACTTCAACTGATAATACGTAAATTTTAGTGGTATTTAAAAAAAAAAGTATGTTCAGATTCACCTGATGGCAGTTAATTGCCACAATTAGTTGTTTTTTTTTCCTCCTTTATTACTTAATTTTCAACTATGAACTACGTCACAATTAGGAAATATGAGCAAAGAAAACCAGAAACACCACTTAAGTCTCTTGATGAGACGGCTGGTCAACACCACCGCCTCCTCAGGCAGGAGGTCACGCGGCCAACGACGATTCAGTCGCCGAGGAAGCCCGCCCGGCAAGGACCGGACCGACATGGCTTCCGCCAGTGTATTCGGATGTGTCGTGAACTTGTTGTGCAAATGTGTGTATAATTGTTGTCTAACTTCGTGTAAGTATGTTCAGGTCATGATGTAATGTTATGTTTGATACGTAGTATGGGCATTGTGTGATTGTTCGGAGGATTTTATTTTGAATGGCTTGAATTGTTTTGGTGTGTGAGGGCTTAGCTGAACCCCAGACGTCCAGATAGGTTTGATAACGGTCTTGTAGACACCCAGTTTGTGCTTTAGGCGAAGTTGAGATCGCTTGTCTAGTAACCTTTTGAGTAGTCCAAATCACCGTTTCATTTTCTGTCGAGTCTGAATAACAAGTTTATTCCATGTCGGTCGTCTGTCAAGATAGTTCTAAGTATCGTACGTCTTTGTCATGTTTCAGGGGGACATTATTCAGCCATAAAGTTGGGCAGTCAACGCGCCTCAAGGCGAAGTTGTGATTTAAATAAAATATATTGGACTGATAAGTTCTTGGTTAATTACTTTATGTATTTTAGGGTCTTAATTAACTATTCTAATATTGAACACAATTCTACTCATTCACAGAGAATATAAATTTGAATATGAAAACTGACATAATTGCAGAGATATTGTGAAATAATTCAAATGGACTTGAAAAATAAAATAAAACTGGTTTATTTAATATATTGTCTAATTTCACTAACTATATATACATGGGAGTACTTTCGGTATTTCTACCATCCTCAGCCAAAAGCTTTCAAAATCAGTCTTATCTCTTATGCTTTTGGCTGAGGATGGTAGAAATACCGAAAGTACTCCCATGTATATATAGTTAGTGAAATTAGACAATATATTAAATAAACCAGTTTTATTTTATTTTTCAAGTCCATTTAAATTTGAATAGATTCAGATAGGAAATGGACAGTTTCCTTTTGAGCTTCCTTTGAAATAATAAGCTAGAAATAGGATGAAAACCAATAATAAGAGAATATATATTTTTAAGCATCATTTTGGAGTTAGATTGAGAAAGAGAAATGGCGGAAAGCTCAACCAGGTCTTCCATCAAACGCTTCTTATCTCAAAAACTTAAACTGCAACTCCAACGAATTTCATCCGAATATCTTGTTGCTTTGATAGGAATTTGTAATATTTTTTAATACATTTGGAGAAAATATTATCATAACATAACTTATTTGTAACTACCACATTTTTACAGATCATTCCTCCTCCCACTCTTTTTTAAATTCATTTCCTTATTGTCAAACTGGCATTAGTAGATACAAGAAAGTTAAGGCATTCGCGTGGTTCCCAGTTCCTTCTCAGACTTTCTTATATTGAATAATGCCAGTTTGAAATTAATTTGAGAGAGGGAGGGGGGAGTGATCTGTAAAAATGTGGTAGATTTTTTTGTATGCGTATGTTTGACATTCAATATTTTGTAGACATTTCAGGAAATAAGTCAGCTTCACACTATGATCTAATACTTTCATTTTCATATGTACATCTAATTATTTTCCAAATTATCAATAATTAAAATTCGTTACCATGCATCACATTATAAACCTTACTTTAAACTAATTTATATAGCAATTTATTGTAGATTCTTTGTTCGTGGTACCATCTCAAATCTGGGGACATCATGACGGTTGGAAATTTCATAAGGAACATTTTTTTAACGTTTTCGCGTAAATCAAGCAAACGTTAAAAAAATGGGCTCCGAGTTGTCATTTTAACATAGTTTTCGGCTTGTACCATAGAAACGGGCGGTTTGAAAAAATGTATTCCATATAAAATGGCGTTTTCTCTTCAAATTCGATTTGAAGATATTTCTGATTATTTTACAGGTTGCAAAATAACATACAGTCTGACCTCTCACAGATTTTATTGATATTTGCTATCCGGCTTTCGAGGTTGCCTTATCATCAGGCAGTCTGATAAAGTAATTTTGAAAATAACATAATTTAAACAATTGAATTAAGTTATTTTCAAAATTATCTTATCAGACTGCCTGATGATGAGGGCAACCTCGAAAGCCGGTTAGCAAATACCAACAATCTGTGAGAGGTCAGACTATATATAGCTATACATATATGTTATTTTACAACCTGTGAAACAAGTTAAAAGAAGTCATTAGTTAATATAATATTTTTCATTATATATTTAAATGTTAGTTAGTTAAATTCAATTTAATCAAAAATGTTTTTTTTATAATTTTGCCCTTAATCCATCGAACTCCTCAATTTTCTTTACATCAACTTAATATTTACATTTTTGTTAATCAGGCTCCAGTATCAGAATCATCACCGAATTCCTACCAGCCACGGTATCAGAATCGAATTTCTCAGTTCCGCGGACATGTAAGAAATCAGCCATCAACAGAAGCTACAGCCAGTCCATCAACAGAAACCAACAATTATAATCGGCAACAAAACTACAACCAACGGAACTACTTTTCAACAACCACACCAAAACCGGAAACAACTCATACTGTTCAGAGTACTGACTTTTTCAGAAACTACAACCCAACAACTAAACGAAACTATTATCAAAATACACAAAACTATAATTCACAACCTACTTACAACTTTAGTCCAACAACAACTGTGTCCCCTGCTAATTTTTATGATACCACTTTAAGTACAGAGAAGAAAATTAATTATGAAACACAAAAACTGTACAAGTTGAATACTGGGGCAGCAGATCCATATGATGACCCAAAAGAAGATGAGTTTTTAAAGACAGCCCACAGTCAGAATTTAGGTGCTAGTGCTTTTAATAGGGTCCAAAATGCATACAAAGGCTTCAATACATCTGTTGGATCTAGTTTCGGCATCTCAGGAATAAAACCTTCAACAGAGGTTAATCCAGTCAATACATTCTATAACCCAACTACACTTCACAATTATTCACCAAGCACCACCACAGTGAAGCCTTATCAACCTCAAAATTACTACACCACACAAAATCCTCTTTCCACCCAAAATTTCAATGGTCCACAGTACAGTTCAACAAATTACAGCAATTTTCAAAATTATTTCAGCCCTTCCACACAAAAACCATTTCAACAACAGTTCACGCAACAAACATTCCAACAACAACAATACACAACTAAAGCGCCCATCCCCCAACAATATAACCAAATAACTCAACAAAATCAACAGTCACAACCCTCAACAATACAGAGGAACACACAAACCACTCAGGTATCATACCAACCACCTCAAAGGACACAAACTCCGACGCCCTACCAACAACCTCCAAGAACACAAACTCCAGCGCCTTACCAACAACCTCAGAGGACACAAACCCCGACGCCTTATCAACAACCACCTCAAAGAACACAAACTCCGACGCCCTACCAACAACCTCAGAGGACTCAAACACCAACTCCATATCAACAACCACCTCAGAGAACACAAACCCCGACGCCCTACCAACAACCTCCTCAGAGGACACAAACCCCCACACCTTACCAACAACCTCAAAGGACACAAATCACACAAACTTATCAACAATACAACAAAGGTTCATCCTATCAACAGCCCCCTCAGAGAGGTCCAACGACACAACCGCCTTTCCAACAACCTCAACAAAATCCTTCAACACAACAGCAACATAATTGGTACAACAGCCCGACCACCCAGAAGCCATTCCAACCAAATCAAATCAAAACTACTTCTCCAATACAAAAAGGACAACCCGTCACAGATGCCACTGAAAAACCACGACCATTTGCTCAAGGTATTAATTTAAAAAATGATAAGAAAGAAAAGGAGCAGTACGACTACGCATACTACGATGATGGAACTCAGTCGGAATATGATAACCTGGAAACAGTGGAAGAGTTCAGGAGAACTAATTAATACATTTAATAGAAATATGAATGTTGTGCCTCAAGTCATTGAATACTTGCCAAAATATGGACTTTCTTTTATTTAAGGAAAAACCAATCACTAAAATATATTTAATTTCCTTTTTTTTTTTTTTGTAAATACTAGAAAAGTAAGAAACATTTTCGTATGTATAAATGTATAGAAAAAAAAATCAAAATGTATATTTTTTTACAACATTTTTACTTGAAGTGTAAAATAACAGACTTCTTAAAAGGTAATAATTTTAAATAAATGTTTTTTTTTTAAATTCTTGTGTGTTCCTATTTTTATTTAACCTCAACTTGCCGGATTGCTATTCAAGGTAAGTATTAACAAAGTTTATATAAAAATGACAGCTCTGAGGCAGGTCAGAAGGTCAACTGAACCACATCGAAGAACCTCCACAACCCAAAAATTGTTTTTTTAAAGCAAAATTACCAAATATTTATTCCAGAGTGAAGGAAAGGATATGCAATTTACTAACTTACTTAAAAAGTTCAATTTTTATTTATGAGTATTACATAAAAATTTTAAATGAGTCATCGAATATAAATAAAAATCAGAATAAAAGAAAATGTATGATACCACATTTTTTCGTACAAGAAAAATATTTCTTTATGATTAAACAACCCTTTTTATATACAAAATATTGCTTTTCAAAAGTCTTTAAAATTCAGCTAAAATACATTAAAATTAGGAAGCGGTTGAATCTTGTCCGTCTGTCAATTTTCGTCTCTTTCTTTTAATATCGGCTAATGTCTCTTCGATGGAACGATGATCTTTCTTATTTTCACTAGGAACTGAAACATAAAATACAACAGTTTTGGATCAAATTGATGTTAAGAATATAGAGTACCATATTCAAGATGGTTCAAACAACAGGTTTAAGGCTAAAAGTAAGTGTAAAAAAAGATAAATTTCCAACTCGCTAATTCTGATTCCAGATAAGGCACTTGTTAATTACAATTTATATATTTATTTACATATTTACGACGTATTGTTCGTCATTAGAAAGGGCGATGTTGAGGAATGACCTGGGCGTGGCTCTAGTGCGTAGTGCTGAGGTACGTCATGCGTGATCAAAGGAATGCAGGTAGAAGGAAGCATTGGCAATTAGTTGAAGGCGTTTGGAAGGGAATACATATGATTAACATTGTATAGACCTATCTAAGCCCAAATTGGACACTTTATGTGAACTTTTCCAACGCTTCTTCCTAAGTCAGTTCCTTATTTCTTCTTTACCCCTCTCGATAGAGTACAGACATTTCGAATGTCCATAATTATAATCCCAATGAATAAAAACACATGGAAAGCAAAGGCCACACCACATGATGGACAGCCTGGAGCAGTTCACTCCGATTTGTGGGGAGAGTGTTTATGGATAATTGCTGAATAAGTAAGTGGAAGTGGATTGGCGTTATGATGGGGTTAGTTGTGAAAATGTTGATATCGTGCCATGATAACAGAAGGTACGAATGGGATGTTGAGGTCATTGCAATGTGAGATTGAAAACGTAAAATGGCGCATCGACAATATGGGATAGTATAATGGATTGTATTGACTGAAGACGTTGCATGTTTGATTTTTTGGCTGTATAACGTAAGTTCAGATGGATTTTAGTATTGTGTTGTAGATGTGAAGTTTGATCTCAAGTGATAATGTCGATTGTCTGTCTAAATGAAGTCCTCAATATCGAATGATTTATTAATTTTATTTATTGTTTATTAAATGCAATTTTAAAATCAAAACTATATTTGTTATAGAAATCCCAGTTTTATTTTAGTTTCACATCATATTAAATCCCAGAACTTCTGTTACCTATGTATGTCGGTCCATTACATTATTTGCTGAGACATATTTTATGAGTAGTCATAGAGTGATTATCAAATACGTCAACTCATAAAATAACAAAAATAAAAATAAAGAACTTGTTTAACACTTATATTGTCTAATTCCACAAAAATACATACATAAAGTGTACCGGTTTCGGATTATGCCATCGTGAATACAAAGTTCAAAAGTGACATTTAAGATTACTAGGTTGTCATATTTATATTATAATAAAATTGACTGTGCCACCCCGACCCCTGGGGAATATCCTTATCTTAACATAACATTTACAAATATTTCGGTTATATTTAATATATTTCAGTCAATAATCTAATAAAATGAAAAAAAGTATAAAAATAAAGCAAATATATCAGTAAATTTATAAAAAAAAAAAAAAAAAGTTTATAGTAGAGTAAAGATAGGAAAAACACTTAAAGTGATACAAAAAAGTTCTTTATTATTTTTTTATTAGCTTTCCATTATATCGAAACAGATCGAAGATATGCATTCTGACATTCATAACATAAGTCTCCGTAAATAATATAATGGAACAACATAACATTTTCCATACAGATACTGCAAATTAATTTGAGGTACTGATGATGGAAGTACTCCCCGAAACGTCTGTGATTTAATATGTTGTGAAACCCAAAAATAAATGGAAGTATAATATAGCTGTCAAAAATATATTATTATTACAATAAAAAAACTTATTACTTCTCTTAAAATTCACAAAACTTTTTTACGCATGTTTATTTCAATCCGGGGGCGTTAGTTTGGGGGCGAAACAGTTACTGATAATCTTCCTAAGACTGTAATTATTTTTCACCATATACAGCTGTACCATTGACAAATCGTACATAATATTCATATTCGAATAATATTTTTGATTATTAATGACGTAAATTATGAAAATAAATTATTTCTTACCAAAGCCATACTGTTTATTCGTTTGAGTGATCCTTGCAGCGTCCTTGGCGGCGTCCAGTCCAATTAGATGTTGATATTTTTCACGATAATTTGAGTTAGGAACGAACTTTTCTTTTTGTCTTTTGGCAGCTTCTAGTTGCTCTTCTTTTTCTCTTTCTCGCTGAAAATAATAGTAACTATTAAGAAAAATACAAATAAGTATATTTTAACTAGATTAATTAATGCAATTTTTTAGGGTGCTTTAACTACAAAGTCATATCGCCTACTACCAGAGCGGCGAAAGAGCGCTCGTACATGAGCCCGACTCTACTGTGGGAGTCCCAAATTTAACCACCCAAGTTTATTCACCTAGTGAAGAGGTCTTTAACGAGTACCTGACATCGTACAGGCTCGGGACCATCGTTTAACGTCCCATCCGAAGGACGGCGTGCTCAAATTTTGTAACCATTGATTCCACCTGTAAAGGCACCATTCAATATCAAGACTTAAGTTGAATAAGCTGAGAGTAAAAAAAATAATACCTGAAGAGCTATTTCTCTTTCTTTCTCTTGAGTCCATTCGTCTCCATTTCGAAGTACCGCAAGTTCATCATCTGATGGGGGGTACTCTTTCTTGAAAATTCTCACATGCCTGAAAAATAGTGAAAAAATTAAGAAATAGGGAAAAAAACGGATTCCGTAGCGAGGCCTGAGGATGGGAGACGTCTCCTGAAACCGGTTAGCCTTTATACCCGATAGGTATGAAAATCTGAACTTTTAAGACAATGTACAAAGTATTGTACTATAATAAAAGTATAATAGTATGATAATTACAGTATTATAATACAATCAAAAGGTAGTCGGTGAACCAACGGCAATGTACTTCCCCAGAACGAATTAATAAATTAACTTCGCTCCCCCTCCAGTCAAGTTGACTCAACGAATTCACACATGAAATTTACCTCCCCTCCCCTTGTCCGATATGTCTCAAAATTAATAGATGTTGTCCTGGTGGGGTTTTGTTCACTTCGTATACCTGGGGAAGTAAAAAACCAAAAATTAACAACGTGAATGTAAAATATAGATTAATAAAAAAAAAGTAAGTTTAACTAGAACAGAAAATAAACAGTTGATGATTCGAAAAATTGTCAGAAAGTTTATCTAAATTTACATTACATATTTCCTCTATACTCTTAATAGTATTTATATATAATATACACAGGGCGCCAGTAACTCAGAGGTAGCATAGAAATTCATTTAAAAAAATTATTTGTGTTCCGACTTTAATATTTGTATTCTTTAGTTGCAGCTCTTTTTCTCCCACTTATTAAAAACATTCACATAGAAGTTTCAGGCTGCAAGCCTATCCTCAGTATATATGTACTCATCGTCCATTACTTATTTTATGTAAAACATTCCTCGTCTCTTCCATATATATATATTTAGAGTCAAACAAAAAGTCCTGATGTGACATGACTTCATCACTTCCTCTGCTCAATCCTTCTCTCACTTGTATGCTTCCCAGCTTTCTGTCATTCATAATCGCATTTACCTCTGTGTCAACATTTTACTCTCCTCAGACACTGCTCAAGAGAAATTCACGAGAAAATTTATATTCCCTATCTACTCATGGAACTTAAAACTTTTGAGATGGTCTTGAGTTACGGTCTTCGTATAGGTAAAGATCAACCTCAAGAAATAATCGGATTCGCACACAGATCTCTCAGAGCCTGCTGAGCTCAAGATCGCGGGTTCGGAACCTGGCCGAGGCCCTTAGCACATTGTCCTTCCGATGGGACGTTAAGCAATGATCCCGAGCCTGTGCGATGTCAGCTAAATAAACCTATGGTAGGCAGAATTTAGGACTCCCATAGTAGTGTCTGGTGGCTCATGTCCACTAGAGCGACGTAAGAGCTAAACTAAAATAAACTAAGGGCCTCGGCCGGGAGGGATTGTTGAACGGGTGTCTTGCAACAGCCCATAGTTTTCTGTCTCCCGGGCGACGCCGGGTTTTACAGCTAGTACATTTACATATTATGAAAAGCTCTAACTTTCAAAATTGTCGGTGAAATAATCATTATTTTCGAGTACAAAACTCATTACAATCACTTACGTAAACAGATTTTTTCTAGACATTTAATTTATTAGAAAAAATATTGAAAATACTGAGCCTAATTTAAATGTTTTAAATGCATTCCTTCCTAGACATTATGGTCCATAGAACACAATCTATTTCAACTTGAAAAGAATTGTTCAACAATGATGAGATGACAGATGACTAATTTGTCAAGTTAATATGCCCTTACAGAAAATTTCAATCCTAAAAAATTATAATTTTATAAAGATGCAAAAACCTTGAGCCGACCATCGGATGGGACGTTAAGCGATGGTCCCGAGCCTGCGCGATGTCAGATACTCGTTAAAGACCTTTACCCTAGTGAATAAACCTAGGTAGGCAACATTTAGGAATATCAGAGTAGAAACAGACATGTCCACTTTCATCGCAGAGCAGTTTTTTATTTCGACTATGAATATAAAAAAGTTGCAGAAGCAAGGTTTTTGCAAATTATCTTTATAATTTCTTCTCTCTATATAATTTCAGGAAAAGCATATGTTGCATTGAATTGTTCCAACAATCTCCCGAATTCGAATTCGGTATTTTGTTATCTTTCGACATGACATGCTATTATAGCTTTTTCAATTTTTTTTGGGTTATATTTGAACTTTTTTTGTAATTTATATATTTTTAAAACAAACCATTTACAATATGTAAATATATTTTTTGGAATCGTCTATAAAAATCTTCCTACAATTAACTGTAATTATTTCATTCTTATAATATAAAGTTAAGGTAAGTCTGTTGCTCCTCCATCTTAAAATAATTATTATGTTTTTCTTATTTTTCCTTTTGCTTTACATCCCAAAAAAACAATAAGTAAATAATGCCGCTCTGGTCTTATAAATGATTTTGAAAGGAAAAAAGTCATCAGTAAATCACTATTACGTATTTCCACTAATCAACTACGTTTTCGCTCTATTTAATTTCATGCCGATTTATTTACTTCTGATTTTTATAGTTTAATAATACATGTCAACTATTTTGTTTTTTGAGGTATGTCACATAGTCTACACATCACTCGGCAGATTACGAAGAATCAAATAACGTATAAATCATTAAAATCCATCCAACCGTTTAGGCTCTTTTTTTATCTCAGTTGTCGATGCGCCAAAATTTCAAAATAAAAAAGATAAATACACTATTTGAAATTTAAATACATCAAAAAAAAAATAATAATAAATAATTACCTATCGACGCCTTCTTGTCCGAAAGAATGTGCAGTCAATCCGGATTCCTCAGCAACCTCATGTCTTAAAAAAAATAAAAATAAAAATGTTAATGAACAATAAATTAAAAAGAAAAAGTTCATACACAATGTGTATGTATTACACATATAAATAGATCCCATAATGACTCAATGAAGAAATTGTTTATTATTCATTTATATATATGTATATAATTTTATGTGTAGAAAATACAATCAACCTTGTCATATTGCTATATTTTGTGTTTCTTAAATCACCTTCAATATAAATTAGTAGCCTTTGGGGGAAAAAATGCAAAAATGAACCTATATCTAGAAATTTGTTCACAATAAATTAATTGCAGTATACATAAAGGTATTGGGAGCTCCAGTAGCTCCGTGGTATGCGTGCCTGTTTGCTGAGCTCAAGAACGCGGGTTCGTAACCCGGCTGAGGCCTTAGTTTATTTTATCTGGGAGGTGAAATAAACTTAAGCATGCCGTCCTTCGAATGGGACGTTAAGTGGTGGTCCCGAGCCGGTACGATATCAGATACTCGTTAAAGACCCCTACCCTAATTGAATAAACCTAAGTAGGCAACATTTAAAACTCCCACAATAGAGTCGGGCTCATGTCCATCAGAGTGACGAAAGGGCGCTCTGGTAGTAGGCGATATGATCTCATAGCCCCAACATGAGTTATAATAACTAACTAACATAAAGGTACTTATTAATTGTAGGAATATTGAGGGTCAGTCAAAGATGGAAGAAAATAGGCAACACTATTGAAACGCCAACGTTTCGATATATTTGATATCATCATCAGGGCCTACAAACATGGGGAGGAATCAAGATTAGAATCACAATTAAACAAAATCAGTGTGTTGATAAACATTACTGAACGTTAAAATAGACATTGCAACAAATTAAAAATTGAACCTGACTTACTATGAATACATTAATAAACATTAAAATTAAATATAGATACATTGTTAACCATAAACATGAACGTACACTAATACAAATTAAAATTAAATATGAATACATTACTAGACATAAACATTAATAATAATGGAAATAGACAAATAGGTGGAACATAATAAAGAGTAAACATTAAACTGACTTACTATGAATAAGCAGGGTTGGGGAGCAGGCATGTACACTGGATGGAGTCTTACATTGCAATGAAATGGTACAATACAGGGGTGCTGAAGGAAACAGGTACAGGGAGATAGGAAAACCCCGTCATAAATGTCACATTCCAGCCAGAAATGTTGAAATTAATATAAATATAATGATTGAAATTGGAGAAATATGGTGTCTGCTTTGGCTAAGTAACCTTTTTAATTAACAATTACTAAGGTTGTTGGTGTCTGTATACTCTAATAAACATATATAGATATTTTAACGTTCAGTAATGTTTATCAACGCACTAATTTTGTTTAATTGTGATTCTAATCTTGATCCCCCCCCCCCCTCCATGTTTGTAGGCCCTGACGATGATATAAAATATATCGAAACGTTGGCGTTTGAATAGTGTTGCCTATTTTCTTCCATCTTTGACTGACCCTCAATATTCCTACAATTAGAATCTACAGTCGCTAATCAACATGTACTTATTAATGTAAGAAATAATTTATTATTTCTTGTACATTATGTGTATACGTTGTCATCACCTTTTTTTTACAAATAGGTATAATCACAACTGTATAAAGTATATACACATGTAAATTTGCTAAAAGAGTAAAATATGACATTGCCAAGAGGGTAACTTACACAATAGATCTAAAAATATGTTCCATTGGAGGGTATTTCAGTCTTGTTCTCTTTGGATCATTAAGAAAATCATTTAATTGCTTTTCAGTCTAGAAATCAGGAAAATATTCACAGGTACATATTAATATACAAAAATCAAAATATATTTAAAATCTTAAAATAATATGAATACATTCAAAATGTTGATGTGATAACAATCAGCCATATAGTTTTAGTGCTCTCTCGATAAGTAAAATCTCATAGCTTAAAAATATAAAACTTGTAAAATTACCATGTTTTTAGGAAGTTTTAGTGAAATTACTTTACACAATATTTTCATAAATAAAAAATAAGAATTTGTTCAACTTTTATATTGTCTAATTCCACACAAATATATACATAAAGTGTGCCGGTTTCGGTTTAGGTTGGCATATGTATACAATTATTAGGTTACCTGAGAGTACCAAAGGCTGCTACACTCTGTTCCATAAGGAAGCCATTGGAAGGGGAGGTAGGAGTCTTGCATTGACAGAGCATTTACAAATATTTGAATATAAATATAAACAAAATTAAAAAAATATAATAGGAAGAAATTAAAAATTGTAATCTCTATTAAAATAAAAAATAAAAATGAGGTTTAGAGTACATAGTTTATATAAGAAAGAACTATATGATATTAAATCGAAGTATGAATATCAAATAAAATGCATACATACTGTTTATAAAAAAATACACAATATATTATATTAATTTCGTAGCGTTAACAGAAATGAGCATTTGAAGTGTTTGGTCGTTCAAACAATTCCCCTTTTTCCTTACTCCAGCAGTTCCAGAGAGACAACCTGTCTACCTTTTCCACAAAGAGTATTTTATTCCCATTGCTTCGTCTAATATTTGACGCATATCGTTAAGATATTTAGCGAATCTAGATTTTCCCACTTTTTTTCGTTATTTCAAATGTGCACACTTTGATCCGTTCTTTAAATATACGTTAATTTTATTATAATATAAATATGACAACCTAGTAATCTCAAATGTCACTTTTGAACTTAGTGCTGACGATGACCGGTGCACTTTATGTATATATATTTGTGTGGAATTAGACAATATACAAGTTAAACAAGGTCTAGGTTAGGGACCATCGCTCAAAGTCCCATCCAAAGGACGGGGTGCTCAATTTTTTTCACCTCCCAGATAAAAAACCTAAAAAATTCGGAATCTCCTTACACAATCCAAAAGTTAAATATAAAAGTAAGCAGTTTCTGTAGTATTTGACAAAAGAAAACTTATTTTCATGAATGTAAATATGTAATGAAAACATTTTGTAGTATTTAATAAATAGATCTCACCCCAAACTATATAAGCATACCTTACCTACTGACTTTTAGTACTAATATTAAAATACACAAAATCCTATAAAAAATAATTTATTAATTTCTGTTATGATCTTTATTTGTCAAACTGACGTTTTTGTTTTTTTAACATTAAATTCATCTATCATATGATACAACTCTTCTAAGGCTAACACTCTTTTTGAATTGAAAGAGTAGAACAGGTAAGGAGTCAAATTGACCTTTTGTGAAATAATAATATAATAAAGCCATCCTATGATAGTCTCGAGCCTGTACGATGTCAGGTACTTGTTAGAAACCTCTAACCTAGGTGAATAAAAATTAAGAATAGGCTAGGATTCCCACAGTAAAGCCTGGCTCCCCCTTATATTCGTATTAGTGGGAAATAAATAACTACAGAACAGCAACAATATTCACGGTATTCATTATTCCATTTAAAATAAATCAAATGGCACTACACACTTGAGACTTAATGACCTAACTTCTCGGCATAATGCATTTAACATATTAGATTTTATCATTCATAAAAAATAATTATACCATAAAATGGAATACAATTTACATAATTATTGAAATAGGCAGACTACAATCGAAAAGCAACGAAAGTAAATTCAGCCAACAAAAAATTACAGAAATATAAAAAGATTTTTGAGTATAATCTGCTTGACTGGAAATGTGTAATTTTTTTTTGTTCCTTCAATAAGTGTTCACATATCTATACAATTAAAACACTATTCTACATTACTTATAGGTATTCCATATTAATAGTTTTTAAAATTTGGTATATTAAATGCATTATGCCGATTTAGGACAAAGAGTCTCAAAAGAGTAGTGCCGTTTCGACTTCTTTTGAATCGAATAATAAGCGTATACTATGTCGTATACACTTATAGAACCAACGGGTTGAATTCAACCTCAGAGTGGGCAGTAATTCAAGATCAAAACAAATTTAGGAGCATCATAAAATAATCATTTCGGTACCTTAGCTCTGAAGTTTCTTAACATTTCTTTTTCAGCTTTCTGTTTGTTTAACAATTCCTGTTTTTGACCTTAAAAATATGTATACAAATAAAATATATTAAAATATATCTAATATGAGATAAATGTTAAGGAAAATAATAATATTCCTTACGTTTCATTAATTCTCGTTGTTTACTACTGATTGTCGGAGGTTTGTCCATTGAATTTAAGATAGAGCCTAGCAAATCCATTTTGAATTTTAGGAACCTTTAACAAACAATAACTAACTCTCTTTTATTCTATTCAACTTGTTGAGATTCAAAATCAGCTGATTACTTACGATGACTTAATCATTAAATAGTGAATGACATTTTTTCGGAACACTAATTTGAAATCATTATTGAAAATATATCCATTAGCATAGAAGGCGAACAGTATTTCTCAGCTCATGTAAAGAGAAGAGTTTTTAAATTTAGTCAAAAATTATTTTTCAATATATTCCACCGATTCATGTTATATCGATGAATGAAGGATTGTAGTATATCGATACAAAAGCATTCTAAACCTTATTCAGTTTGACTACTCCTTAGTTTGTTTTTGAGGTTGTTTTTAGTGGAATAATACTGCTATAGGAAAAGTAATTTTTGATTAAATATTTTCTAGAAAAATATAATATGCAATTAAAAAATATATTTAAAAAAAGGGGAGGGGGGTGGGAGATCATAAATTAAACAGAAAAATGTCATTACCATTGAAAAAATATGTGATGTGGCCATTGCAGGTCTTTCTCATAGCAACAACTCTTACAGATCACTCTTTCTCCCCCTCCCCCTTCTCAAATAATTTTATTTCGTCTCTGTACAGCGTAATCCTGAGAGTAGACATGACATTCTTACACGAGTATGAAATAATTTTGAGAAGAGGAAGGAGCGAGATTTTTTTCCAACTTTATGGCTTCGGCAATTAGCCACAGCCAACACAACTTCTATGTGATTAATTAAGAGAAAATAATTTGTACATAACAATGAAGCGATAAATAAATAACTAATATGATTAGAAAGGAAATGAAAAACGAAAAGGAACCTAATTATGATGAATGATGGAAAAATAATTTAGTAAATAATAATATATTAATAATCTAAACACTAATTTGAATATCGGACAGGAAACAAAGAATTTAGCTATACACCTGAATATTACACTGCTTCTGTTTCAGTCTAGAAACTAACGATTTTAGGAAGCTACCTTTCGGCGAGTTGTCATACTCAGCCTGTCATTTGCTCCAGGTCTCCCTCTTACACATCCTATGCAGGTCCCTATAGGCTACCTTGCATTCTTCTGCAACACAACTGGAACAACTATCGGCCACTTCATTGCCTCGTGGTCTCAAACGAAACGCAGTGATAATACTTCTGTTGCAATGTGATTCATTCGGGGATGTAGATGCATACTATTCAACGTCAGCAAAGCGCTACGGCAGTCGGACACAATGAATACATTTGTAACTGACAACTCCAGAACGTATTTGAATGCCTGTAAGATTGCCAGTCTTTCTATGGAACATATAGAATGCAATGCGGAAATTTTGGACAGTGATAAATTAGTTGAGGATCGTAAAAGAACGTATTCAGGGGACTTCAAAACGTTGAGACCTCGATCTCGGATTTTCGCACAATTACAATACTTCCTTATATTACAAATAAAACTAAGTAATAAGTTAACAAAAGATCCAATTTCAGTTGAATATGCCAAACTACTAAAACACCAAGCAAGACATTTTAATTTCCGAACTAATATTTAAATATCGCGTTACATTCCTACATCATGGAGTGGCTTCGACGGGATGTAGTATGGCGGAGACCAAATGAGGTTTGAGAATTATTAATCATAACAATAACGTCATTGAGGCATAGATGTCTAGATGCCTTTCGATAAAATCAGGAGGCGTCCAGTTGTTTTGATATAACTTTTTGTCTTAAAAAAATCACGTACTTCTTCAGAGCGAATTAATCAATAAACTTTTAGCCACCGCTCCCCCACAACAAAAATGATCTTTGTACGCCTATGATCCTAAACAATAAGATAGATTCTTCCGTTGGCCTTTTAGTAAAGCAGTACAGGCTCATGGTGGACTATGGGAGTCCTAAATTTTGCCTACCCTAAATTTTTATTCACCTACAGTAGGGGTATTTAACGAGTACCTGACATCGTACAGGCTCTCAGGACCATCCAAAGGATGGCGTGGTCAAGGTTTTTTCACCTTCCAGATAAAAAGTCTAAGGGCCTCCGCCGGGTTTCGAACCGACGATCTTGAGCTTCGAAAGCAAGCACGTCACCTCTGACCTACCAGCGCCTTCTTTACAGACACTGATTCATTACTTTCTCGGTACTTGACGTTTTGTGCACAAGAACCAGTGTGAAAGATGCTCTTTTCCGTTTTTTCACCATGTTATTGGTGAATCCTTACAATCACCAATATCACTTTAGCTTCTATAATTTAAAAAAAATCACAGTGTAACTTAATTTATTCAGAAAACTTTAATTACTTTTTACCTGTATGACTGTTTCCTAAGACCTAAGGAACTTTTTCATATTCATAATCATTGGTGTTTCATTGCTTACAGAAGCTGCAAATTCGACTTATAACATCTTTTGTTTGCTAGCGTTATCAACTTCCAAGTTGAGGAACGCGAACATATTGTGGAACTTGTTATAAATAAATAAAACAAAATATTTTAAAAATAAGTTTGTTTTATTTATTTGCTAGCATTATGACTTAAATTTTGTAGATTTATTTTTTTCATAACTGAAAGTGCAAATAGGAAGAATCGGTAAAAGGTATAATTGAATTAATTATACAATTTAAGAAATCAATTTTATATTTTCAAATGATGTTTTATGTATTCTCTTCTACATATTATGTTTTATGTATTAATTCTATATCTTCTTCTTTTTAGATATATTCATCATTACTTTTTACGTCATTGTCATTTCGTTCATTGTCAGTTACAGCGTTTACAGAAGAATACTCTAAAAATTAAACAATAATAGCTTTAATTTATGAAAACTGACATTATTGCAGAGATATTGTGAAATAATTCAAATGGACTTAAAAAATAAAATAAAACTTGTTTATTTAATATATTGTCTAATTTCACTAACTATATATACATGGGAGTACTTTCGGTATTTCTACCATCCTCAGCCAAAAGCATAAGAGATAAGAGTCTTATCTCTTATGCTTTTGGCTGAGGATGGTAGAAATACCGAAAGTACTCCCATGTATATATAGTTAGTGAAATTAGACAATATATTAAATAAACAAGTTTTATTTTATTTTTCAAGTCCGCTTTAATTTATATTATGACTCATGCTCAGACTTAAGTAGGTCATATCGTGTACTAACCGAGGGCTCTCTCTTTCGTCGTTCTGAGTTCTGTACATGAGCCCGACACTAATATGGGAGTCCTAAATATTGCCTATCCTAAATTTTTATTCACCTACAGAAGGGGTCTTAAGCCATCTAACATCAAGCGTATCCAGTCCTTCAAATCCAAAGTCCTAAGAACAATGTATCCAACCCCTTACCCTCCATAATGACCTTAAAATCCCATTCCCATCCAGATGATCCGCCCCCCGAAGACTGAGGCGGCGCTGGCCCAGAGACCTGCTACTGTAGCAAAAATATTTAGGGAGTTCCGGTGATGACCTTCTCCCCTCATGTAATCCTCTTACCTTCAACTCTCCTTTTCTTCTTGGCCTGCCTCCACTGGACAGTGATTGGCGGGGCGAGAAGGCAGGGGGGATCACTCAAGCCCCCGCGGCCTCCGCTGCCTCCATTAAGTTGGAGAGATGGGGATGCCAGAGAACTGGGGTGTATCGAGGGGTCTCGAGTTGAAGAGCTTTCATGTTGATTTTATTTTATCTTTATTATTATTGTTTTATGATTATATTTATTATTATTTAAATTTAATATTTTCTCTTTGTTTTGTATACATTATATTATTTGCACAGAGATATTATATTTTATTAGTGATGTATATATTTTTTAAAATGTATATTCAAATGTTTAATGCCATTCATTAAATTTACTTATGGGTTATACCGATTTTAAATATTCAAAATAAAGACTTTAGTAATAATAATAACAGAAGGGGTCTTTAACAAGTTCCTGACATCGTACAGGGTCGAGACCAACGCTTAACGTGCCTGTCGAAGATAGGGCGTCGTGCTCAACGTTTTCTAAAAACCTAAAGGGCTTGGAATAGGTTCAATCAATGTAAATATTATAACGGGTATAAATTAACAGCTGATTATATTATCAGCTGAGTACGTTGTGCGTCCCTCCGTTGCATGTTCGTCACGAAGAAAATTGCAGCTTGGGCTTCTTGAGGCACAACGATGTAATAGAAGTTTCACTTCAAAAGTGTCCCCGCACTTTAAAAATTCTGATCACCCGAATTTATCGCCACTTTTAAATCCCAAATATTCACTTCATATCCAAAAAAAAAACATTATTTGATACAACTAATGGACCACTATTATTATTTACTTTGTATGTACTTAGTATTAATTATTTTTTTTATTATTTATTTTCTTTTAACTTTTTTTATATTTTGTTTTTTGTGTATATTTACTATTTTTTGTACATACTCCTTTTTTTTGCTTCTCCCTTCTTATTATTTGTTTCAAATATTTTGTGTTAAAATATGATTTTATCAACTATTCTCATGTCCACTCTTCTGCTTATTGTTTTTAAACAGATTGTGAAATAAAAAAAAAAAAAGCTTTCCTTTATTCTGTATTATTATATTTATTCTACTGTAAATTGTATGTTTGTTCGTTTGATCTTGTGTACTCCTGGACAGAAATAAAGAGCTCTTCAACAGGTACATAAATAATTATCTTAAGGTCTCTGCTAAATAAATAAAAATTACATAATTTTATTTTTTATATAATACAAAATCTCAGTTAAAAATAAAAGTATCAACAAATTGCTAGTTCAGAAACTTTCTTCCATGATGAATCCTGGTCATACTTATACGTACCGCAGTATGTGTGCGGTGGCAAGTTATTCCACTCCTAAAAGAAAAAAAAAAAGAAAGTCAAATCAATGCGTAATAATAATAATAATAATAATATTAGTAAAAGTCCCCAGCGCCTAAGTTAGGATGGAAACAGGCCGGGTCCCCACCAAACAGAAGATATTCAGCAGGATGTTAGCCTGGTGGCAACAACTCCTGGCCATGTCGGAGGACCGTCTCCCCAGACTCTGCTACCTTCGCCTCGCTGAACTCAGCCTAAACGAGGAATCATCTAGTCGGTCAGGATGTACACACTATACTTAACACGAAGGAGGAAAGATCAGGCTTGTGGTCGAATAAAACAAACTTGTGGAACTTCTACAAAGCTTTTGGCACTGAGTGTACCTTCATTGACACATATAAAATAATAATACTGCGTTAGTGTATGTAGATATGAATAAAGAACATGACATCATTGTGACTAATCTATATTAGTAAAGCTGAAACGGGGTTTGTGTATTCCAGCATCACGCCCAAACGGCAGGACGGATTTCCATAAAACTACATGTAGCATCCTTTCGAGCCCGATTGAATAATAGGCCATGTGGCGTCTCAAAATTTCGAACGGGAGGGGGGGTTGTAAGGGGGGGCTAAGCATAAAAATAGTGCTAACTCATTAACTAATGGTCGGATATGTTGAAATTTCATATGTATTATTCTTAAAGGCCAAATAGAAAAACAGAATGTGTGACGTCACAAAATTGTGAACAGGAGGGGGGGTTGTGGGGGTAGCCTAAATATAAATACAGGGCTAGGTCATTAACTAATGGTCGGATTGTCACGAAATTTTACATGTAGTATTCTTAGACCGCAAATTGAAATATACACTTTACGACGACATTTTAAATACGAAATTTGATGTTGATATATTCATTACATCGGCAGTTATTGGGATCTTTGAATTGAGCCCCCTCCCCGGAACCCCACCCTCCCCTCAGCCGATTTCGCTGAAATTTGACTGGTTATGTCTTCAGTGGATATTAATTTTAAATACGAAATTTGATTATGATAAATTCATTACATCGGCAGTTATTGGGATTTTTGAAAAGGGCCTCCACCCCGGAACCCGCCCTCCCCTCAGCCGATATCGCTGAAATTTGACTGGTTATGTCCTCAGTGGATGTTAATTTTAAATACAAAATTTGATGTTGATACATTCATTACATCGGCAGTTATTGGGACTTTTCTGGAGTGATTTGTAAAAGCGTGGTTGTTATAAGAAAGTTCTGTAATGGCCACATCCGTATTTTTTAATTTATTATCATATTATATTATTATTTTTTGTTTTATTTTCATTATGGGGTACAATCGAGAAGGTTCGTGGTTACCTTGGGACGGGAAAGTTAAATTATTTAAAAGAAAAATATATTATACATACCTTAGGAGACAATATAGAAAAATATTGTTGACCTGAAGGCTTCTGGTATAGATGGTATATACTACCAGGTACTTTGCGAATATTACATGGTATGTGATTCAATTTAACATTTTCTTGAGCTTCTTTCAGTACGTCCATTGCTTGCTGTCTAAGGTAGCCCATTTGTTCTGCTATCATTTCTAATTTAAATTTCACCTTGGACTTAGTACGTTCATCTGCCTTTCAAGAAATAAAAAATAAATATTATTACTTAGGTTGTTGAATCAAAAAGACTCTATTGAATTAAAATATTTATATTGATGAAGACCACTTCAAAGGCCCACACAGTATGTCAGAACAAATTATACTGTAAGTTTCAAAAATAATGGCTTCATATGATAGATAGAGTAGGCTAGAATATTGGAGGCGACGTGAAGATAACATTTAAAAGTAAAACAGTCGTCAGTGATGACAATACTTCCCCAGAACGAATCAATCAATTAACTTTTTGATCCCGCCTCCAAAACCAGTCGACCCTTTGCCTTAATACTCAATAGATGACTTATATAGGGGCTCCTCAAGCCTCATATTAAATTTAGTGTCGATAAATTACATCGGCAGTTGTTAGGGTTTTTAAATTGAGCCCCCTCCCCTGAATCCCCCCTCTTTTCGGCCGATATCGCTGCAAGTTGACCGGTCATGTCCTCATTGGGGTTTGACTTCAAATATGCAAGTATCTTGTCGAAACAATCATTACATCGGCAGTTATTGGGGTTTTTTGAATTGAGTCCCCTTTGATCCCGTCTTTCCTTTTGCCGATTCCGCTGAAAATTAATAAGTCCTTCTAGGGTTTTGAATTCACGTATCAAATTTTGTATCGATACATTCTATCGGGAGTTATCGTGTCACAGAAATACAGAATTTTTCTTTTTTATATTTGAAATCTGAAGGTCGGAAAACATGAAACTCTGTTAAAAGCTCCGCAGCGAATTTTTGTACGGTTACTATACTTCGTATAGCTGGAGAAGGAAAAAGATAAGTTATGGGCATATAAGATACTAGCAGTAATACTGCTAGTATCTTATATATGCTTTGCCCGGGGAACTTTGACTTTTCTCCCAATATCTCCTATAAGGCTATTCAGTTCCTCGACAGTACATTCATGATGTTATAATTTTCAATTATTCATACGGAATAAGGCTTATAGTCCTTCAACTGTAGTAACGCTAGCTTTGGAGCTAAAACTAATTTATTCAAAAAGATTTCTCATTAATCGTTGCAATGGTTTTCGAGTTACAAAGATTGCGTGAGTGGATGCTGGGATGGACCAGGGGTTGATTAAAAAATAGACCTTAACCTTCCGGTAGATAAAACTTATCTATTCAAAAAGATACCTCATTAATCATTGCAGTGGTTTTTGAGTTACAAAGATTGCGTGGGTGGATGCTGGGATGGACCAGATATTGAGGTACTAATACGCCTATAACCTTCCACAGACGATGACGAACAAATTAAAAAAAAAATTAATCAAATCCATCAAGCCGTTCGTGAGTTATAGCGGTACAACGCACAGACATTTTCAGCTTTATATATATATGATTTATGTGAGGTGTAAGTTATAATTCTAGTTGAAGACAAGAGCGGATTTTATTTTTGTGAATGTAAATGTCTATAAGACCTAAAACAAGGCGATCCAAGGAACGGTAGAGGGTGAAGAATCCAGCCAGTGAAATTGACTGGAGGCGAGAGATACGTGGGGGGAGTAAGGAAGAAGATGGGAACTGATGAAGAGGAGTGAGTCTACAATGGTAGAGAGGGCGCCGGTAGCTCAGTGGTATGCATGCTTGCTTACTGAGCTCAAGTTCAGGGATTTAAAACCTGTCCAAGGCCCTTACTTTATTCTGGAAGGTAAAAAAACTAAAGCACTCCGTCCTTCAGTTGGGACGTTAAGCAAAGGTTTAGAGCCTGTATGATGTCAGGTCTCGTAAATAAAAATGTCGGCACAATTTAGAACTCCCACAGTAAAGGCGGACTCATGTCTACCAGAATGACGAAAGAGCGCTCTGGTAGTAGGCGATTAAGCCCAGGCATGAGTTATATTAACAAGTAACTACACTAGGGTTGGCAAACGTTTATATTTGCGGGGGAACAATAAAAATTCAAAAATCCTATGAGTTTATTAAAAATTTAACGATAACATCAAGCAAATATTTCATTTAAATGGTTGATTTAAACAGAGTATCTTTGTTTCCTATAATGTAAAACGTAACATTGACATCATTTTCAAAAGAGAGCCAATAAACAGCAGTTTTTCGCAATTTTCAAAATAAAGTATGAAAAATAGAATTTGTGACGAAGATATTGTACAAGGATAATCAGAAAATTCCAATTTTGAGTAAGGAATAATTATGAAAGACAAATACATACAATTTTCGAATAGCGTAATGACAGAATGAAAATGATAAATGAGGTTTTCAACTATAACCAGCCTAATAGAAGAGATCGAAGTTTGAAATGTGATATAAGAACATATTTTATTAATAGCTAGCTGCTGACGTGGGTTCGAAACCCGGCCGAGGCCCTTAGTTTATTTTATCTGAGAGATAAATAAAACTTGAGCACACCGTCCTTCGAATTGAAAGTTTAGCGATAGTCCCGAGCCTCTGGATGTACAGATATTCGGTAAATAAACCTAAGTAGGCAAAAATTCAGGATTCCAGATAAAGCCAGTGATTAATTTTAAGACACGAGGACTTTTCAACTTCTTATTCAGCTAGACTCTACGATATCTCTGTAAAACAAATAGCTGATTCTTTATTCTTTCTACAATTAACTATTCGAAAGAAGAAAAAAATGTGTATGTCTTCACGTTCCCCAATCCTTCTGCGTGACGTTCAATGGGCTCTACTTTCCCATACCTAGCCCATAGGCTGACTCCAAGCTGTCCAGCTCCCTCGCCGGAGATTTTTGCGGATGGCTTTTCACTACCTTCTGAGAATCTAGAACCAGACCAGACATCCTGGACACTGATCTAGACGGTATCGTTTAGTATCCACAGCCCTACAGAAGGACAAGCATTTTGTCCAACGGAATATCACACATAGCATGCATCTGTTAGGAATTTAGCCACCGTAAAACATGGTCATGTGATCTTATGATTTTCAAGTCCTGCATAATTTACATTATATATAATTAAATTGAAAGTTAAAAACCAACTTGACAGTAAATTAAAAATATATATGTAATAGAACTTTTATAGAGCCGAGTTTTTAAAAACATTTACTTCTTTCTCCCATTTTATTTATTTTCTTATATAAATTCCTAAAATGTTTGGGTATCACCAGACAAAAGTGTGCCAAAGACATGAACGTATTTATTTTTCGTTTCCCATAACATCAATAAAATAAAAAAGGTAATCCACAAAATACTTAACAAAAATTTTAAACTAAAAAGGGGAAATACAAAAAAGGCTTTATCAATTTAGCGTTTGTTCTTCGAATGGTCATTGATACAGATATACAATTTTCTTGCCCACAGACAACACACCCTTGAAATGTTTTCTCATTTCTGAATTTCAGAGAGTCGGAAAACGAATGAAATTCCGCTGAAACTCAATATAGAATTTCAGATTATTTACAAAATTTCACATATACCGTTGGTGAAGCAAAAACATTTTAATATACAAGCTCTCATATTTCTGGAAATTTTAAATTCCATACAGGATTTGCAAGTTGGCCCAAATATGAGAGTTTTTCGTGTTTGTTTGTTTTTCGAAATTACTTAAAAATTTGTTTGTCATACCTGGGCAACATCACGAGTTAATTGAACCAACTCTTGACCATCTATTAACTTTGAATGATCATCATGAAGAGAAACTCCTGAAGATCTGCCACTAGGTTCTACGAATTCCACTGAAATAAAATAAAAAATTAAAAAATAGCACCTTTAGAATGTAAGGAAGGATAACATATATATATATTAAGAAAAGAAAATGTATTAATGATTTTCTTTTCATAACATCACAAATATATATGTATATATCCTGACTGACTAGATGATTCGAATTTCGATTAATCGATTTTCACTATATTGGCCAAAATTTACACGACTATAGTTTCGCCTCTTACAGCATTATCAAGGGTAATGAATTAAATTCTTGGGAACTAATAATAGTAACGTTTTTTTAACGTTTCTAGACTCATATTGCATAATAACCTCAATGCTAATATCCATCACAACAACCAAGTTATGTTCAATTAATTTGCCAGAAAGTATATATTTCGGAGGCCGAAAATTATGAGGTTTGCCCCCATAACATGGAAGTCGTTGAAAACCTGGCCTATTTTTTTTTTAGTCAGGTTGTAGATTTGAAAACATAAGGGTAAAGTTCAGCCTCAGGTCTGTATAGTGAAGAGTGGTGGGGGAGAGCTGCATTAAAAAAAAATAATACCAATTAATAATAAATATTAATACAAAATAATAATTTTGTATATAATATATACCAATATAGTGAAAATACTGACAAATAGGTGATTTTTTTTTTTCAGATTACCCTTCTAAATAAAGTCCTATTTCCATTATTTTTTAAATCCAAATATGTTTGTATTCATTGTTGTAAAAACAGGTTTTTTCACTTTTGAAAAATGTAATCTTGTTGAGGAGCAACACATTTTTATAAGAAATATCGACAAAATTGATACCTGGTTTTACAACTGCTATTTCATATGCAAGTTTTACTGCCTCTGGTATGTTGCATCCGTTTAAAGATATAATGGAGTCTGCAGAAGAATTATTTTGTGAATTCTCCACTATAAAACATAGAAAACAAACAATAATATTATATACGAACAAAGAGGCCACAGATATTGTAAGAAAAATATGTAGCTAACATTATGGAACCTGTAGAAACTAAATCTTATGTGTGAAGGTAATTCTCTCAAATCTATGTAGGTATAATAAAGAGACCTAAAATTACATAATATATAGAGACTAAACACATCAAAAGAAACAGATTTTCTAACACTTTTCACAATCTCGTTAGCTAGAGTTTTTTTTTTTTTTTCATGAATTGTATACTTTTTGTGCATACTCCTATCATAACGATAGAAACTCATCGGTCAGCTTCAATGCATCCTTCACTTTAAAAGCCGACTTCCGTAGAATATTTTTCCTTCCCTTAATGGCATAAGGATTTAACAAGTCAAAACTATGCTCAGTTATATGAAAATGATAACTTTGTAAAAATAACATACAAAATTAAATTTAAAAAACATTTCCAATATAACTCAAATCCAAGATTTCGGGTTCAATGTTGGAAAGAAAATAGCTAAAGTGATAACTATGAAGGCCCATTAGTTAGATATTGTGCCCGGGCTTTACCTACGAGGTCATAACGCCTACTACCGGAGTGCTCTTTTGTTTTTCTGGTGAACATGAGCTCGACTCTACTATGTGAGTCCTAAATTTTTCCTACATAGGTTTATTCACTTAAGATAGGGGTCTTTAACGAGTAACTGTCATCGTACAGACCCGGGAAAATAGCTTTAAGTCCCATCCGAAGGACGGCGTGCTCGAGGTTTTTTCACCTCCCGGATAAATAATCTAAGAGAGCAATAATTGATATAAATGTTGAAATTTAATCATAGAGAGGGTGATTAGGTGAACCACTTGAATTCAAAATATTAAATAATCAGCCCCATTGCAAAATGTAATAAAAATAAAATTGAATGAAAGGATGTCAATAGAAAATTGAAGCGACTCTCAGTATTTTGAGAAAAAGTTCCTCATCAAGAAAATGTATTAATGATTTTTTTTTCATAACATCACAAAATCAATATTTCTATTGTAACCTTTTCAAAAATATTTAATAATTAAATTAAAAACATATTAAAATGAAACTTAATACCTTCCATTAGGTCTTCTCTTTCTCCGGTTTCTTCATTAGTGTAATGCAATCTTCGTCTTTTTAACATCACAAATTGAAAGATAGGTGAACTTAAATTGGAACCAACTGAAAGGCAATGTTTACAAATGAGGTTATAAAAGTGTAAGGTTCCACTGCAAAGAAACATGGTTAGAGTTACGAAAAAGTTTGTAGAAAAGCTGCATAAAGCTTTTGTTCTTACTTGTATGGGTGTGACTTTAGGTGGGATGGGTTTTATTGGACTTAGAGTCGCGAATTATTTGCTGTATGTCAAACCTCAGCTTGAAGAAGGAAAATTGCTTGAACTTAAAGATTTGTTGGAGGAAGGAAAAGTTAAGGATTTGATTCCTGACATTGCCTCAGAATTGAAAAGCTAAAAATATGTGAGTGAATAAAAATAATAGTAATTTTCTATACTATTACATCAGTTTTATTTTCACTTTCCGTTTTTTTTTTGTTTTTTTTCAGCCATGGATCTTGAAGGGCCAGTCTGTTTGTGATTTTATGTTTCCACTTTTAACTTACTTTCATAGTGATAGAATAATTATTACTATGTATTACAAAAGCCATTGGAACAGTTATGTATAGTGCATTATTATTTTTTACATTATTTATCATAATTTATTCTTGTTCAGCTGTTTCAACAAATTATATTTGTAGCTATTTATTTTTCGTTATTTTTTTATAAATTATCCTGATTTAAGTCGAACAATACCTAGTTTGTGGTTTGCGGAGTTCCTCTGTAAATAAAATAATATAAAAATTAACTACCGGTGTACTGACTGTATCGACATGTTTAAAGTCAAAACTCAATGAGGACAACCATTCACTTTTTTGGAGAGGTTCAAGGGAGGGTCTCAAATCAAAAACCCTAATAACTATCGATGTAATGAATTTATCTACACAAAATTTAGTATGAGAATTTAGGAGCCCCTATGTAAGTCAATTGTTGAATATTAGGGGAAACGGTCGTCTGGTTTTGGAGGGGGAGCGAAAAGTTAATTGATTAATTCATAGAAATAAAATACGTCTCCCCACTGTTTCATTTTAGTCCAGAACCGGTTGTCAACGCAACAGCGCCATCATCAGTGGTACAGGACAACCTTTAACCGCTGTACTACTGATAATGACTCTTTGGCGTTGAAAACCGGTTCTGGTCTGAAAAAAAACAATGGGAAGACAACGTCTTTTATTTTTATGAAAAATCTCGTCTCACAGCATCTTACTATCATATATGAATTGATTAATTCGTTCTGGGGAAATACATAGCCGGGGATTCACCGACGAATTTTTTTATTTTATTTTTGGCAACAGAAAATAGAAAAACGGGATTCCGTTGAAAACTCCGCATCGAACCTCCCCTACATTTCGTATAGTTGGGAGAGTAAATCACTCCCGCTTGTTTTTCCAATGCACTGCCGGGAGAGTGACTATTTTATTTCATTATTCAAAACAAGCTCAAGGGGGCAGCTGATTGTTTCATGATTTGTTCTCAAGACTATTACCAATCTATATAAAACAATGCTGCTTGGAGCTGGGAATTTTCCGAATCCCTAGTCAATCTAATAAGATAAGAATACGATATCAATTTGGAATATTCTACATACGAAATTTTTTAACACACTTAAAAGTAAATGTTTAAATTATGGTTGTTGAACCTCTTTCCATATCAAATGGTTTGACTCAATTGTGTACACATTTCATTTAATTTGGTTACCCCCCTTCAAACCTCTTCATGAACTCCCCCCCCCCCCCCCCCCAAAAAAAAAAAATTAATTGTTGATTTATCGCATCAGCTCGCCAAGACCTTTAGTATGATATGTCTCTAAATAATATTGTTAGAATATGTTATTTTAATTTTTTTAAATATGTTCAAGTTACAGCTTTATCCAATATATATCCCATTTCTTTGGGATGGAATATACTCTTTCATTCCCTCTTTCTTGCAATAATGCACACTTGTTACTTAGCATTGATATGAAAAAAATATACAGCCTCAAGGTTATGTATTTTTGGCTTACAATTATTTATTGGTAACCACAATTTTTGGGAATAATCAGTAGAGGTAGGCTCTATTTATGTTGGTAGACCTGTCATCAGTTGTTTGGTCCAAGATGGCAAAGCAGTCATGTAGCCTTTTTCTTCGTGGTTAATTTAAAATTTTAATATTTTTATTTTTATTTATGATGACTTCTCGGAGGTACGTGTTGTCTAACATAAGAGTTTCTATAAATATATAGAAGATGATGTGAATATTGCTTCAACATTTCACCATCCTAAATATATTCAATATTTTACTTCGTTTCATTAATTTTGAAAGAAGAAAAACATATCATTAAATTTGAAAGAAGAAAACCTTTATTTATATATATGAACTACTTTTTCAAATGTATTTCTGATCGTCAAGTTTATTGCTCTGCGGGAGACCTAAAAAAAACTTGGAATCCTGAGGATATTTGGATTCAGTATTAATAATTGCTTGATTATGCTTTCATATCATTATTTATTAAAGTATCATGATCCGGTGTTGATGCTATTTAGTCAGTGCAAGCTCATTACGACAAAAAAGGTCAATTTAATTGATCCCCGAGCAGAAGACTCACTTTAAAACTAGTTTTGACGTTACTGTTTCTAGGGGTGTGGCAAGGTTTAATTATAATCAAGGCACAGTAATTGGTCTTATTAAAAAAAATATTGTAATGAATATTTGAGCAAATTAATTCACCATTGAAAACTACGAAAATCTAGTTAATACTGAAGGTTCATTTCGATTTCAATTATCTTCTGACAGGACTAAAACTAGAAGTTTTCAAGATATAAAATATGAATTGTTCTGAAGTTTGCTAAATGTTTTATAGAGTTTGCTTATTGTACATTGTGTTACTTGAAAAACATTTATATTTGCTACGAGAAGCGAAAAATATGAGATTTCATATTGCAAATGAGGTTTTACGAAATATGTATTAAGCCTATTTTTTTTAAAATACTACTGATAAGTGAAACAAGGGCCAATCGAAGAAAATACTCTTTGTAATCACTATTATTGTTAATGAAAATTTTAGCAAGAAACGTATATTTATTGTACGAGAGTCTTCTTTACACATGCGATGATCTTTTAAGATTTTGAATTTGGAAGTGAAAAAATAGTGTTACTAGGGTTTAGGTGTTTTTTCAGTTTATTGAATAACAATACTGGACCACGATTTCTGATCAATTTGAAGAATTATTTACTAAGCATTATATAATAATTGAACTAGATTTTCTTAAAAGTATAAAGTCATTCATAGTGGGCAGTAACACTGCTTGTACCGAGGAATGTCCAATTTAATGCTTTTTAAATTTCCATGTGTCGTTGGCTTTTTACAAAGAGTAAAACTAGTTTCATTTACAATTGTAATAACTTAAAATGAAAGAGATAAGATTATGCAAAAGAAATTACCCCAAATTCACTAACTGTTGTAATATGTATGTCTGCTCTCCTCTAATATACCATTTATAGATACCTTGATGCCCGCCCCTTCATTGAACTTTATTAAGTGTAAAGAATTGTAAGAGGAAAAAATAAATATAAATTTTAGTAAATAAACTGTTATTCTTAGGATATATTTTTATACACAGAATTTTTTACGAAATTATCGCAGGATAACTTTCAAACGTGAAAAAAAATCAGCAATATGGATTCCTTCTACATTTTCGTAAGAGTTTTTCCTAAAAAATTAGGTATCTACGGAAAATATTTATTTTTGTAAACTATTGGTTTTGATATATTTTGAGTAGGAATGTTTTCTTAAGCCTTTATTTTATGTGGTCTTTGTTTTGGTCCATTTTTAGGATTGTGTCCTGTCACAGCTAGTTATTTTCTAAACTACTTGAAATGTTGACATATGGAAAGTTATGACACAAAATTTAGTTTAAAAAAATATTGAATTTATAGTATGTATTATATATTATATTGTAATAAGGAAGTGCTATTGTAATTTTTAATTTTTTCAGATGGTTTCATCCAAATGTAACGGGAGTTGAAGCTGAATATTTACTTTTGGAACGGGGTTATGATGGTTCATTTTTGGCTCGACCCAGCAGATCCAACCCTGGAGATTTTACATTGTCTGTAAGGTGAGGTATTTTGGCCGACGAAATTCAAGAACATGTGAAATTCACAATTTTATGTTTCGCATTTGAATCCCTCATTTTTGAACACTAGTAGATATTGAGTATTGTATTCAATTGGAGCTATGAACCCTGTGTCTACTAGGAGTCAATACACCTTACTGTTTACTCCTAAATAAACGTTTTCAGTTTCGCTTTCCCCTTCTTTGCATCTCATTAATATGATTTGCAATGAAATCACAAAGAAAAGAATTTGGTGAATCACCGGCTTTATGCTTCCCCAGCAAGACAATCAATTACGTTTTCGCTCACTCTCAATCGACCGTTAGAGCTAAAATTTAATATGTGACTTACATAGTGAATTTGTGAATCATACTCAATTTTTGGTCAACACATTCATTACATCGACCGATTTCGTGGAAAAGTAATGGGTACCACCATCCATTTGGTGTTTTCAATTTAAATATAAAATTTCATGTTGATACATTCATTACATCTGCAGTTATTGGGATTCCTCTCATTCCCTTTATCCGATTTGACTGAAAATCAATATGGACTTGAAAAATAAAATAAAACTTGTTTATTTAATATATTGTCTAATTTCACTAACTATATATACATGGGAGTACTTTCGGTATTTCTACCATCCTCAGCCAAAAGCATAAGAGATAAGACTGAGTCTTATCTGTTATGCTTTTGGCTGAGGATGGTAGAAATACCGAAAGTACTCCCATGTATATATAGTTAGTGAAATTAGACAATATATTAAATAAACAAGTTTTATTTTATTTTTCAAGTCCATTTGAATTATTTCACAATATCTCTGCAATAATGTCAGTTTTCATTGAAAATCAATAGGTTTCGTCCGTAGAGGGCTCTGAATTTACATATAAAATTTCGTGTCAATACATTTATTACAACGGCAGTTATTATAGTTTCTGTGTTAAGCCTCCCCCTAATCCCCGTTTTCCCTTTGTCCGATTTGGAAAATCAATAGATGTCTTCAAAGAGTTCTGGCTACACATGAAATTTCGTGTCGATATATTCATTCTATCGGGAGTTATCTTGTTCACAGACATACAAACTTTTTTTTTTTAATTTTTGGAATCAGGAAGTTGTAGAACATGAAATTTCGTTGAACTCCACCTCGAATTGTTGACCAATTACATAACTTCCTCTATACCTCGTATAAACAACAGAAATACAAGCTAGTAACGTTATTTTCCGGGAGAGTCGGAGATTTTAATAACTTCTAAATGATAACATCTAAGTTGAGGAACGCGGACATATTGTGGACACTTGTAAGAAATAAATAAAACAAACTTATTTTTGAAATATTGTCTATTCCACTAAAGATATATGTTTGTATTATCTGTTATTAATATTCATATGTTTGTATTATCTGTTATTAATATTCATATGTTTGTATTATCTGTTATTAATATTCGGTTCCATATATATGTATGTTTCATGTTATCTAAATCTTAATATTATTATTAATTTTATTTATATTTTTTATTTATTTGTATTTTTACTTATTTATTTGTTATTTTTCCATGTATTAGTCTAATGATATTGTTTTATGTAAATTTAGAACTAAGTTTTGTTAGGAAATATTTCATGAGATAGCTAACGGTACAGCCGGGGGACTCCCAAGTTTTAATAGCACCCTTTCACCTGAGATGTATTTCAAGGGTCGCTCTCTGCAAACTAACTTAGTTCATAACTAGACCTGACGATGGTGTAAGGCCGAAACCGGTAGTTTTATATATTTATATCTTTAGTGGAATAGAGAATATTTCAAAAATAAGTCTGTTTTATTTATTTTCTAAATGATAGATATGATTTGTATAGAATAGGTCTTTTGGGCACCATTTTGATTATTTCGAAAAATTAAACCTAGATTTATGCTGATGGCTTCGATATTTTCAATTCGATACCCCACTTGTATTTCTTGAAAAAATTTTATTTGAAGTGTACCGTTCATATCGGCGCAGGATATATGATCATGTATGTATTACTTCTCCACCTATACGAAGTATGGGGGAAGTTATGTAAGGTGTCAGAAATTCGATATGGAGTTCTCAACGAGATTTCATGTTTTCCGACCCCCTAATTCCAAAAATGAAAAAAAAAAAAAAAGACTATGTGTTTCTGTGAACACGATAACTCCCGATAGAATGAATGAATCTATACGAAATTTTATATTTGTAGTCAGAACCCTTCAAGGACGACACCTATTGTTTTCCAGCCAAATTGGACTCTCCCTTATCCGGCGTTCTGTTAACCGGTGCGCTCCCTTATACGGGGCTCGCAGAATAATATCAAATTTGTTAAACTAAAATTAACATTCAATTATTAGATTATCAATTATATGAGCCACGTGTATTTACGAGCACATAATAATTTCGTAACTCACGAATGTTTTATGTATTTTTATTGTACATACATATGTACATTGTATTTATAATGAAGGGAACGCTAATACAATAATTTATTACTTCACTAATATCCTATAAATAAATTATAATAAATACATAGTTGAAAATCAAACATTTATAAAAAATGTTTCCTAGGATAGAAAAACAAAGGTACCGTCCCGTCCGTGGCTCAACAATATCGTCTTATCAGGAAATGAACACTTAACTAGTAAAGCCAAAGTTTAATTTTTTTCCACAGAAACCCTCTCCTATTTATTTTTCCTTTACACCAGTTCTCTTTTTCTCAGTTTTCATTTGATTCTCATAGTGAAAAGAATCGTTGGATCGTTTTTTTCGTTAGTGAAATTGAATGTTTAAAATTTAATTTTACTCACGTGCGACGTTTTTGTTTACGGACGTTTTGTACGGTCGGTGCAGGATAGTGAACAGTCTTTTGTTTAAATCATCAACTTATAAAGTGATAAAACAATGGCTTCCATTTCAAAAAGAAAGAAAATTGTTCCTTCCATCCAACAAAAATTGACGGCAATTGAAAGGATGGAAAAGGGAGAAACAGCTGCTAAAATAGCCAAGGAATTAGGGGTTGGTGAGAGTGCAGTTAAAGATTGGAGGAAAAGTAAAGAAAAATCGAGGAAATTTGGTTCTAGTGTACCTTTGGAAAAACAACACCTCAATGAGAGATCAACTTTAAAGAAACCAAAATTAGAGGAACTTGACGAGGCAGTATGGATGTGGTTCGTGCAGCAACGCAACCTAGACTGCCCTATAAGTGGTGTGATTTTAAAAGAAAAAGCCATTTCATTGAATCAAAGCATGAACGTTCGAAATACATACATGTTTTATTCCTTAGCTCACCTAAAACACTTTCTTTTACGTTTAAATTGATATATTTTTTCTCATTAATTGATGATTTCCCTTATCCGGCGTCACGTCGGTCCCGGCAACGCCGGATAAGGGAGAGTCTACTATTCAACGGCCTAAAAGGACGACACGTATTAATTTTCATCGAAATCAGCCAAAAAGGGAGGGTGCTCAACAGCTGATGTAATGCACGTATCAACCTGAAAATGTATATTTGAATTTAATACCCCATAAGGATGGCTCCTATCCGCAAAATCTGTCGAAGGGAAGAGGTACTTGATTCAAATGCTCTGATATCTTTCGATGTAACGAATGCATAGAGAGAAAATTTAGTACGAGAACTCAGAAGCCGGTTCTATTTGCTAAGGGGATTCGATTCTATTGACCCACAGCACTAGGATATTCTATTCCTAGAAATTTTCCTCTGTACCAAATGCTATTTTTATATAATACTATTTACAAAACTCAGTTGGATGTATTTTTTATATCTCAATATAAAACGTTTTGTTTCTCAATTTACAATAAGTGATTCTGTTAAATTTTCAATTTCTTTATTCAGACACAATTAAGGAAGTATTGTAAACAGTTGTTTTTACTGTGAACAGAGATTTTATTTAGACCATTCCAGTTTTTTTTTATCGCTCTATTTAGGTCGTATAGCCTTAAAAATCATTAAACGGTTAAAAGTGAGCAGGGTTAAAAGTGAGCAGGGTTAACCCTATCAACTACAAAGTCTTATTGTTCTGTAATTACTACAACAAAAATTACTAAAGCCTTTTGTGACTTCTTAGGAGAAATGTTCTTTATAATTCGATATATTATTTATTTTACTTCTCTAGCTATACAAACTATAGCTAAGTTATATAATCGGTCAGAAATGCGATGTTGAGTATTCACAGGAATTTTAGGTTTGCCAACCTCCAGATTCCAAAAATGAAAAAAAAAAAAGTGTGTGAACACGATAACTTCCGAAAGAATGCATGTATCGACCCGAAATGCGTACCCAGAACCCCATTAGGTCGACACCTATTGAGTTTTGGCCGAAGGGCAGAGGGGAATTAGAGGGGGCCTCAACAAACAATACCTATTATATAACCCTATAGGGTCGACGCATAAGAATGTTTAGCCAAGTTGGCCCAATGGAAGTGTGGGATCAGAGGAAAAGGCTACCACTGCGGAATAGCGTTCTAATAATTATTTAAAATTATTATTAAGGACTAAGCGAAATGTAGTATATAAGTGCAATGTGATATTTGTTTTTGAAAATATACAACGAAGTACCGCACACCAAAATCCAAAAAAGGGGTGACTTCTACGTCCTCTATGCGAGGGAGAAGTTCGCCAACCTCTCTCACCTAGCAATAACGTTCTAATAATTAAAATTATTATGAAGGACTTAACGAAATGAAGTATGTACAATGTGATATTTGTTTCAGAAGAAACAACGAAGTAACTCACATCAAAATCCAAAACACGGGTGACTTCTACGACCTCTATGCGGGGGAGAAGTTCGCCACCCTCTCCGAACTAGTTCAATATTATATGGAAAATCAAGGACAACTCAAAGAAAGAAATGGTGAAGTTATAGAACTCAAATTTCCTCTCAACTGCGCTGATCCAACCACAGAAAGGTAGGTTTTTATCATATTAAGCATGGTCATAAGTAATCCAAAATAACAATAGGATCCACGAGTTAGTTGATGGGAAGATTATTGTTTAATTATTAGCTGGAAATAAGAGATTAAACAGTTTCCAAGACCAGTTCTAACTTCAATAGTAAAAAATGGTTGATTAAACAATTCATTGTTCTTACGGACTCCCAACATTTATTGATGTGTAAACATCTTAGCTCTCGGTAGGGGCTATTTCAGACCGTAACAGCGTAAGTCTCGTTGACGTGCATGCGTAAGTGTGTGTGCGTGCGGACGGTTGCACGCGCAGCGCACACACACAACTACACACTTCTTTATCTGTGATGTCAGCTGTTTTTGAGCGTTCATGGAATGAACGTTCATGGAATAAGAAAGTGTGTTGTATATTTCGACTCCATTTGACTTTTTATGTGGTACTTTTAGTGTTGTGATCATCAAAGAAAGTGTAATATATTTCGTCACATATGAATGAATGTAAATGTAAATATATAATAAAACCAATAACAATAAAAATCTCTAGAAACAGGATTAGATATATAATATTGTATTTTTACAAAATTATTGATCATATGTACCGTTGTAGTGAATTGAACTAAATATCAATATTACGAACTATAAAATGATCTTTCGGTAAGAAACATTTAGGTTAAGATGTTTCGATAGCTTAAATTTGTCTCAATAAATAAACATTGAGGTGGAATAAAATAATATAGCAGTGTAAATCTAAAAAAAAATATAATTATTTTAGCTATCACAAACCTATAATTCTGTGCTGTTTGGGTAAAGGGGTATATGTCAATTTTTTGTGAAAATGGGTAACACCTATCTATGTTGGGGTAAAGAGAAATAAGTCAGAATCTTATGACATCATTGAAAAAAAAGGAAGTGAAAAGGGGGACAACTGAGAAACATGGGAGTTCTCTGAAAACTGAAAACAGAAAAACTGACATATACCCCTTTACTCCAACACCACAGAATTTCATGTGTAAAAGAAATTGAAGAACAATAAATTTGAAAGTTTAATTCCTCATACTACTTTTCTTATTGTAACATTTTAAAACAAATTCAGAGGTAGCATGAATGCTTTCTGTGCTCAAGATCGCGGGTTCGAAACACGGCCGAGGCTCTTAGATTTTTTATTTGGAAGGGGGAAAAAACTTAAATTCTTAAAACTATAAGGACGATATAATTTAAATTTAAAACCTTCAAAAATCTACTTAATTTGAAGATTAAGCCATGTGACCACCAAGTATGAGTCAAACGGGGAATATTTTTTTTAAAGACGTGGAATGACCCATATATAAAAAGACTTGGATGTGCTGCCCAAATAACTAGTGCCTTTTCTACTTGCTGGATATTTTTGGCGCTGGGTTACAGTTAGTGCCACTGGATGAATGGAGATATGATCCCTATCATTTGATGCTGATGACGTATGTTACACCGGAAACAATCAGGCGAGAATCCAGTTGAATGATATAAAACTGATGTTAGATTAGGTGGCATCCTGTGAACATTTTAGTGGTTATTCCTTTGTATATTTGAGGAGCATAAGAACGTTAAAACTAAAGAAAATGACTAGGTATGAGAAAGTAATCTGTTGACATCAGCGGGTTTTCTTTATTATATTGTACAAAGTAGGGTACTTATTAATTAGCTCGACCACACCTCAATTTCCATTGTTGTAAGCGATGATGGGCTCCTAGACAGATTATCAATATTTACTGACATCTATATCTGAAACAAAATAAAATTCGAACATGTATAAATCGCAAGGGGTGGGTATGCGGGCGTGCCGCCCGCGGAACATATAATCTGCCCCTCACGTCGTACCAATCCGAATAGTTAGTCAGGTTAATAAAAAATAAACCGCATTTGCAATGCGTATATGATGATGAATGATTTGCAAATGCGGTTTATTTTTTATTAACCTGACTAACGTGAGGGGCAGATTATATGTTCCGCGGGCGGCACGCCCGCATACCCACCCCTTGTGATTTATACATGTTCGAATTTTATTTTGTTTCAGATATAGATGTCAGTAAATATTGATAATCTGTCTAGAGCCCATCATCGCTTACAACAATGGAAATTGAAAAGTGATTGGTATACAAAAATTCTGTTATGACCACATCTTATATATTCTATTTGTTATCCTTTTTAATGAAAAAAACACGGATGCGTGAAGCGATGGTCCCGAGCCTGTATGATGTCATTAGATACCCGTTAAAGACTCATTACCTTAGGTAAAACTAAACCTGAGTAAGGACTCCTATAGTCCACCAGGACCCGGATGACGAAAGAGCGGAATATGACCTCTTAGTTGAAGCCAGGGCATGGCTCACAATAACTAACTAATAAAAAGCTACCAATAATAAAAACATATTTTTAAATTCCTGGTCATGAGTTACCATTTAAACATTGATGTGAACTATTTCCCGTAGAAATGTATTGTAAATTCCTTGGAGCTAGTCTACTTATTATAAGATCGCGGGATCGAAACCCGGCCGAGGCTCTTAGGTTTTTTTTATTTCGAAGGTGAAAAAATGCATGCCGTCTTTGGGATGGAACGTTAAGCGATGTCAGGTACTCATTAAAGACCCTACTCAAGTGAATAAACTTGAGTAGGCAAAATTTAGGACTCCCATAGTAGAGTCGAGCTTATGTTCACCAGAGTGAGGAAAGAGCGCTCTGGTAGTAGGCGATATCTTGTAGTTAAATCCTGGGCATGAGTCATAATAACTACTAACTTGGAGCACTGTAACTATTAGTCTTATCTCAAAACGGTCATTTATAAGAAATAAAATAAATTAGGAAACATTTCTGGTAAGAACCAATTATACGATTGGACTAACTGTTTTCGCCTAAACTGAGGTAACGTCTAAAAATATGGGCTAAAGTAGTCTTTTAAGGAGATTTCTTTTTGAGCTTTTGTAAAAAATGGAATACAAACTGATATAATTTAATATTGTAACTGGGAAGACATCGTATTCCGTATTAAAACCTTCACATTAAATAAAAGTCCCCGGTAACGCGGAATTGATGTTCTCAAAGTTGAAAATAGATTTTTTTATTTACAGGAACCTTTTGTTAAAAAAAAAAAAAGAGAAAGATTTATGAATAAAAAAACTTGATGCCATTTATGAGTGAAGCATGAATTAAATTTACTTGTATTAATAAGCAGATAAATATTATCATTTTTTATATCTCGTCAGCCTTCATTCATAGTGAGTGTCCTTCAGCATTCGGCTTTCTATACAGATTTCTGTAAAATAGATAGAATTATTGGGAGAGCTGGTGTGTACACCTAGGGACGGAAGCATCCAATGCTCTATCCCCTCCCTGTTAGCTCTACTGTGGTAAATGTTGCCGACCCAAGGCAGATACTTAAAGTAGAGGTGTCTTTAACGAGTACCTGACATCGTACAGGCTCGGGAACATCACTTAACGTCATCCGAAGGACGGCGTGCTCAACGTTTTTTAGCACCCTGATAAAATACCTAAGGCCCTCAGCCTGGTTACAAACCCGCGATCTTGAGCTCATTAGGCTAGCAATCTACCTCTACTACCATCACCAGTTTAGTTAGTGTGACGAAAGAAAGAATACCTGTTACAAATACCTAATATTTTGGAACAAGTATTTCAAACAAGGAGCTGGAGCTATATGTATAAATCCGCTACAAAATACCTAATATTTTTCAAAAGTAATAATATTTTTCTTAAAGAAGCTTGCCGCCATTAGTTTAGTGGTTGGAGGAGATATTCTTGTCAACTGGATTACTTCTTGAGATATTTTTGAAGTGAAACTTCGCATCTTGAAGACTAAGCTGGTAAATGAGTTCGAAATTTTGTGACGCGCTGACGAGAGAGATAGAGCGTTCACGCGCACACACCGGCTCGAAACTTGAAGCAACAGAAGCAGAGCCTTCCACCCCCACCTCACCACACTAAATCAATAACCAATCTGGATAAATTCTTAATAATTTCTTTATTTTTTTTCATGTTGTTTTTTATACAACACTTTATTAATATTAAGTCACACTGAACAGTATTTACTGAATATAACATTTTTTAAATATTAAATTAATGCATGTTTATGGGTATATCAAGTATGAATTTCTGGCAACACTAGTCGTGGCAGTGATTGTCACAATTGTGTTACCGAAATTAGTTTATTTATTTTTATAGTATTTCGCGGAGGTTATTTTAATCTTAATTTCTCATCAGACCATGCTCAGCCCCTTGTTCAATTCCTCTACGATAAATTTCAATTGCATGTGAATAATGATCCGAATGAGCCTACAACAAGATGGCACTACAATCGATGCAGTTGTCTCCAGGTATCTTAAAAATTTGCGTTCAAAACCCTACATTTCTTCTCTTACCATAGGCCTATTGTCTCTACTTTGAAATCAAATGTAGTGATTTTTGATGTTCCTGACAACGAAAATGATGTTGACTTAACAATTGAATAAAAATAAAATTGTTTGTACCTAAAATATTGAGTTAATTGAGAATTCCCATACAACATAAAATAATATTTATTGATCATAAAACAAAATAATTAAAAAATCGCGAAAGAAGTTTCACTTCTGGTGTGTGTTCCAACACACTGTTTTTTTACTAACTAAACCTTTCTTATCTCATCTTTTCATAATTCTGTCTTGTTTTGTTTTAACTTTTTGTCACAACAACGTCTTAATACGTTCCTGACAACCTGTTACTGCTCCTTTCTGTCACTAAATGGCTCCAGGTGATTGGTAAGTCGTTCCTAATACTTTTAGGAGCTAATATTTTCAGTGGCGAGGAACATATTCATATTGTTACAGTGAAAGTTATCTTAAGAATTACCTGTTATGCAAATAACAGGGCATCCCTACGAGTACCTGACATCGCACAGGCTCGGAGTGCTCAAGGTCTTTTTTACCTCCCAGATGAAAAACCTGATGGCCTCGGCTGGGTTTCCAACCCCTGATCTTGAGATTAGTAGGCTAGCTTTCCGTAAAATAAAATTTCATGACTCCAAATATGATTAACCTTTTTCGTGGGGTATCATATAACTTCATGATTATTGGAGCTTTTTGAGATTCGTAGTAGTTTGTAAAGGTTCACATGAAATTTATGCTGGATTCTTCATTACGTTATACCCAGGAATAGATAATTAAAATGCACAATTTCTTTGTTAAACTTCACTATATATTCTCAAATACTCAACTAGTTTCGCCGTGTTAAGGCATTATCAAGAGTCACTTAGGTAAGTGACTCTTGATAATGCCTTAACACGGCGAAACTAGTTGAGTATTTGAGAATATATAGTGAAGTTTGACAAAGAAATTGTGCATTTTAATTATCTATTCCTAGAATGGAGCTTCACAAAGTAAATCTGGAAACCATAAATTATTACGTTATACCCAATTCCAACAATAGACGGATTTCTTCAAATACCTCGTAAACATGAAAACCAGAAAAAGTCGTGGGTGAAACACCGGCCACGTACTTTTTCAGGAAAAATTAATTAATTAACGGGTTTATGTTTAACTGTAAATATATGTTAATTATGAAATAAATGTTTGTACAGAAAACAATAAAAGCTAAGGAAACTTACAAACTTGTGTCTAACTTTACCCGATAACTTGATGGATGATTATTTTGCTGCACCAATGAATGGAAGTCATATTAAAATATGTAAAACTATGGAGGCACATTTCCCGGTCTCACAACAATTATTTATATTGCATTTTTGCGTGAGACCATTCGGCCAGGTTGGTCATTATCAATGTCACTCCAGCCTTAATATGTTCATCAAAAGCAGTAATGACTGAATTGATCACAATCGAACAGAGTTTGGCAAAATTCAATTGCAAGAAAATTACGAATGAATTAGTTGAACTGTAATTGTACAAAACAATTGTAGTTGTTTGAAAAAACAACCAATATGAGACAATTACTTTAGATGTAACTAACAATTACATTAACTTTTAGTTGCAACTCTTATAACTAAAGAAATTAGAGTAGTTAATCGTTTAGTTGCCACTAACAACTAACGGATTTAACGAGTACCTGACATCGTACAAACTCTGGACAATCCCTTAATAATAATAATAATAATTTATTTCCGTTAAACCAATACATGGTAATAGGATACGTCAAATGAATTTATACATTATGGTAGCTTATAAATTAGATTTATAACCAATTGAGTCTAACACATCTATGATTAGTAGTAACAAAAAAAAACATTAAAAAAAGTAAAATTAAAGTAATAAAAACTGTACAAATAAATACTTAAAAATATATGAGTATATAAAAAAAAATAATAATAATAAAATAAAAAAAAATAATAATACAAGATACGTTCATAATAAGTAGACACATTTTTCAATATAATAAAAATTAAGATAGGTAACTATTTTTCAAAGAAAACTCTTCGGAAGTGTCTTTATCCCCCAACGATGTTTCGGGACGTTCTTACGTCCCATCATCAGGTCCCAATATGGCGAGATATAGAAAAGAAAGAAAACAATGTAACTATAACAATATATGAAAAATAATATATATATAATTAGTCAATTATAAATGAATGTATGAAAATGTCTAAAATAAAAAAAATATATATAAATGAATAAATAAAACAATAATGTACATTGGACTGACTTTTAAGGTGTGGAGGAACTCTGCCCAAAATATAAAAATGAAAGCTTTGTATCAAGTAGCGCCTCATCCGAAGGACGGCGTGCTCAATGTTTTTTTGTTTTTTGACCTCCCAGATAAAAAACCTAAGGATCTCGGTCGAGTACCTTATTGCCTGAATTATTTTCTATTGAAAGGGCCACAATAGGGGGTAGTCTGCTAATATTATAATATTTGTACCCTGGGAGGGGGCCAGCAGCTGGACCAGCAAGATAAAGTCTTCAAGAGAATATTGGAAAAAAACTGTATATATCTTGAATCTACGAGGTAGCCTCATGAAACATTATACAAGTGTACATGCCTAGTATTTGACTTAACCGGTCGAAGGTTTTTGCTAAATATCAATTGTTGACTTATATAGGGACTTCAGAATCCTTGTACTAAATTTCATGTCCATATGTACATCCACAGTTATTAGGGTTTTTGAGTTGAGCCCCCTCTGATCACCCCTTCCCTTTTGCTGAACATCAATAGGTGTCGACCTTAAGGGTTTCTGGATATATGCATACAATTTGATGTCTATATATTCATTCTATTGGGAGTTATCGTGTTCACAGACACACTCATAATTTTTGAACTCAGGAGGTCAGAAAACTGACCGATTACATAACTTCCTCTATACATTGTATAGCTGGGTAATAATTAGTATGCGGCTACTGACGAGCGTCGTAACGTATTCATATTTCTTCGATTTCTACTGCTGTTGGTAGTGGGGGCATGAGATGCGTTAGTGAAGGACTTATAAAACAGTATTTGACCTTCGAGGCTCCAGGCTAGTTCTTATTATAATCAATCCTCAACGACGCGATAAAATGGGATCAAACATTGTTATTAATGAGTTTTACTTTTTCTGGCCGCTTATCTCAAGGTAAGATTTTGGCGAAAAATATTTATGCACAAGTTAGTGTTGCACTATTTATTTACAATAATAATAATATTCGTTAAACCTTAACATGGTAATAGGATACGTCATAAAAATATATACATTAAGCTAATGAATTAGATACATAAACAGATATTAACTTTTAGAGTCAGAGACATTAACAATTCTACTAAAAATAAAATAAAATGTATAAATAAATACTTGAATACAAAAATAATAATATTAATAAATACAACCGTTAATTTTTAATTTACTTAAAATTAAAATGATAATTTTTTATAATTTTTCTGGAAGTGTCTTTTTCGCTATGACATTTCGGGACGTTCTTAAGTCTCTTCTTTAGGTCATAATATCTGAAATATAGAAAAGAGAAAGGAAACGAAATATTAGAGAAAAAAATTAGTAAAATTATAATAACAATACGTGAAAGATAAAACCAAGAGAAATCGAATAAATTAGTTTGTAGTTAATAAAAAATATTGATTAAAACGTAGCTTCGACAGACCTTAAAGGAGAATATCTATGGAGGAACTCTGCCCAAAAAATAAAAATGAAAGCTGTGTATCAAGTGTTTTTTGGCTATAATAGATTTTTTATTGTGGTTATTTTATTATTTTTGAACATTGCGAAAACAATTCCTTATTTTATTTACCTTAAGGTTTTTCTAGTATTTCCAGCCCCCTTTTCCCTCCTGTACAGTAAAGTCTTAAAAACATAAAAAATAAAATGTATTCTCAAATTGAAATCTTAATAATAAAAGAAAAAATGTGAAATAGTATGTGCCGATTAAAATACAAATATATATGTATATATGAAATAAATCATTGATGACAAAAATAAATAAATGAATAAAAATACACAGTATTTTGAGATAGTAAGTACGTATACACAGAGACTGGAGGATTATATTATTGGCGATAAAAGGGGTGAATATTTGAGATTGGTCTGATCGTTCATACAATTTCCATTTTGTAGTGTTCTGTTTATTTTTTCGGAACTATTGGAAATATAGACTGCTTTTTGTGGGGAAGCGAAAAGTTAATTAATTCGTTCTGGGGAAGTACATTGCCGGTGATTCACTGACGACTGGGGTTGAGTAAAATGAAATTCCGGTGAAAATCAACATAGAATTTCATAAGACATAACTTCCCCTATACTTTTTATAGCTGGGGCGTCATTGGCCAGAATAAAAAAGGTTAGTAGGTAATATATTCAAATATGTGTCTTTAGTCTAGTATTCCCAGAAGATAGAACTGACCATGTATGGTAATGCCTACTTTAACTATCTTCCTTCTGTCCTGTTTTTTCCTTTTTTTCCATTTAACTCTCTTATTTCTTTTTTCCTAGTTTCTTCCTCCATGTTACAACGTTACTATGGAGAAAGTATTGAGATCGGCCGAATCAGACATACACTAAACACTTGTAATGTTAACAAATTTTATTTACAATTTATTTTGTATGCTCGAGCTGCGGAACTTATAAGTAAAAAATTTCAGCCTACGAGTTATTCATCTCAACTTGGAACTGATTAAATTTATGTAAAATTCGGATGAAATTACAGACCACTTTACTTAGGGTCCTAACCAAATTCTTTAAATATCTCTTTTAATATTTATTTAAATAAATAAAAGCGTTCTTTACTCGATTTGAATGAAAATCAGTAGGTAACTTACTTATGAACTATTGAGTACTTATAAAATTTCGTTCTGAAGTGTTACTGGGGGTGTATAGTTAAGATACATTCATTATATGGCCAATTATTAGGGTATTTAGTTGAACCCCTCTTCTCTTGTCCCCCATTCCCTTCAACCAATTTCGTGGAAAATTAATAGGTGTCAGTCATCCTTTTGTCATGTTGAATTTAAAAAAAAATTCATGTCGATACATTCATTTCATCAGCAGCTATTGGTAATTTTGTGTTGCCTGATTTTGCTGAAGAGGGTTTTGGATATATGTATAAAATTTGGTGTCGACACAGTCGTTCTATCGGGGGTTATCGTGTTCACAGACAGACCGGCATTTTTTTTTCTTCCATATTTGGCATCAGGAGGTAGAAAAACCTGCAATTTCATTGAAAAATCCGCATTGAATTTTTGGCCGATTACATAACTTCTCCTATACTTTGTATATATAAGTAAAATATGAAAATTGAAATGTTATTAAGGGTTGAAAACTAACAAACAATCCTTAAGTTATACATTACCTGTTGTGAAAACTATAACTGCCGAAGGAATGAATGTTGTTTTGCAATCGGCCAGAAATTTAATGCTGAGTTTCCAACGGAATTATGTGTTTTACGACCTACTGATTCCAAATTAAAAAAAAAAAAAATTCCGTGTGTCTGAACACGATAACTCTTAATAGAATGAATGTATCGCCACAAAATTTCAGATGTATATCTCCAGAACCCTGTGTGGACGGGACGACAACTATTGATTTTCAGCCAAATTGGGCACAAATAGGGGTGGGGGGGGGGGGGGTGGAGGCTTAAAACAAAAACTCTTAAGAACTGCCGTTGTAATGAATATATCGACACAAAATTTTATATTTTTAAAAATATGTAACTTGAAGACGGTGTTTCCGAATTTTATATGTGTATCAAGAACTCATAAGACATATTGATTTTAAGCCAAATTGCCCAAAGGGATGGGGGAATTAGGGGATGGCTTAAAACAAAATTTTATATTTAAATAAATGTTTAACCTATAAGGAAGGTGTTTATCAGTTTTCCGCGAAATCAGCTGACGAGAAGAGAGGGATAAAAAGATGGGCTCGACTCAAAGACCCTAGTAACTGCCCGGCGTAATGGATGTTTGGACACAGAATCTATTATGAAGATTCAGAAGCCATTTCGCAAATAAAATATTGAGTTTTAGCCCTAACGGTAGATTGGCTTTGGAGGGTGAGCGAAAACGTAATTGATTAATTCGTTGTGGGGAATTACATGGGCAGTGATTCACCGACGACTCTTGTAACTTGCCTCTTGCATACATCCTTCATGTCTACGGTTTAACAGATGAAAGGCGCAAGAGGATGCGAGAAAGTATGCAAAGCTCCATCCTCATCGAAGAATACCTGACAGGAGTACCTGTGAGGAGATTTGTTGGCAAATTGCGAAACTGGTACAATTTCTGTACATTCAGTAATGATCGGACGTCCTATTGTTAATCACTGACCTTAATCCTGTTTCGAGGTCAATGTTTATCATTTAGCCAATAGCTGATGCATAATCCAAGGATCGTTTTTTTTTTTTTTTTTTTTTTTTTTTTTTTTTTTTTTTTTTTCCAACTCATTTTCCATCACTTCTTTTTATTTCAAACGAATAGTAAAATCATCATCATCATTACAAAAGTAGTGATTCCATCATGAATCTATTTTCTTATACAGTCAGGAAAACCCTCACAGTGATTTTCCAAGATTCATTAATCTCCAAAATAGATTTTTGAGCTTATTTCTGATCGTATTGGGCTGTATTTTTAACCAATCGACACAATTTTTATATTCTACAACATTTATTCCAAGTTGTTTTTCGACGAAAGGTTTTGTTCCCCAGTTATTGAAGGAAACTTGGTATAAAACATGTTTTTTTAGGGTTTGATATTATTAAAAAATATAAAGAAAAACTAATGTTTTTTAAAAATATTGTCTATTTCACAATTTATATAAATTATAAGGGAGTACTTTCGGTATTGCTACCATTTAATTTATATATCTTGTGAAATAGCCAATATTTTTTTTAAAAACCTTATTTTTTCTTTATATTTTTTATTAAGTGTTTCACAATATCTCTGCGAAAAATGTTAATTGACGGGGTTAGAATCAAAATGGTCCAAGTGACATTTTTGAAATTTTTTCGTTAAGTGCATAATAGGGTACGAAAATGATAGTTCTGTTGAGGAAAAATCTAAATTTGAAATAAAAGAAAAATTGAGAATTTTACGTAGATAGGTACTCAAATTTATTAATTTTTTGAGATATTATGGTGTAATATTTTCCTTACAATTGCTAACTTTGCTCCATTCGTCTTAAACACGTTTTTTCATATGATTTTTTTTTTTTATACTCAGTCTTATCTCTTATTATTTAGGCTGAGGATGGTAGAAATACCGAAAGTACTCCCATGTAAATATAGTTGGTGAAATTAGACAATACCACAAATAAATTAGTTTTATTTCATTCAAGTTCATTTGAATTATTTCACAATATCTCTGCAATAATGTCAGTTTTCATTAAAATTCTTTATTTCTTCTATTTTCTGTTTTAACACTTGTATAATGTAGGATATTATTATTATTATCTATCCAACTATTATAATCTAACTCCTAAAAATAATTTTTAATGTATTTGGAAATGTTCTCTGCTTGTGTGACGTGTTTTTTGTTGTTCATTCATTGTTATTATAAACCAATTTTTTTCTTATTTTTATAGAACAAAGTTTGGAATGTTAAATAAAAATTAGGCGTAAAAAAATTAAGACTATCCTAATAAAGAATATCTGAATTCGCTGTCACCTTCAATAGTTGATTGACCTTTTAAGCGAACGTGCTATACGAATCCATATTACTCATAGTGAATGTTTAGTCTAGAATTCTGCATCGTCAAGATATCTACATATTTCGGGATTCAAACTTGCCTTGCTAAGCACATTGTAACGCAATACGATCTTGTCGTGTAAGCATCTGTGACGGAATACGTTCTAACCTTGTAAACATACTTATCTCTGACGAAATTCCTGCCCCAAGCTCCGAATTTGTTCATGCTCCTTTGAATTAAAATGACAATTCTAAGACAACAAAAGGTTTGATAGATAATATCTTAGAGTTGATTAAAAACGCGTTATAATAAAAACAATCGTCGGTCAATTACCGCCAGAGCGATATAATCAATTAATTTTTGATTCCCATCCAAACCCTGAAAATCTGTAGCTGACTTGCATAGGGACTTCAGAATCAACATACTAAGTTTTATGTTGATCAATTCATTACACCGGCAGTTATTAGGTTTTGGTGTCATGCCACCCTAATCCCCCCTTTACCATGGCCGATTTGGTTAAAAATCAATAGGTGTCATCTTTGTGGATGTCTAGATACCTATATAAAGATTTCCAATACTTGAAACTCAGTTCATTAGTCCGAAATAATTTTACGAAGAAGGTGCAGGATCTCTACAACAGAAAAATTAATTATTGAGAGCTGTCCAAAATAAAAAAGTCGTCGATGAATCACCGACAATGTACTTCCCCAGAACGAATTAATAAATTGACGTTTCGGTCCACCTCAATCCAGTCCAAAAACCACCTCAAAACCAATCCACCGTTTGCGCTAATATTCAACAGTTGGGCTCCTAAATCTTCATACTAAGTTCAATGTAGATGTTGATTAGCGACTGTAGATTCTAATTGTAGGAATATTGAGGGTCAGTCAAAGATGGAAGAAAACAGGCAACACTATTCAGTCGCCAACGTTTCGATATATTTTATATCATCATCAGGGCCTACAAACATGGGGGGGGGGGGGGGGGGGGAGATCAAGTTTAGAATCACAATTAAACAAATTGTTAATTGTTATGCCAATTTTCTTAGCAAGAGCTGACACTATAGTTCTGTCTCCAATATTTCTATTATCTTCATTGACAATTATTGTCAATTAAAAAGGCTACTGCTTATTCATAGTAAGTCAGTTTAATTTTGACTCTTTATTATGTTCCACCTATTTGTCTATTTCCATGATTATTAATGTTTATGTCTAGTAATGTATTCATATTTAATTTTAATTCTTATTAGTGTACGTTCATGTTTATGGTTAACAATGTATCTATATTTAATTTTAATGTTTAGTAATGTATTCATAGTAAGTCAGGTTCAATTTTTTAACTTGTTATAATGTCTATTTTAACGTTCGGTAATGTTTATCAACACACTAATTTTGTTTAATTGTGATTCTAATCTTGATCCCCCCCTCCATGTTTGTAGGCCCTGATGATATTAAATATATCGAAACGTTGGCGTTTGAATAGTGTTGCCTTTTTTCTTCCATCTTTGACTGACCCTCAATATTCCTACAACTAAATTCAATACATAGTTATTAGGGCGTTTGTATTGAGCCTCCTCCCCTGTATCCCTATAGGTATCGGGGTCTTGTTTCGGTTTGCCTTGCTTGTGACAGAGAACCATGAGTCCATTCAGGTTAAGCAGCCATTAAACAGTCCACTATGGCCCCAACAACCGTTAAATTTATTGTTACTATAAAATTGCTGAAAATAAACTGAAATCTCCTATTTTGAAAGCCATTAAGAATTCTTCAATACTATTTTTTGTAGGGGTAAACTCCTATAGAGCCTTGAAACTATTTTATTTCATAAATCATACTTTTAAAAAATAGTTAAAATGACCAAATCACTTATTAATTAATTTTTATTTTGTTTAAATGATTTCATTTCCCCAGCTATACAAAGTTATGTAATCGGTCAACAATTCGGAGTTTATCGGAGAAATTTTATATGTGAATCCAAAACCCTCTATCGACGACACCTATTGATTTTCAGCCAAATCGACCAAAGGGAAGGGGATATTAGGGGGGGAGGCCTAACACAAAAACTCTAATAACTGATGTAATGAATGTATTGATACGAAATTTCATATGTAAATTCAAAGTCCTATAATGATGACAACTATTAATTTTCAGCTGAATCAGCGAAAGAGAGGGGGATCAGAGGAGGTTCAACTTAATAATAATAACTACCGATGTATATTTAGGTAAATGTATCGACATGATGCTTTATATTTAAATTCAAAACACCATAAGGATGACACCTATCAATTTTCTGCGCAATCGGAAATCATAATATTATTGTTTTGCATGTATAATGCAATGACTAAATTTTTATGAATGTGGCCGCCCCGCGTGGGACGGAAGGCCGCTCTGTAAAAGTATATTCAGAATGGTCATTGACAATAGCAGGTTCAAGGTCACTATCTTTTGCGCGGCACTCGCTGTATTTTTATAATATAGATATTTTGTTGTTGTTTCCCTTTCTTTATGGAGTATAAATTACATGTACGAACTTCCTAAACATGGAAATTACTATTACATGTAAATGGACATGTAAATTGAAAGTAAAAAGTCGTTAATGGATCACCGGCAATGTACTTCACCAACTCCAATTAATCTTTGATTTGGGTTGAAGATCAGTACGTGTCTTGTTACTCAGCTATATCTGAAAACTCAGACTTTACGTGTTGATACCTTCATTGCATCGAGCGCTTTTGAGTTGGGCCTCCCTTTTGACACCGGTTTGAGGCATACATTTTACATGGGTATCCAGTACCTCGTAAGGACACATGTAGATTTTCTGCGAAATCGCGAATATCGTCAAGAAATTTGATATTTGTAACCTTTATTTTTGCTCTTTATTGTTTCGGGTGCACCTTGCTTCTGTGCAACATCACCTGTCGTGTCTGTAGAGGGAGCTCGGGATCTGATTAGTGCTTAAGTGAGGTTATATTTGTATCCAGGACCAAATAAAGACACCTGTCAATTTTCAACAAAATGGGCAGAATCAGAAGAGAGTCTCAACTCAAAAGCCTTGTATCGATGAATGAAGGTATCGACAAGAAATTTAGTTAGTTATAGTGACATGTTCTAGTTTTAACTATGAGGTCATATCACCTACTACCAGAGTGCTCGTTCGTCGCTCTGGTGGATATGAGCTCGACTCTACTGTAGGACTCCTAAATTTTGCCTACCTAGGTTTATGTTTCTTAAACTTCTCTGGGATGATGAAATATTGTTTTTTTTTTCCAGAGGTGTCTTTTTTATTTTTTTGACAATATTTCGGGACACTTTCACGTCCCTTCTTCTGGTCACTATGAACTCAATAGTGTTCATAGTGAACAGAAGAAGGGATGAGAAGGTGTCCCGAAATATTGTCAACAAAAATAAATAAATAAAAAAGACCTCTCTGGAAAAAATCAACACTACCTACGGTAGGGATCTTGAAGCCCAATGATCCATTCGAAGGACGGTGTACTCATTTTATTATTTTATATATATTTTTTGTTTGATGTTTTAAGGTGTTCGACTTCTTGGTCATTACACCTACATATTCATTTTTTATTGATACTATTGTTTGTCTCGGGACTATATCTACTCAGTATTTTAATGTTTTTTTTTTTTTTTTTTTAACATACCTATATATACTACTACTTATGTACTTATATTTTTTTTTACATATGTATACATGATATTGTTATGTTTGTATATATATATATATATATATTTTTTTTTTCCTTAAATTTTTCATAAATAGTCATTGTTACTCTTTTTTTTTTTTATTTTTTGTAAATATTTATTTTTTCCTTCTTTTTTTTCTTTTTAACTTTTTTTATAAATCTTTATTTTTTCCTTTTTTTTTAAACTTTTTTTTTTTATATTTTTTTTTTCCTTTTTTTTCTTATTTTTTTTTTTTATAACTTTTCTTATAGGTATATATTTATTTTTCAATTTAGTTTCGACTAGATTTTATTAATGAGGTTCGCTTCTGTTAGAAATATTAGTGTCAGGTTGATATGCTGTGTGGTCGAGACATCTCCCTTTTCGTTAGAAAAGACGGTCTCATCTCCTGCAATGTTAGGGCCCCTCTCGCCGCTTTATCTGCCAGCTCATTTCCTAGGATATTGATATGGCTGGGAATCCATATGAACTGGACATCTTTCCCAACTTCTCTGAGCATAGTGTTGTGCTGGATAACCTTCCTGGCTACTGGGTGGGTAGGGTACATTTGTTCTAGCGATTTCAATGCTCCTAATGAGTCTGTGCATACTAATATTGTCATTTCTTTTTTATCCATGGCGTAGTTGAGTGCTGCGGAGAGCGCCAGCAACTCCGCTGAGAGGATAGAAGACCGTCCATCTATCCTGTTGGAGACCTCCCGATCGCCAACAACAAAGGCGTATCCTACAGCGTCACATTTTTTTGATCCGTCTGTATATATAATGAGCGGGTCATTGAACGGGCTTAGTATATGATAGAACATTTGCTTGTACTCGGCTGGGTTCGTGCTATCTTTACGTTTGGTGGTGAGCTCCAAGCGGCACTTTGGTTTGCGGGCGAGCCAAGGAGGTGAAGGTTCCTCTTCTTCTAGGGGTACAGTTTTGAGGTCGGCCGTTATATTATTGTATCTTAGGGTTACAGGTACTTTGTTTCTAGGCATGTTGCTATATAGATTTAAAAATTTTGGTTCAAAAATGTACTTAAATGCAGGGTTATTCGGGTGACTTCTTAAATTGGAGATATAGTTGGCAGCTAATTTATGACGGCGGAAGAGAAGTGGAGGTAATCCTGATTCTGCATATAAGCTGTACTTTGGACTTGTTCTGAAAGCTCCTGTGGCCAGTCTTATCCCTTCGTGGTGGATAGCGTCCAGGGTCTCGAGGAGACGCTGAGTTGTAGATAAAACTGCCATAATCAAGCTTGGAGCATACCAAAGCCTGATATATTCTCAACATAGCAAGCCTTTCTGCTCCTCATTTTGTTTTACACAGAACTTTGAGAATTTTTAATTTGTTTTTGCAATTTTGTCTCAAAGTGTTGGTTTGAGCTTTCCAATTCAACCTTCTGTCTAATGTCAGGCCTAAGAATCTTCCGCTGTCAACAAACCTAAGCGGCGTGCTGTTGAGTGTAAGTACGGGAGTAAATGCGTTTCTCAACCGCGTGAAGTTCATGCAGTATGTTTTTTCAGTGGAGAAGGTCATTCCTGTACGTTGAGACCAACTATGTAAACGATCTAGTGTCGTCTGAAGCCTGTTCTGGATTGCAGCTTTACTACTAGATCTTGTAATTATCGCCAGGTCGTCGGCAAACAGAAAGGCTTTGACATTGTTAATAAATAACATAGACTAGATTTTGAAAAATGATATAATTATATTTAATTTCAAATACAAGGGCCAGTCGGCGTAGTTAAAAGGAAAAACAAAAATAAACAAAGTTAACTCTCCTGATGTGGAGGGGTGAATGTGGAAGATGGGCTGATGAACTGATCTCCAAACAAGGCCGAGAAGATCTGGGAGTAGGCTGAGGACGCCGTCACACCAGATGAGCCAAGTACCAGACTTCAGAGGTCCACGGAAAGGCGATCCGGATTGACGAGAGAAGTTGGTGGCCTTGAGGAGAACCCTAATGTCAACAGGCTGAAGGACCATGGAAGACTATCTGTCCAACACTGACCAGCGGTCATAACACGAACTATTCCCCACTCCCCCACATACATAGGCTCCTCCCACAAATTGTTAATATGATGTAATATAAACATAAGAATAAATTACATGAGTAATATTGACCATAGTTATTATGATAATAATATTAATAATTATTAGAATAATTAATGAAAGAAAACTTAAGAAAAAATACCTCTACAAAAATCAAAAATTAATTAAATGTTGCGCTAACATAACCGCCCACCAAATTTTATATGAAAAAAAATTTAAAGAAATTACTTCTCTGAGTCACCCGATTGGGGAATCAGTGGCACACACTTAGATAGGGGACGTTTAAAAATACCCTTAAGAGTATGAACACTTACAACCCTAACAATTCCGTCGGGACCTGGGAAGACGTCAGTTATTCTTCCGCGAGGCCATTGAGCAGGTGAGGAATGTTTGTCCCAAAGAAGAACCAAATCACCGACATGAGGATGGTAAGTAGTTCTAAACCATTTTGGTCGTTGTTGGAGAGTTGTAAGATATTCATTCCTCCATCGTTGCCAATAGTGTTGAACTCTTTGTTGTACGAGTTGCCATCTGGTGAGTCGATTCTCAGGACTGTCCGTAAAGTCGACTTCTGGTCTCGTTGTTAGAGCTGTCCCAATCAAGAAATGACCTGGAGTAAGAATGTCTAGATCAGTAGGATCTGATGTTAAGGCACAAAGAGGTCTTGAGTTTAGAATCGCTTCAATCCTTGCGAACAAGGTGGTGAGCTCTTCGAAAGTGAAAGCTGTATCATTGAGAACGCGTTTAAAATGATTCTTCACGCACTTGACGCCGGCTTCCCAGATACCTCCGAAATTGGGTGAGTAAGGAGGGTTAAAAACCCATTCCACACCTCTCGTCAGTAGATGGGAAGACAAATCCTCTTGGACAGAATTTTTATGTAACCATTTCTGCATGTCAGAGAGATGCCTTGCCGCTCCGACAAAGTTGCTGCCACAATCTGACAGAATTTTAGTAGGGAGCCCTCTACGTGAAATGAATCTATCGAGCGTGGCCATGAAGGACGCTGTCGAAAGATCAGATACCAGTTCCAAATGAAGAGCCTTAGTAGTCATACATACAAACAGACATAAATATGATTTGCTAACAGGCGCATTTCTTCTCCGAGACTCCCTGATAGAAAATGGGCCGGCAAAATCGACGCCAACATTAATAAAAGTTCGGCCAGCTTCAAAACGACACGTAGGCAAACTGCCCATCAGAGCCTCAGCTGGCTTTGCTGAAAACTTATAACAAATGTCACATCTAAATAACTCTTGTCTGATTAAACGCCTTGCTGAGAGGATCCAGAAACGTTGACGTATCAAGGCATGGAGTTGATTTAGACCAGCATGCAAATACAAGTGGTGATAGTGACGTATTATAAGTCTAGAGAGGTGGGAATGATGAGGTAGGATGATAGGGTGCTTCATACCTTCAGGAAGAGGTGATTGTTGAAGACGACCGCCCACCCTCAAAAGTCCCAAGGGATCCAAGAATGGAGTCAGACCTCGGAGATTAGTGGAGGCATAATCCTCGTCGCCACTGTGTATAGCGTTAGGTAAATAACAATTTTGGATAAGACGGATACAGGTTGTCTCCGCCTCGTTCAATTATCTTAATGTCAAAGGTCCACACAGATTGGAGTTGCGGGCATTCTGGATGAATCGCCGCACATACGATACCGTCCTGAGAAGCTTCATAAATGATGAGAAGTTTTCGATCCATGACACAAGGTCAGGGACGACCTTTGAACTGAGAGTAGCAATTATACCGCCCCTAAGCTCGGGCAAAACTGTTGTCCGGCTACAAAATCTTTCGATCTTTGGCCAGTCATGGACGGGAAGTTGTAGCCAAGACGGTCCGTTCCACCATAGATCACTACGTAAAATCTGAGATGGGCGGAGACCCCGTGAGGCAGCGTCAGCTGGATTGTCCAATGTGCCCACGTGACGCCAGGACACCTCAGGAATTAACTGTAAAATTTCTACAATACGGTTGGCCACAAAGGTTTTCAATAAATGAGGTGGAGTATGTAGCCAACCTAACACAATAGCGGAATCCGTAAAGAAGAATATTTGATTTATCGAAATTCTATCTCGAAATTTTTTCAGAGAGCTGAATAATTTTGCAAGAAGAAGAGCACCACAAAGCTCAAGCCTTGGGATAGAGAGCGGTTTTATAGGAGCCAGCTTAGATTTTGCTTTCAAGAGAAAAATTTGAACATTGTCATCCGTTACCGTTCTAATATAAATGATGGCCGAGAATCCCTTCTCTGAAGCGTCGCAGAAACCGACGAACTGGCAATCGTTACTGTGTTTCACCGGGATGAAACGTGATAAACGGATGGACACCAATTGGGGAACTTCCATCATGAAATTTTCCCAGTCAAGTTTGACCTCAGTTGGCAGAGGATCGTCCCAGCCGAGGCCTAATTTCCAAATATTTTGCAACATAAGCTTGGCCAAAAATATCACCGGTGTTAAATAACCTAGAGGATCGAAGATTCGCGCAATTGCAGATAGAACACCACGTTTAGTGCACTGAGGACGTGGGGTGGTGATATTATATGAGAACTCATCTGACTGAGCATTCCACTGGACCCCTAACACCTTAAAAACACAATCTTCTCCCTTCGAAAGTGAAATAGACCTTTCATGAAACTTCTCTGGAACTGCCTTGAGCACACTCTCTGAATTGCTGGCCCACTTACGAAGCTCGAAATTACCCTTCATGAGTAAATCAATTAGTTGTTGTTGAAGGCTGAGGGCTTCATCGATACTTGATGCCCCAGTTATGATATCATCCATATATACGTCCTCGCGTAACACTTTGGACGCATGGATGAAATGATGACCTTCATCCAGAGTGAGTTGTTTAAGAACGCGAAGAGCCAAGTAGGGGGAGCAGGACATCCCGTAAGTCAAGGTGCACAATTCATATTCTTTAACGTCATCAGCAGGATCCGATCTCCAGTAAATATGTTGATAAAGACGATCGGGTTCATTGATAAGGATTTGGCGGTACATCTTACAGATATCCGTCACAAACACAATACGATGAAGTCTAAAATTAAGCATGATGTCCGCAATATCAAGTTGAAGTTTCGGTCCAACAAAAAGATGTTGATTTAGAGAGCCGGTAGAAATCGACGACGACATGGACGCATCAAAGACCGCTCTCAACTTAGTTGTTGAGCTAGTCTCTTTTAAAATGCCATGATGGGGAATTATGTATTTCCCAGGAAAGGAAGCGATTTCCATGTGTCCCAGAGAGAGATACTCTTCCATAAAAGTGATATATTCCCGTCTCAATGTGGGATTTCTCAACAATTTCTTTTCCAAGTTGTAGAACCGCTTCAACGCTTGCGATCTTGAATCACTTAATAATGGTGAAGGAGATTTAAATGGAAGAGCAACAACGTACCTCCCTGAAGTCAAACGACGATGAGTCCGGGCAAAATGTTCTTCGCAAAGTTCCTCTTCCGGATCGGTCACAACTCCAATGCTAGGTTCCTCCAATTCCCAGAATCGTTCAAGTTGACGGTGAATAAAGGGAATCGTTGTGAGGGTCAAAACCGATGGCCTGGGGAAGGACTCAAAATCAACTGAATAGGCACCAGTAACAATCCAGCCAAGAGATGTTTTAATGGTGGCTAAATCTGTACCGATAATAGGGATGGGTCTACCTTCCAATATTTTATAGTAAATATCGGCACCTAAAAGGCAGTCGATAGGACGAGGCAGTCCAAAATTCAAATCGGCTAATTTGATCGAAGGGTTAATTTTTCTGATTATAATTTCCGGAACTGCAATAGATGGAAGATCCGACGTTATTTTGGTGACAACTGTGGCGCGGACACCTAGTAGAGGGGCTTTACGATGAATAGATTTCATCTCAAAAAATGTAGTTCCTAAGGACGGAACACTAAGGTCCCCGACAGAACTTATCTGATGGGAATCATTCGCCACCGTCAAGCGGAGTCGCCGAGCACAGTCTGAAGTCACCAATGAGGATTGAGCTCCCGAATCAATGAGAGCACGAACGGGATGAAAACATCCTCGAACATCTGTTATGAAAACAGTAGCAGTACTAAGAAGTATTTGTTGAGCTGGAACATCAAAAGAATTACCACGAAAGGTAAGAATCGATTTCGAAGTTCCTGAAGGCGTCCCCATAGATGGAGGCCTAGTATCTTCAACGAGGGTGTTTGTTGAAAAATGAAGTAAGGAATGGTGAAGAGATTGGCAAATGAGACATCTAATTTTAAATTTGCATTCGTCGGTAGTATGACCAGAAGTTAAATGATATTTACATCCCTTGAAGGTTTTTACAAAGTGGAAGCGTTGCGACGGCGACAGATTCAAAAAATTGGGACATTTGGTCAAATCATGACCAGACAATTTACAGTATGGACACTTAGAAGTGCGCACATCCGATGGTTTCGAAGCTCTCTTGGTCGTCAAAAACACAGAAGAAGATTTATTATGGGTCTTCGTTGCCTTCGGGCAAGACGACTTACCGGGTTTGCTGGAAGACAGCTTCAGAATTTGCTGTCTGTCTCTGACAAACTCCAGAAGATCGTTGCATCGCGGAAATTCTTCCTTAACATGCTTGGATTCGAACATTTCCCTTGTTCTCTGGTCCAGACATTGAATAGCAAGATGAAACAAGATAAATTCCGCTTCATGAGGAATTTTTAGAAGTTGAAAAGCTTCCATACTGTCACCCACATGAGATAAAAATAATTTATAATTTTCGGAAACCTTTGGGTGAGATTTAAATGAGAGAAGTTTGTCCAAGAAGGCTGTAGCTAAGAAACGCTTCTTATCGTAGCGAGCCATCAAAGTCTTCCAGGCTAGGTCATAATTAGCCTCCGTCACAGGTATGGACTTTAAAAGGGATCGAGCCTCACCATTCAGACTAGAAATTAAATAATAAAATTTATCAGTTTTAGACAGTGTCGGTTCATCGTGAATTAAAGAAATGAAAACATCTTTGAAATGCGGCCAATCTGTCAATTCGCCTGAAAAATTTGAAATATTAATTTTTGGGAGGCGCGACCTGGTGTCGTTGATAACAGAAATATTTTGAGTTGGAGTAGCTGCTCGTTCTCGAGCTGGCCTGGGAGGCGGACAAAGCTCCGTATGAATCATAAGGATCTCATAGATATAACGTTTCGAGTTCGATAAAATCGAAGAATCTCTATCCGTAGGATAATCCTCGCCTTTCTGAGCATTTACAAAGTATGTTTCCAACGCTTCATTTGTAAAGTTTAATTCACTTCGAAGATTTGAAAGATCGGAGAACATCGCTTGAAATAGATTCGTTTGACTGTTATCTACCTTAGCTGCACGGCCTTGTTCTCGAATAGATTTAATATCTTGACATAAAGAATAAAGTTTGCGTCTTAATATTATTGTCCGAGAATCGGAGAAAGCAGCAACATTAACATCCGCTTCCTCACTTGCCATGATTAAAAGAAAATGAAAATTGAAAATGAAACGAAGTATTTCTAAGAAAATGAAATTAAAATAATAAATATATCTGAAGTTGAAATTAAGAAAAGAAGCTAGAGTGAATATAAACAAACACTGAACCTTCTAGTAGAATCAAAACAAATACAAGAACCTAAATGAGTGCCACTGAAAATATTAGGTTGGAAATATTAGCATTTATGTATTTTAACACAAGAATATGATAGACTATAAACTATTTAAAAAATAGATTATAATATAAGAAGAGTCTATCAACATAAAAATAAAAATAGAAATCCACTGATTAATGGATAGAAGAATGTTATTTACCTTGATATGACCTATTTCCAGATCATAATAATAACATCTGATTACTATCATAAATGATAACACGAAGGTTATAGGCAGGTATGAAGTGCGCAATAACAAGAAAATAGCTAAATGTACAAAAATAGGATTAAATCCAAAGTAGGATTAGAATACATCTTTGAACAAAATTCAAATACATATTTTAACAAATATATATGTTCCTGGCCGGAATCACCAAATTCTATGTTAATAAATAACATAGACTAGATTTTGAAAAATGATATAATTATATTTAATTTCAAATACAAGGGCCAGTCGGCGTAGTTAAAAGGAAAAACAAAAATAAACAAAGTTAACTCTCCTGATGTGGAGGGGTGAATGTGGAAGATGGGCTGATGAACTGATCTCCAAACAAGGCCGAGAAGATCTGGGAGTAGGCTGAGGACGCCGTCACACCAGATGAGCCAAGTACCAGACTTCAGAGGTCCACGGAAAGGCGATCCGGATTGACGAGAGAAGTTGGTGGCCTTGAGGAGAACCCTAATGTCAACAGGCTGAAGGACCATGGAAGACTATCTGTCCAACACTGACCAGCGGTCATAACACGAACTATTCCCCACTCCCCCACATACATAGGCTCCTCCCACAAATTGTTAATATGATGTAATATAAACATAAGAATAAATTACATGAGTAATATTGACCATAGTTATTATGATAATAATATTAATAATTATTAGAATAATTAATGAAAGAAAACTTAAGAAAAAATACCTCTACAAAAATCAAAAATTAATTAAATGTTGCGCTAACAGACATGTTGAGAGACGTTTTTTATAATGCTGCTTATTGCGATTGAGAAGAGTGTCGTGCTAAGTACACTTCCTTGTGGTACACCATTTTCTAGGCTGTGGCTTGTTGAACAGTAACCTCTAATTGATACATGAAATTTTCGTTCTTTAAGGAACTCCTCCAGGAAACGAGGTAGGTTGCCACGGAGACCCCACATGTGTAAGGTCCTCAATATATCATACCTCCAAACCTTGTCAAAAGCTTTTTTTATGTCAAAGAAAACTCCGACTGCATGTTGCTTATTTATGAAGGTGTTTTGGAGCTCCGCTTCGATTGCGGTGAGGTTATCGAGTGTGGACCTATTTGCACGAAAGCCACACTGTTCATTACAGAGAAGATTTTTGGTTTCAATTGTCCACATCAACCTTTTATTTACCATTCTTTCAAAGACTTTACACATTGTACTTGTTAGAGATATGGGTCTGAAGTTCTGGGGGTCAGACTTGTCTTTCCCTGGTTTTAATATCGGAACTATCTCAGATTCCTTCCACGCCTGAGGTATTACACCCGATTTCCATATTCTGTTATACAGCTCTAGTAGCCTAGTTATAGTAGTTGATGGTAGATGTTGCAGCATGCTGTTCGTTACTTTATCTGGGCCCGGGGAGCTATCTTTGCAACTTCCAAGTGCAGTTTTTAGCTCCCACATGCTGAAAGGCATATTATATGGGTTTGCTTCAGCATCGCAACAGAAGTTTAGACCCTGTTGCTCTTCTCTTGTTTTATGCTCTGCGAAGGGCGCCTCATACGTAACCGTGCTTGAGTCATTCTCGTACATAGTAGCGAAGGTTTCGGCTATGTCTATAGGGTTAGTTATAAGCAAGTTATTTGATTTTATTGCTGTTATAGGATAGGTATCGGTTCCATACATCTTCCTTATTTTCTCCCAGACTACTGAAGATGGAGTGGAAGAGTTTATGGTAGAAACAAAGTTTTCCCACGATGTCTTTTTGTTGGTTATTATGGTTCTTGTGCATGTGGCTTGCTTCTTTTTGTATTCAATTAAGTTTTGAGTGGTCATGTTACGCTGGAACTTCCTTAGTGCTCTCCGCTTCTCCCGAACCGCTGCTTTGCATTCTGGGGTGAACCAGGGTAAGGGTTTTCTTCTTGGGTTAGGTGAGCTTATAGGAATGGATTGTTCTGCGGCTTTCAGTATGGTAGCTGTCAGCGTGGTACTCATTTCGTCAACATCAGGGGTGGTGTGATGGTCCAAAAATGCTAGCAAGTTGAACTTGTCCCAATTCGCTTTTTCTGTTAGCCATCTTTGTTTCCTTTGGTAAGGTAGGAATCGCTCGCCTAGAGATATTTTTATGGGGTAGTGGTCGCTGTGGTGGGGGTCGTCTAAGACATTCCATTCAAGTCGGGGAGCGAGGAGTGGCGAACAGGTCGTTATGTCGATGGCGCTGTAGGTACCATATGCTGGACTTAGATATGTTCTCTCTCCTGTGTTGAGGATGTGCAGATCAGAGTCGTCCAGAGCTCCAGCTAGGACGTCTCCTCTTGCATTGGTGTGGTCTGATCCCCATCTGGTGTTGTAGGAGTTAACATCTCCAAGGAGTATGACTGGTGGTGGAAGTTGGGAAGTTAGTTGTGACAGTTCATGTGCAGTGAATGGTTCAGTTGGGGGGAGATATATATTGCACAAGGTGATTTTGGTAAAATGAGTTGCGAGTCTGATGGCTACAGCTTGTAGGTTGGTTCGCAGAGCTATTTTCTCGGAGAATACTTTCATGCTTACACTAATAGATACCCCGCCGCAGGCTCTGTTGGCAGGAGGTCCATCTGTTCTATAGGTTTCAAATCCCTTTAGAGAAAAGGAATCAGAATTTTTTAAGTGAGTCTCCTGCAGACAAAATACCTGGTTGTTTTCTTCATGAATGAGAAGCTTCAAATCATCAAAGTGTTTCTTCACTCCGTTGATGTTCCACTGGAGGATGTTTACTTGATGTTGCATTGGGTTAATGTTGTTGTTGCTTGTTGGGTCAGCAAGGAGAGGATATGAAATAGTGTACTTTTACAAACATAAGAGATAAAATAAGTGGTCAGAAACCAATTAGATATAGAGTAGTAGTATGTATAGATAGATGAGATAGATGGACAGCTAAAGTTATTAGTGAGAGATAAACAGGAAGGCATGTACAGATTCTCAAAGTAATAAAGGATGATATTGTCACCAAATAGGACATATTGCTTATAGTTGTCATGTGCCTTAGGTTTGAGTTGTAAACATAAACAATTTATTGGTAGGTATTCACAGTGGAAATAGAGACAAACAGGGTTGGTAACATGAACATATAAATAGAAGGAGACATTACAATAATGTTTGAAAATATGATTTACTATTCGGTAATGGTAATGGTCAAGTGAGACTATGACCGAGGATTGTGGAATAGGACAGTAGCGATCTGTCGATGTATAGAAGGGTGAATGACCAAGAAGTAGAAGACGGATGGGGAGAAGGCAGTGATCAGCCATAATGGGGAAGTATAGGCCAGTGAGAGGCTACTTGTTTTCAGCGTTAGGATCGACATCCATAGTATCAGCGCTTCTGTCTTGTTTTTTTCTGGTTTTAGAGGAGGACCTAGGTCGTGGAGGTTTGGGTTGGGGGGGCTCGGGCACACTAGCAGAGCTAAGGGCACCAGAGGGCCGCCCACTGCTGGTAGCGGCGGCGGCAGAGATTAGGGGGGAGGGTCCGGGCACGCTAGAGGGGTTAGGTGCGCCGGAGGGCCGCTTGCTGCTGGTAGCAGCGGCAGCAGGGGCTGGAGGGGGGAGCCCAGGCTGGACAGGGCTCTGGGCCGGTGAGGGGGGCAGTACTACTGATCTGTGTGCTACTGGGTCAGTCAGCTTGTCAAGGATACCTGAATTAGTTATTAATAAAGTATTGCTTTCGTTGTTAACATTCGTAATTTTCTCTTCCTGATTGTTATCGGTTTGTACACTAACTTCTCTTGTTTCTATTTTAGACATTGTTTTACTTTTCGCTATTTGTGAAAATATGGAAGCCAAAGGGAGGGAGGGTCTTTGTTCATTATATTTTCTTTTGGCAGCAAAGTAAGTTATTTTATTTATATCCTGAATTTTTCTAATTTCTTTCTCCTCATTGTATTTAGGACATTTTTTGTCCAGTGCATCGTGGTCCCCTTGGTGACAGTTCACGCAAAATAGAGGTGTGTTACAGTCTCCTTCATGTTTTAATTGTCCACAAAACTTGCAGACTGGATCTTTTTTGCAAAAATGTTTTGTATGTCCATAACGTAGACAAACATAACAACGTACGGGATTGGAGACAAACTGTTTTACAGGGATGTTATAGAAACCTACCTTGATATCTTGGGGTATGGTTGGTGCACTGAAAGTAACTAGATAGTTATGTGAGCTAAAACGGTTTCCATTTTTTTCATAGGTTAGCCTAATAATATCAGTTAAATTTTGATTTTGTATTTTCAATTCAAGTTTTATCTCTTCAATATCTAAATGAGCTAGATCGAAACATCTGATTACTCCTTTACTCTGGTTTAATCTTAAATGAGGTTCTACTTTTATTGGGATCTTATTTCCTAACATTGTACAACTAAGGAGCTTCCCAGACTGTAAATTTGAGTTGGTTTCTATCAACAGAGATCCATTTCTCAACTTTTTAACATTCCTAACCTCACCAACGATGCTAAATATGGCCTTATTGATGAAGAAGGGAGATACTTTTTCAAAATTATCATTGTCGTCTCTGTTAATTAGTAAGTATTTTGGTAATATTTTGATATTTGTGCGTAGTAGAGGGTCAGGGGGAGTTTTTATACGTCCTCTTTTCCTTTTTTGGGTTGATGGTTCTTCCATCTTGTCATCCACTTGGTAAGTAATTTAAATGAAAAAATAGTCAAACAATAGACAATTGAAACCAAAATTGAATAAGAAACTAAAATAATATGAAAAGTAGAGGTAATAATAATGTAACGTTAATAATATTAATAATAATAAATGATACTCAAGTTAATAATTCTCAGGAGCTAACAATAGCGTGACTTCTCTCTCCAATATTTTATATATATATTTTATATATTTATTATTTTAGATGTTTTTTTCTCCTGATCTCGAGCTCAGTAGGCGTGTTAACGCTACCTCTGAGCTACCATCGTCCTCTATTTACAATGAGTATTCAGAAGATCTTGAGTAGGTTTTCAACCAAATCAATTATTACTTCGCGCTGGGGAAGTACATTGTCGGTGCATTCACCGACGATTTTTTACTTTACGACTGACGGACGAACAGACGTCAATCAACTACGAAACAGAAAAGGGTCTTCGACCTACATAAAAAAAATACGACGGACCATTTGGACGGATGTCGTAAATTAAAAAATATTTAAACTGCCCTTTCTCAGTGCAATTATTGTAAGTCTTCTGACTTGAGACCTTCAGATTGTAATCTTTATATATTTTAGCAAGTTTGTCTGTTTTTTCTTAGTTATTGTTGGCACTCCCTGGGAATTTCTCACATCTCTGTCAGCATCTCATTTATTCATATTTACACTATTATTCTTGCACTTCACCTTGACTGTGACTGTCCTAATTGTAATTGTACACATTAGACTGAATAATTATTATTTTTATTTGCGCTTGAATTTATCAGACTTTCCAGCATTCCTCCCCATACTGCAGTTTGTAATTATGACATGCAAACTAAAGCTCAATGCTGACCGCGGATGAAAAATGTGAGGGAAACCTCATATATCGTAAAGGTTCTATCCGAAGTTAAATGTGCCCTGACTTAAAAGTAATTATGCTCTCTGCCAGCATTTATAAAATCATAAAAAAAATTAATGGTGAGTCATTGACAATGTACTTCCCCAGTACGAATTAATCAAATATGTCCTCCGAAACCACCAACAGACTAAATCTTGTCGATACATTCATTACATTATCAGTTATTAAGGTTTTTGAGTCGAGCCCCCCTGACATTTCGTATCAATTCATTCATAATGGCAGTTATTAAAGTTCTTGTGTTAAGTAATGAGTTGGCGTCAGCGGTATTTTCGTTTCATTGTACAGCGTAATTTTGAGGTTGACTTTCTTATACCCAGTAATGCCAATATGAAATGATTTTGAGAAGGGGGAGGAGGAGAGAGTGATCTGTAAAGCCTGGTCCTCACCTATAAATGTTTACGGCGCATTCTAGATAGTGTGGAAGTGTGCGGCGCACGGAAAGGACGCAAGAATTTTTGTCACATTCAACGCACACGATCCGTAGCTTGTCGGTTTTTGACGGACATCAAAGAGATTTGCGCCGCATGCTGTTTCTAGTGTGGACGTTTCCCAAACATTTCAAAATTCTTAGTCTTCAAAAACATACGTTTAATTTATTTTTATTTCAAAATTCATTTAGTAACCTGCACCCCAACTTTGCTATATTTTGATGTTTATTTTTTGCATTTGAGTTGTTTATCATGTCTGAGTTAATTATGAAGAAAAAGAGTGCTGCTTTTATTGTTTTGTACCATTTATATAATATGAAAACTGACATTATTGCAGAGATATTGTGAAATAATTCAAATGGACTTGAAAAATAAAATAAAACTTGTTTATTTAATATATTGTCTAATTTCACTAACTAAGTCTTATCTCTTATGCTTTTGGCTGAGGATGGTAGAAATACCGAAAGTACTCCCATGTATATATAGTTATAGTATAGTTAGTGTATATAATAATAATATTCCATAATAAAGTTTGATTTTCATATAACTGAATCAACATAAGTGCAGCTTCCTTGTCCATATCCATAGTTTATATTTTTTTTAAATATAAATAATAAATTTCTAAGCAGGAAAGTACAAAAACCTCGACAAAAATAAACAACTCGGGAAACAGTGATGTAACCTCCACTTGTTTTCATGGATGGCTTGAGCGGGGAGACGTTAACATTTTCGTGAATAAATATTTGTGTGATAAATATTTAAGTTTAAATTAGCGGCGAAAGCGTTCGCCGCAAATATTTGTAGGTGTGGACCCGGCTTAAGCATGGTAGATAAAGGAAATTCTGTAACTGGCCATATCATGTTTTTTTTAAATATATATTTCATAAAAATGACCAATAATAAAAAATATATTATATATAAATCCTTGCAACGCGATTCAATTTAAACACTTTTAAAATATTTCCTAGGAAAATTTATTTTTCATTTTTTGAGACGCAATAATTTTAGTCGCTAAAAATCCTTTCAGCTGGCACTTAGGTAGCAGGTATACAGGTATAATTTCCCTTCAAATATTTGCAAGCAACTTGTGCTAATTTTCGCCACATCATAGTTTTTTCTGCCCAATAGGAGAGGGGATCTTCGGCAATCTCCTCCGTTGGAGATTCATTAAATTGTCTCAAGCTGATTAAAACATTTGTTTTTGCAGTACTTGTACACAACTGCAGTACGGAAATCGAACTTTTTTCCCGCCAGCGACGATTGCTCTTCTTTTTCGAGATTCTTTTTTCAGAATTTCGATATTGATATAATCGATAGTTTTGCGCAAACTATCGACACTATTATCTATAGTTTGACATCACTACCAGTTAGTTTGCCTACCTTGCTTTGAGCACGGGATCTTGCCTCTGACCAAAGTAACAGGGTGACGTAATACTGTCTTTTCTTAGAATGACATCCTGTGGGATATCACTATTTCCTGTCCACTGACTCATTTACTTCCTTCACATGGCAATGTGACCATGTCAACATCTCACTGTCTTTGTAGTCACAACAAGTTCTAGGAGAGTCGAATTTACATGACGGAGGGAGGGTCCTTAATCGAAATACACTCCTTTGGATTTCTAGATTCAAAATGCGTGATATTTTTGAATGAATTTGAATATTTAAAGAAATGAGAATGAGTCCAACCTAAATCCTAAAATTTAGGACCCACAATTTATTTGATACCTGTAGGTAGCCCTTCGCTAATTATCTGAATCAACATTCTAAATTTTGTATCGATACATTCATTATATCAGGAGTTATTGAGGTTATCCTCTTCTCTTCGGTCAATTTTGCCGACAATTAATAGGCGTCGTACTTATTGGGTTCTGCATAATTGTTCGTTTTGATACATTCATTTTTTCAGAAGTCACAGATAGCAATTTTTTTTTTCATTTTTGGAATCAGGGGGATGGAAAAAATGAAATATTGGTGGTCTCGATATCGATTACAGAACTTCCTCTATACTTCATATAGCTGGGATGGTAAAAATTTCGCATTACCCACTTATACTACACTGGTTCCAAGGTAACTTTAGGATGTTTCTGGGTAGTTAGGTTATACTCGTACTTTCTCATTACACTGATGTTTTTACAATAATACATTTCACTATCCTCTGTACGGTAGACCGGGGAACTGTTTTCAGAACTCATCCGATCGAAAAATATTTTAAAAAACTTATTTTAAGTTTGTTCCAGGCTGTTTCCATATTATTCACCCCGGAATAACGTTGAACCAATGAACCGTTTCACTCAGTGGTCATTCTTATGTCCACAATTATGTCTAAAATTGTCCATTTGAAAAACAATTGTTATTGTTTTTTGTATTTTTTAGTTTATGAATAACACTTTAAATATTGTATTACATACATATATATAACCCCTGAGGAGGCGGTGCTGTTGACCAGCCGTCTCATCAAGAGACTCAAGTGATGTTTCTGTTTTTCTTAGCTTATATTTTCTAGTTGTGATGTAGTTCATAATTGGATAGTATGTAATAAAGGTGAAAAAATAATAATAATGCAAAATTCTCTCAGACAATAATGATATCAGAGTACCAAGTTCGAGTTGAATATATCAGTCACCAGCAAAATGGGTCCCGTTCCAAATTTTAAGCGGGGCTTCTGATTAGGCTTTTACAATGAAGTGAGAAAAACACTCGTGAAAATATAAAATTCAAAACCAAGAAGAAAACTGGTTCTAACTCCATCAAAAAACATAAGATATAGTTGCTAGAGTAATAACTAGTTTATTATCTCCAGCTATACGAAGTATAGGGAAAGTTACGTAATCTGCCGCACTTCTGAATGTAATCTGTCAGAGATTCAATTGAGTTTCACCGGAATTTCATGTTTTCCGAGCCCCCCGGTTCCAAAAATGAAGAAAAAAAAAAGTGTATATGAACACGATAATAATAATAAGTAATAATAAATTTATTTTCGTTAAACCAATACATAGTAATAGGATACGTCAAAAGAATTTATACATTAAGATAGCTTATAAATTAGATTCATAACTACTTGAGTCTAACACACATAGATTAGTAGTAATAACAAAACTATTAAAAAAAGTAAAATTAAATTAATAAAAACTGAACAAATAAATAGGTACTTGAAAATATATGAGCATATAAAAAAATTAATATATACGATATATTTATAATAAATAGATACATTTTTCAATTTAATAAAAATTAAGATAACTATTTTTCAAAAAACTCTTTGGAAGTGTATTTCTCCCAACGATGTTTCGGGACGTTCTTACGACCCTTCATCAGGTCCCAATGTATGAGGTATATAAAAGAAAAAGAAAGCAATGTAACTATAACAATATATTAAAAATATAAAATAAATATATATATATATTTATCTTTAATTATCTTAAGGTGTGGAGGATCTTTCGGAATGTTCATCATCTGTTCTATCCACCGATAGAATGAATATATAGGAAAGAAATTGTATATTTGTATCCAAAACCCCATAAGGACACCTATTTATTTTGAGACGTTCACGTTCAGTTTTCCTATGGAACATTTTTATTAAAACGTTTTCACACCGTGATTTTATAGGAACTTGCCGAGCCCTCCTCTGATCCACCTTTCTTTTCGGCTGATTCCGCTGAAAACTAATAGCTGTCGTTGTGATGAGGATACACATATAAAATTTCGTGTTGACACATTCATATCGGGAGTTATCGAGTTCACAGACATTTTTGTTTTTTTTCATTTTTGAATCAGAAAAACATGAAATTCCGTTGAAAACTCATCATCAAATTCCTGACTGATTATATAACTTACACTTGACTTCCTAATCGACTATAATGAAATTAGTATTGCGAAGTAGTGCCAAGTGTTGTTATTTACATTTTCTATTACTATGGAAATTTACAAAGGGACTAAATAAGCTATAAAATTATTGTGCGACTTTACTCGTAGTAATGTTTATTGTATGTTATTTGTGTTGCTTGGCATCAATATTTATTTGTATACCTGTTTTCTGTTACATTAGCAAACAGAGACTATTCCGTTCAAAGTAAATACTTTAAGTAGGTACATAAACAAGTGTAATGGAATTTTATTTTGTTCTGGTGATTCTTTGTTTTGGGTTGTTTTCATTCCATTCTTATAAGTCAAGGATTCTTGGAGAGAGAAATATACAGAAGCTCAGATGTTGGTATCGCAAATAAAATGAGAATTTCTTAATTCCTCATAATTGGTTATCAGTTAATATACTGGATCTTGGAGGACGATCCAGCGAATTGTGTAGAAAGATTCCCTAGCAGTTCTATCTTAGTGAAGGATTGACCAACGTTACAATAGGAAGGAGAAGAAATCAGACTTATAATCGAAAAAAACAAACTTGCAGAATTTCTGCAAAGCTTTCGGCACTGAATGTGCCTTCTTCAGGGGCTGTATTGACAAATATACATTATCAGTGAGGTTATATATGCTAGAATTAAGTAAAGATATAAGACTAGCTTGCTTACTGAGCTCAAGATCGTGGGTTCGAAACCCGGCCGAGTCCCTTAGTTTAATTTATCTGGGAGGTAAAGTAAACACAAGCAAGCCATCCTTTCGGATGGGACGTTAAACGATGGAAACAGTACCTACTCATTAAAGAACCCTACCCAAGGTGAAAAAAAATTTAGGATAGGTAAAATTTAGGACTCCCATAGTAGTGTCGGGTTCATGTCCACCAGAGTAGCGAAAAAGCCTCGCATGAAAGCCCGGGCATGAGTCATAATAACTAACTATAATAATAAAACAAAATGTGACTAAACAACAAACCTACATCATGAGCAAATATAACTTTAAAATTATTTACACTACAAAGAAATAAACACAAACAATTATAACTAAATAGAACGTATTTGTGGAGAATAAGAAATTATAATATATCTTAACTAAAAACAGAAACATAATTAAAATATACTGTGATATCTTAACAAAAACTAATTATGACTAAACAAAATCTACATCATGAGCGAACAAAATATTTAAATTAAATTAAATTAAATGTTGAAACTAAAACAAATTCTGCTTAAAGAGGAAATAAATGTAAGTTGATGTAGGTAGTGTCGTCATATTTAGTTTTTGTTTAAATATCATAGTTTTTTTTTTTTTTTAATTTGAATATTTTATTATTTATTGTTCCCTTCATATACGTATTATTTAGTTATGAAAAATCCCAATAACTGCCAATCCCAATAAATAATTAATGTTTCGACACTAAATTTCTTGTAACTACCATCACTTTTCACTATTTTTTGTCCTGATTTTAAATCCATCATTGCAACTTCCTACCCCTAGAGGGGGCGTGTCTCTTTTTCGACCTTTTGTCCTATAGAATTATATAATTGAAAAAAAAATTGGGGGTTAATCGGTCTTTAAACACTATAATAACTTACCGTAATAAGTTATATTATGTATCTAGACGAAATGTTTTATCTATCGAAAGTGATGAGTTGGGGAAGTTCATTACTTGTTGATTCACCCCCTCTGATGTCCTCACGATGGTGAGGAACGGGATAGTTTAATAATTCCTGCTCGAAGTATATAGATTAAATCTTGTAATTTTATATTTGACACGAGGAGACTGAAGAGAGCACTGTAGGTGTATCATCCTTGGAGTGTGGTTTGTTTGGATGTGTGACGCCCACTGTGCCCGAACTGGCCTTGTAGTTCGATCATATCGATACTCTTCTACTCTTCTTGAAAAACAACATTTAGACTACATCACTCATCATAGAGACTATCATTATATGCGCCTTCTGTATACTTTTACATTCCCTGCTATACCAAGTATAGTGAAAGTTGTACAATCGCTAATGTGTCCTCAAATTTGAGATAGCACCAATAAGACCAAAGTTGTAGCGCCTCGCACAAATATTATAGCAATGAATTATAAAATATTTTTTCTATTATTATTAATTTTTAATAACCCCATTCTTCCGGAAATATTTTGGGTTGTTAGAGGAGGGGTATGCTCTTTTTTATTTTGGCAGCACGGACGGGCTATGCTATTGGGGTTATTTAAAAACATCCAGAGAGAAATACTATCTATGAAATGGAATCTCACACTCGGACGAGATTCAAACCCGCGCCCGTGGTGAGTCTGTGCAACCGAAGCCCTACGCTCTAGTCCACACTACTACCACGGCCCCTTGTTTATTATAGGTAATAATTTAAAAAGAATATATATGATGTGGTCTTTCCCGAACTTTCTTATACCAACCACGCCTCTAAAGATCACTCTCTCTCCCTCTCCCCCCTCACAAATTCATTTCATACTGGCATTATTGGTGGGTATAAGAAAGTCACTTTGAGAATTACGCTGTACAATGAAACAAAGAAAACCACTGGCGCCAATGCATTACATTCATATATCCAGCAATGCCAGTATGAAATGAATTTGTGAGGGGAGGGGGAGGGAGAGAGAGAGTGATTTGTAAGAGTGTGGTTGGTATAAGAAAGTCTTATCATTTTTTCAATATTATTGTTATTACTAATGACGTGTGTCCGACCCTAATATAAAGAACAGTTTATGTATCTTGGTTATAAATATTATTATGCACTCGCACCGAAATTAAATGTATTTTTATTTCTACACATACCCTTGCAGTTACTCGCCTAATTAAGAGCCTGTTTTAGACGTTATATGATCACATGAAAACTTTTTTCCTTTTTTTTCTGCACAATTTCAGACAGTCAGTATTAAAATGAAAATAATAGTACTAACATTTTTTTTTAGAGGGCGCCGGTAGCTCAGAGATAGCGTGTAGTCTACTGAGCTCAAGATCGTGGGTTCAAAACCCGGCCAAGACCCTTTAGGTTTTTTAACTGGCGAAAAAACCTTGAGCACATAGTCCTTCGGATGGGACGTAGATAAAATAAACTTGGCTAGATGAAATTTCGGACTCCCAGTAGAGTTGGGCTCATTTCCCCCAGTGCGACGATAGAGCGCACTGGTAGTAGGCGATATGACCTTGTTAAAGCCCGGGCATGAGTCACAATAACTTACTTTTTTTTTCTTTCTAAATGAAAATATACCATATTTTTTAAATAAATTGTTTATCATAGAATAATTATTATTGAAAGGAAATCTTCAAAATTCTCTGTTAGATTAATATTTTTATCATTGAATGCAGGTCAACCCGAAGTCAATTTGGCAATTTGCCTGGCTCCCGCCCGTCAGAAACTTATTATTTATTTATTTATTCTAAATAAATGTTATTGAATAATAAATGTTAATTTCTTATTGATAAATAGTAATAAAAATTGTTTTATCAAAGTTGCCAAATTATTATTACTTGCTTTTCTTTGGTATTATTTATCTTGTTCTTACAATTTTGTTCTTCAAAGAATGAAGAAAAATTGTGTTGCAAAATCCTAATTGAAGAGTTTTGTGTTTAAACGGACAAACTAATATGGATATAGGTGAAAAATCTTTTTCAAAAGCTCACCGTGTACATTTTTTGCGGTATCTCTATATAGTGGAGAAACTACAAAAAATGAAAATGAATCACTAGCAATGTCCAGAACATATTAATCAATTAACTTTTCGCTCCCCCACCAAAACCAGTCGACCGTTTACACTAATATTCAATAGTTGGATACAAGGGGTTCCTAAATCCTCATACTAAATTTTGTGTCGATAAATTCATTAGGTACATCGGCAGTTGTAATGAATGAGCTACCGGCGCCCTCTGGGGGTTACATTTATTCTTTTGCCATTAGAAGAGAACTATTGAGGTAAAATTTCGAAGAGTTAAATAGTAATAATAACTTGGATTAGTCCATTTTCCAGAGAATACGTACAGTTCGTGCACAACAGAAACTTTTAAATCTTCAATGAAAAGGAAGTCAAGTTGTGACTTCGAACCCGCGATGTTGAACTACATTTATTCAGGCAGCCGGTACCATAAAACCTAAAACCTAGTGTACAGTCTACACGAGATGATTGTGACAGTAGTAACGATATTCAACATGGCCGACGCGAAGTTAGTTGCGGTAGTTGCTGTCATTGGTGAAATTATTAAAATCAAACGTCGAAGAAAAAATAAAATCATATGGGTGAGGCAATGGATCCAAAAAAGAAACGAATTGGGCGCTTCTCAAATACTAATTAGGGAACTTGCTGTTGGAGATCCAAAAAGTTTTTGGAATGATCTTTTGTCGAAGCTCTTTTATATTTGAGAGTCGTGATCTTGGGAGCAACATTTCTTCTGCGTGGTCCCTCTTTTGTCTATTTTTTTATAATCAATGCACTTTTTCTTGCCATAAACATGGAAGTCTCTCTTATTCCTCTAAGCGTACCCCATCAAACTGGACTTTTTCGATTGTTGTTTTAAAGATTTAATTTATTTACTTTTTTAAACAAAAATAGAAGATTTAATTTTTAGAAAACAAAAACTTAGAAATTAGGAACACAAAATGGCGCTAAATATGACAGATAAAAATGAGCTATCAATATCATACTGTTAAATTTCTGTTTCCACGTGACAATAGGCGTGATAGTTCTTGTGTCTGCCGCAAGAGTACTCTCAACTATCTAGTCTGATAGTTGCTGTTATGACAGTTACTATCACATAAACTATCGCCGTGAAAACGAGGCTTTAGTAGTAGATTTTAACCTTGTGAGTTATAGTTCTTTTATAGAGATCGTGATGTGTTGTCTGATCTGACGCAGCTCGAATAGATAAAATCAAGGAAGGATCATCAATTGGCAGGTTTATGTTGAACTAAGAAGACTTGACTTAAATTTTGAGTAATTGTCAAGGGCAGCCTTGAGGATGAGGAAGTCTCTAGGTTCAGTGTACTCTAAATTTTGTTCAGATGATGAGTATGGCTGTGACAGAGCAAACCTTGGCACGTCCACCAATTCTTTGTCTTGTAAATGAGGTTTGTAAATTTAGTTTTTTTTTTCTCCCTCCAAAACCATTTGACAGATTTAGCTGAAAATCTGTAATTGATTTACATAGGAGCTTCTGAATCTACAAACTAAATTTTGTGTCGATAAATTCATTAAATCGGCAGTTATTGGAGTTTTTGAGTTGTTCCCTTCATCTGATGACCTTTCTTTCTGCCGAATCCGCGGAATATTAATAAATGTTGATCTTAATGGGGTTATGAATATTTAATTTTATGAAATTTTGTCTCGACACATTCATTCTTCTTCCTCTCGATCTCTTTGGCTGAAAATCAATAGGTATCATGTTCATAGACACGCAGACAACATTTTTTTGTCGTTTTTGGAATCAAAATGACAACTGAACATCGAGTTCCTGATTGACTACATACCTGCCCCTATACTTCACATGTCTGGGGGAGTAAAATATCTAAGAGGCTCTAAATCCTAATTACGTTTAATTTTGCTTGTTTTGTGAAGGCATGTCAATGAACACATGAGTATAAAAAAAAAGTGAAAATTAAGTTAAAACATTCGAAAAAAAAATGGCGTTTAAATTCTGGAAAAGTACTCCGGATAAAGCTCTTTCCCTACCATGATTTGTATGTTTCTATGCATTTTTCTATTGGTGTTTATAACAAATATAAATTATAGCATAATGCATTCCAACCTGATTTTATATATTACAATACTTGCTTAAATTACTGCCGACGATATATCTCGGGTGTTTAGGCAAAAGGTTTATAAAAAAACTGCAAATCAGGTAAAACACATTACGTTGCTTGAAATATTATTTCAATAAAAGTATTAAATATAAACAAAACAAAATATTCATACATTCAGTTACATATGGTAAAAATATTTAAATGCACTTGTCCTTTGGATCACAAGACTTATTCTAACAAGCCCGTTTGCCCAACACCCGAGATATATTCCTGGTCCCTGGGCTTTGAAGGCAAAATCTTTATCCACTCAGCCATTGGGACATTATTAATGTAGAAAATGTTTTGGGGTGCAGATTCCAATTCAAAAATGAAGAGAATACAAACCTTCCAAAATAGGGTGACGAGGATGGCGGTGGACGCCCCCTGGTTCGTTCGAAACTCTCAGTTACACAGGGAGCTACAACTTGAGACTATAGACGACTTCATCAAGAGGAAATCCAGGAAATATCACGATAACTTACCATCAGTTAAAGGTGCTAGATGGTTTAAGTTAGGGGTTCCGAAACACTTCGTTTAAAACCGCGTCTCATTCAGCACATTATATTATAAACTTTTACTATCAGTTTTTCCACCCTTAAAGTTGATCTGATAAATAAAGAATTTTATAAAAAAAAAAAAAAAATAAAAAATGTTTAAATTATAGCAAATTTGATGAAGATTTTTAATGGATTTTAGAATAGGGAGTTAACACTTTTCAAGTAACCCCTTTTTTAATGAACGTTTTTCGATTGGCTTTGGAGAGTCAAAACATAATTGATTAATTCGTGCATCGGAATACATAGCTGCTGATTCACCGACTACTTTTTTTGTCTCAGATGTTTCCTTTTCTTTATTTTTTTTGCTACAAAAGTTGCATTCTGTTAGTGACTTTAAAATTTTGCGATACTTTTCTAGAATTTACACGCCACTTTTTTTTTTTACTCTTTTAAATGTCAATTTTCTCGGAAAGATTAGAGAAACAGTATAATTTTGACTCGCACATCAGTCCTTTTATTGAACTCGTCGAGGTTCTTTTGTTATGTGAAGACCCAGTTCACAAAATTCGAGAACCTGAAGTGATTTACCTAACTATAGAAGGGCGAGGAATTAAGGTTCAAAACTTTGAACTCTTTCGGATAAATGCTAGCCTTTCATTCATAATCTAAAGTACTGCTTTAATAAAAGGATCGATGGGAGGCTCAGAACTTAATACTTTCTGATACAAAAGTTACAATTATATTGAAAATTGTTGATTATACATTTACGACTTTTAATTTTCTCATAGAAATAAAAAACCATGTCATTGTTGGTTTTCGACGCAACAGCGTCATCATCAGTGGTCCCTCCCACACACACAGCACAGTGGTTAAACGACAACTGGCTGTTAACGTCTGTGCTATGTGGGAGTGATGTGCCACTGATGATGACGCTGTTGCGTCGAAAACCGGTTCTGGTCAAAAATAAAACAGTGGGAAGACAACGTCTTTTATTTCTATGAAAAATCTCGTCCCACAACGTCTTACTATAACGAATGGATTATTAATTTTGCTTGTTTTGTGAATAAGGCAAGGTGTATATGTGTACATATGGATAAATTGTGAAAAAGTACTGATTTTGATCTTAGTTGTATTTTGGTGGGGTTGCAAATAACTTTATAGTCTTTTTATTTATTTAATCCTTTAAATTTCATATTACTTCTAATTTTGGTAAAATATCTCAGTTATAATAATACATTATTTAGCTCAGTGGTATGCATGCTTGCTTACTCATCTCAGAGTCAAAGATCGTGGGTTCGAAACCCGTCCGAGGCCATTAGGTTTTTTTTTATCTGGGAAAAGATAAAACCTGGAGCACGCCGTCTTTCACATGGGACGTTAAGCAATTATCCCGAGCCAGTACGACGTCAGAAACTCGTTAAATACTCCTATCCTAGGTGAATAAATCTGAGTAGGCAACATTTAGGACTCCCATAGTGGAGTCGGGCTCATATCCACCAGAGATCTTACGTCGCTCTGGAGTAGGCGATGTATTATTAAAACTCGGATATGCGTCACAATATCCTAACAACAATTATTTAACAGGGGTGTGCAATTGACTTTGGCTGCTGGTTCGAAGCTCCGTCTCACCTGGCAACCAAATGCTGCAAAAATTTCCCTCAATGTCACAGGGTGATGCCCGGGTATACAAAGAGTGGAAAGAGATATTCTAATCCAAAGGGTTTTCGTGGGCCCACCAAGATTTCGGATCGTGGACAGCACAATGTTTCAAACCGCTTGTGGTATTAATTTGGTTGTATTCTTATAGGATGATCAGCCTGAACAAAGTTTACACTTTATTAAAACTGCCCTTCCATCAACCAATTGAAGAAAAATCAAGAATGTAAATGATAACTCACGACTTTAAAGGAAATGTATATTATAAATTGAAACAAAAAAAAATATAACAAAAAAAATCATATATATATATATATATATTGTAATGTTCTATATAACCTTACATAAGTTAAAGAAAAGAAAAAGAGTACTCAGGTACAATAATCAGTGGGCCACGCCCTAGCAACCCAGACAATGATATAAAGGAATGCAGAGGTTTTGTCCAGGTTATCTATTGTAATTATATAAATAATAAAAAAATATATAATGTAGGAAAATTAAATTGTTTTATTATGGTAATTACAAGAAATATTATTGTAGGTAGTGATATGGAATAACAATAAAAAATTTTATGTAAAAAAAAAAAGGGTTATAAAAACATAATTATGATTTATTAACCAATGAGAAGCAGAAAAAAAAAAGATGTCAGTCGATGTTCAGAGAGAGAGAGAGACGATATATGTCGAATGTGGAGAGGAGATGTCTGTAGTCCTGAAGTAGTGAGTTTTTTTTTTATGAGATGAGTGACACAACCAAGTGATAGGAGTGAGATGATGAGTGGAGCAGTTGGACAGAGGTTGGAAGCAGAATAAATTGGTTGATGAAGAAAGACAGGGACAGCAACGTGTGAGGAAACAGGAGAAGTTGGACTATGCGGTATCCACCAAAGGATGATTGAACAAACCGATGTATAACACGAGTCACCGCATTACACGAAAGGACACTGGGAACCACTGTTGGAGTGGTTGATTGGATGCAGGTCGAATTTTTTATCATTAATTATGTATTTTTATATTGTTGTATCTATCTAAATTTTACTAACCCTAGCTATAAAAATATTTTTTTTCAATTTCAAAAATTTTTTTAAATAAATAAAAATTTATAAGTTATGACATTTTTTTATTTCTTTCAATGGTGTAAGGGTCTTGCTCTCTAATTTGATTGTAACTTATATTTTCTTTTATGCGTACAAGTACTATTATAAATAATGGCGCTAAAGTATATGAGAAATTAAATTGGAGAGGTAAGGACCGTTATAATATATAGAATGAATCTATAGATTTGCGTGAGGCGCTGAACAAAAACTTTAGAATTATCAAAGTGTTTTTATTAAATTAAGGGTTAAATTCCCCGACTCTTACACTAGAAGAGTAATGTAAGCCTAAATTCTGTAGTGAGCGATCTCATTGAAATGTACACATACAGGTACTTTACCAAAAGAAAATGATAATATAACATAAGATAATGACCACATAGACAACATTAGGAATTTAACAAAGAATAGAAGATATATATCTACAGGCAAATGCAAAAAAAAATTGAATCACTGAGATTATGAAATAAAAACAAATTCGACAAAACTCTCTTGGTGACTAAAAAAAAAATTGTTCAACTTCACCCGAATCCGTGGAGAAATGTCCAGTCGATTCCGCCAGAAAGATCGAGGACATTTTAGGGTTGAATGATGGCTTCAACTGCTCCTCTAGTGTTGGGATATTTACATCATGGTAGAGGTGGACTGGAATTCATAAAACATAGATAGATACAGGAAAATGGATGTTCAAAAGATGAATTTGGTGAGATGAATATGGAAGTCTTTTACCGGAGAAATAGCTGAAGGTTCATAATGCAAATGGTGGATGATTGAATGTCAATTAGATTAAGAATATGAACCGTATAGGTGGTCCGTAGATCCAGCTTGCGTTCAAAAAAAAGGGAGGCACTTGTTTGGACAAAACTTTTTGAGTAATTGTAAGTCTTGAAGAGAAGCCCACTCCAACACGCTATCTCTTCAGGACCTGACAAGCAACTGACGATCTGAGCCTGTCCATCTGGAACGTTCTAGAAGGTTCGAAAACAAATGAAGTTAGCGGATGATAATGGAGGTGCATTTACGCTGCCAGTGTTGTATATTTTGAAGGAATATTCTTCTGGAGTACTTGATACGTCTCTTTTCTATTTTTTCATTATCCACAATTAATTTTGGGTGATAGAAATTCATCTCAGGTGGAATTGAGCATACAAAAATAAAAGGTAACATTCTTGAAATATATATTGGGGACGAAATGTCTGAGAAACAAGGCAGGTTTCATCCGGGTTATCCTTGTTATTATTGTCTATTTATATTTTTCGCACAAACACTAATTCACACGGTTCTTGAAACTGTTTTGTCA